>LR999968.1:6834466-7005896 GCA_905220375.1 Tachina fera | reverse complement strand
AGTGATCTTTGCATATTTGTTGTTCTGACCCTTGTTATACGAAAATCTAGTAAATTTCGTAACCAACATAATTATGTCACCAACATAATTTATTTGATTGTATATATATATATATATATATTCCGGAGCTCCCCTTTTGTTCTTTTCTTTTTAAAAGTAAGCGTGTTAAGTTGTAGTCTCTGTTTTATATTTAGCCAATTAAGCGTATCTAGCGTTACGTAAATAGGAGTATATTTATTATATTTTAGAATAGTTCTCATCGCTTTGTTTTGTAATTTTTGTAATCTGTTAAATTGTTCTTCTATGCAACATGTATATATTATAGTCGACCCGTATTCAAAATGTGGTTTTATTATTGTATTGTATACATTTATTGCAGTTAGCAATGATATTTTACTTCTGATTCTGTTAAAAAATCCGATATTTTTACCAATTTTTTTACAGATATAGTCTATGTGCGCTTTTAATTTTAATTTGTTGTCAATTACAAAACCAAGATATTTTATACATTCTACTCTTTCTATATTTTCATTGTGTATTTTAAATGTTTTGTTTGTAGTCATATTAATTTCCATTATTTTCGTTTTTTTATTTAATTTTAATTTATTATTTTTTAGCCAAATATTCATTTTGTTAATGTCATAATTCCATTATTTTCGTTTTCTTTTCATTTAATTTTAATTTATTAATTTTTAGCCAAATATTTATTTTGTTAATGTCATAATTCATGTTTGCAATACATTGTTCTTCTGTATTCGCTTCCGTGTATATTACTGTGTCATCAGCATACAAAAATATTTCACATCTCTCTATTATTCTAGGCATGCCATTAATATATGTATATTATAAATAAAAGAGCACCTAAGATAGATCCCTGTTGCACTCCGAAATCATTAATTATTGATATTGACGTATTACCATTAACTTTTGTAACTTGTTTTCTATTTTCTAGATAAGATTGAAACCAGTTTAATTCTTTTCCTTTTATGCCATACATTTCCAATTTATATATCATTATTTGTCTGTCGATTGTTTCAAAAGCTCTATTAAAATCAAAGAAAATAGCCATTATTTTGTTACTTCTTTCCTTACATTTCCATCGATTTATTTCGTAGTTTACGGTTGTTTCGCAGGAGTGTTTTTTTCTGAAGCCTGACTGGTATTTTGAAAGTATATTATTGTTCTCAATGTAATCGTATAATTGTTCTTTCACGATTTTCTCTAAAAAAATTTTCACATGTTTTTAGCGTATTAATAGGCCGAAATTCTTCACATTTACTTGTTTTTGGAACTTTTGCAATTGTCTGTTTCCAATTTTCTGGGAAAACTCTATTCTCAAGGGATTTATTTATTATTCCTAAAATAACAGTGCCCATTGTATTTCAGCTATCAAGAATCATTTTAGTTGATACTTTGTTGTAATCAGATTTATTCTTTAATGCTCTTATGCAAAAACGATTGTTAAAGTTAAAGCATGCTTTAAAAGCGGTTTTGCCATACAAAATTCGTTTGTTAAACCAACATTAAATTTACCATTCGTTTTTACATAAGGAGGTAACTCTTTTACTGTTTTTTAAGTTCTAATATATTTATTGTACGGAATTTAAATTGGTTATTTATCACAGGTATTAGATTTTTATATTATATTATATTCTCTTATTTTACTAATACTGTTCTCCAAAATAATTATTGAAATTACTATTTCTTTACTATCCTTAATTTCTACTTGGTTAAATATCACAGAATTTATCACTTCTTTGTTTCCTTTAAGTACTAATTTCTTTATATTTTTCCACATCTGCTTTTGGTCTTTTGTATTACTTATTTGGTTATTTATATATTTAGCCTTTTAATTTTCAAATTTTACTTTATATAAGTTTCTAATTGTTGTATAATTTAACCACGATTCATATGTATTTTCTATTTTCGCAATGTGTTATTTATTTATTTTCTCCCTTTTCATTATTCTTAATTCATTATTGAACCATTGGTTAGCACAGCTTTCATTTCTTATCTTCTTTTCATATGTAATTTTTTTTGACAGTGTCCACAAGCACGTTGTCTATAATCGTCACATTATCATTTATATTTTTGGTGTCATCATATTTAATTAGAGATCTTATATGCCTTTCAAAAGATATTTTATTGTATTTAAAAACTTAAGTTTTTTCTACGTTCTTGTCATTCGACTTAAAGTTGTTATTTTCAATTAAAATATTGATCACTTCGTGGTCTGATATTTTATCAGTCGTGCTGATTCTTGCTGAAATTTTTTTGCTATTTGTCATAACATAGTCTATTGTTGTCTTATAATTTTTTGTCACACGGTTATATTCGTTTACTATTTGTTTAAGCACATTATCATGAACTATTCCTTCGATCTTCTTCTTATAAAAATTTTCATTACGCCAGTCCACATTAAAGTCTCCAGTTATTATTATATCACACATATTTTCGTTTATTTCTTCTAATGTATCTTCAAAAATTGCGCAAAACTCAGATTCTCCGTAACTTGGTGATCTATATATATACTGTTGCCAATATTAAACTAACATTTTCATATTTTACTTTACAGAACAACATCCAATATTTAAAATTTTCTACTTTTTCTATAATTTTCTCAATCTTCCAATGTTTTCTGTAGTAGAATATAACCCCTCCAGTTTTCGATGATGCAGACATAGATAATTCCTGATTGTATCCCTGTAGTTGAATTTCACTTTCTTCTACATTTTCTGTAATATGAGTTTCAGATAACATTATAAAATTCATATTTTCTTTCTTTGCAATTTCTTCTACTTGGTTAAAGTTATTTATTAGACCTTGTATGTTAGTATATATTGCCGTCATATTCTTTGATTGTTAATCAATCAAGCCAATTCTCTTCATTTTTATGTTTAATTTGTTTTTATATACTTGGCACTCCTTATCGTTTGTGAAATTATTTTCATCTAAGCCCATATTTAATTTATTGTTGATCCTTATACAATTTATGCTTTTCATAATTTTTTTTTCGTTGCATTCTTTGGTTTTAGGATGCTAGTGACATTTCCAGGTATGTGATGGTCTTCCTTTTCGTCGACTGCCTTGAACTTTCCAGTCTATGACATATGCAATATATGTCGATGATTTTCGCAATGTTTGTCCACCCAACATCATTCACGTTTTCGAATTTCGAGATGGTTCGGTTGTTGTGTGATTTTTGAAATTAGCTTGAAAATTTTCTGGGCCGATATATATATGTAGTATCTCCCTTAAGCACTTGTTTACAAAAACTTTTATGGATTGTACGTCCCGTGATGGTGGAATCCACGTTTCGCAACAGTTTATATTTTAGGTTTGAGTTAAACAGACGCCTTGATATGTATGATGAATTTCACACCGGCTTAAGTTGCCCGAATGATTGCCTTGCCTCGCTTGTGCGGCCTAAGATGTCAGCTCTATAACCACCAGTTTTTTCCAGTATGCTTTCCAGATAACATAATGATTCTACCTCATCAAACCATTTATTCTGCTCGTACAGTCTTTGCTTATTATTATAGTTTTATTATTATTATTAGTATTAGTTTTGCGAATGTTAATTTTCATTCCAACGTGTGATGCAGTTTATTAGACTACTGACAACTTAGTCTGCATGTCTAAAAATGTGTGACAGATATCACCGGCGTAGTCTAATCGTAGTTTAATCTGCCTTGAATAACCAAAGTGATTCCCTTCTTTGGCAAGTTGCATTATTCATCACAAAAACACAGTCTTGTCTTACAACAGATTTAATATTGTCTAAATTAGGCGATTTGTTTTTCCTAAGCGAGTTAATTGAGTCACATATCTCAGAAATATCTGAGCAATTTAGGGATATATTTGTGTTTATTGGATGCGATTCACAGCAGCATATGATTGTTTTGTGGGAACTGATAAAGGTAATAGTTTAACATATAAATCTTTCCAAAGTTGTATTTGTTGTTAATTTCTTTGCTGCGCGATAGAGATCTCGCTCCCGGTACCTTTCGACAGCAGATTGTGCTTCTACAGCGATACTGTTGATATGATTTCGTTTATATTGCCGAGTACTTCACGATTGACGCAAGAATTTTTCTTATATTCTGCGGCTTGAGTGAAGTTTTTTTGTTTCTTTCCAGCTTAGATCTGAATTATTGCCTTTTAATTTTTGTAGGTTTTCTACATCATACCTTCTTTGCGAAACTTGGTTGTTGTTTTCAATATCAGCAATTTTCAAGATGATAGTCGCGGGTACCAGATGATCACTTTTATTTATTTATTTATATGTTAAATGTTAAATATAATATGTAAATTTACGTGACTATTTGTGAAATATGACAGAAAAATGACCACCATTTTGCTCGATACAGGCATTGGCTCTTTTTAGCGCATTTTGCATTACACGGCGTAATGTTTCTATTTGCAGGCGCCGTATTTCGCCTCGAATATTCTGCTTGAGGTGTCCAAGTGTCTGTGGTTTGTTAACATACACTTTGTCTTTTAAATATCCCCATAAAAAAATCGGGCGCAGTTAAATCTGGAGAACGAGGAGGCCAATGGAAATCTGAATTTCTTGAAATTATGCGTTCCCCAAAAACTTCACGCAGCGTCCATAGTTTGCCTAGCAGTATGCGCAGTGGCTCCATCTTGTTGAAACCACAAATTAGGATTTTGAACTTTTTATGGATACATCTTAAGATCCAACTTTAAAATTCTCTGTAATGTTGTTCTGGGTATACCCAATTGGCCGGAACGGCGAGGAGTTGGGACATATGGATCATTTGCAACACTCTGCTGTACAGCTTCCACGTTGCCTACAGTACGAATATTTCGATGAGCACCTCTTCATGGACGGTCGGCAACTGAACCCACTTCCTCAAAATGGCGAACTAAACTTGTAATAATGGAAAATGTGGGCGCTGATCTTACGTCAAAAACATGGCGATAATTTCGCTGCGTCAGAACAATTGATCATTGAGAAGAATAATAAAAATCGATAATTTTAATGCGTTGTTGAGGACTGTACGTATTCATTTTAAATTACCAAGAGTTCAGTTATAATCTGCAAAAAGAAAAAATAAATTATGTTAAAAAACAAAAAAGTTATTTGTGTTTCACATCTGCTGGTCTTATTTGGGCCACCCTGTATTAATAATTTCTCTTGTAACGGTTTCGGTAATCAGGTTGTTTTAAAACGAATTACTGATTAGGCCATAGCGTCTGATACTGGTGTTAGGGTTGCCAGCTATGCACCTATTCGTGCTGTGTTTACTTCGTGCTGCGTTTAGGGTTATATCACCCCCTGATCGGTCGTCAGAGTTTCTTTAGAGTGAAACACGATACCAAGTTTCGGGCGGACAGTGGGTGAGGTTGGCAGTTGAAAAGGTTATACAAATGTAACATTTGTATTCTCATCAATTTCCAATTAGTCCTCCGAAACATTTAAATAAACCGAAGCAAAAATAAGAATTAAATAAATATGAATACATTTTTCGTTTCTTAAAACAAGTACATGCCATAACAACTTTTTCACTTTCTTTTATTTGTACTGTGTATTTCTGTAGAGTTGCAAAAGTATAAAATATTTGATTACAAAAATAACTGACTGACCTCCAAAACGTATGAATACAAAGTTTGTATACCCGTATATAAAACTATTAAATTTCAAAGATTATACGAAATAAATTATATTTTTTTAAATGTTCGTGTGATAAAAAGTACTATGTCGAGTATCAATAAGAAATAGAGCTACGAATTCAAAAATGTAAATATTTTTCAGAAGATTCTTTAACTTTATAAAATTTCCGCTCAAGTAGTTTTTTATTGGTCAACAAGTTTTTTGGAGAGTAATTTTTCCAATTTATCCATTAATTATTCATTAATTGCAATTACTGTAAAACTAAACAAAAACAATTATTATTGTGATGCTGAAAACTCTTGTTAAAGTTTACGCATGTACATTTCAAAGTATATATTAGGGAAGATAATATTTATCCGTAAAATGTCCTACGAGTTTGATTTGCAATTTTATTGCATTTATTTATTTTAATTATATTTTATAAAATCCCTTTTTAATTTGATGTTTATTATTTTTCGTTTTTTTTTGTCAATGCCCTGTTACCAACATCTACATCACCATGACCACAATCATCACCACTACCACAACCACCAAAATAACAACACCCCGATCGTAATTCAACATGCTCGAACTACCTGTCTATCTATTTTTTATTCTCGTTTTTAATGAACAAATTGGAAATGACGGTTATGTAGAAGCTAAAAAGGCCAAAAAGAGTAAGATTTTAACAGGTGATTATGCTTAAAAAATATTATAATGCTTTATATACATGGGGAATTACATACATATATACTACGTCGCACAGTGTACCATGCGCGGCCAAAAAGAAACATTTTACAAATGTCACTGTTCCTAATCAGGGAACCTTTACCCAAAAATTTCTTAAAACAACTATAGATATTGGAGGCTATTTTGGAAAACGCGTCGAAGAAGTGAAACCTTACATTCAAACAAAAACAAATTTTCAAAAATTGTTGTTTGCAATACATTTCATAAATGAAATAAACGTGAGAATTTCAACGCGTTTCTCTTTCTTTCAAAAACGGTTAATTTTGTATGAGAAACAAAAACAAATTTTTTACATTTACACAGTTTTGTTTTTGTTTTCCATGTAAGTTTCACCAAGTCGACGCGAATTTCAGAATAGACACAATTGTGTTAAACTTGCATATAAACAAATGAGAAGTTCAACTAATATCATAGTTGAAACAAGAACTCAATAATCAACATGTTTTTTATTTTTTTACTTTACAATTGCTGCATTGGCTGACATTTTTTAGCTCGAATTCCAATACGTAATGAAAATAAATGTAAAAATAACAACAACTATTTATTGCTTTCGCAAGAATAAAGAGCTGCCACAAAAGTATTTTTGACCGGGTGCAATCATGTTCGTAATTGGCGTTTTTAGTTTTTAGGAATATTTACTAATGCGCTAATGACCACAAATTTATATTTTACGTATTCAGTAAAATATTTGTTTATTAAAAATGCATTGAAATTGATTATTGAGCGGTTAGCTGTTAAATATCTTGTTAAAGGCTCCCTGATGATCTGCATTAGAAACAGCGAAATGCGCTATTTCTTGCTACTTTAATTTGTTGTCGAACAATTTAATTTAAGGATATACAAAAATGTGTAATGAGTACGAATTTCGTGCGAATATTCAAATATGCTGTAAGGAATCTCCGGTTGCTCTGGGTTTGAAGATGGGATAAACTTAGCCTGTCTACGGTTCTTACATAAAATAATTTGTAATTAATGTTTTTTCACTTTCTTTATTTACTTTATAAACTTTATTGAAAAAATTTCAATTTGATTGCAATTGGTGACAATAGGTCACGCTCTGTGATGTCACTTTGCAGTGCCCTAGCCACTCTTCTCTAGACTCTACTCTCAATTTGTTGCTACGAATATCATTCTAGCCTATTATTTCCCTAAGTTTCCGGGTGTATAACTCTGGGAAAAGTTTCTAAATGCAAAACTTTCGCCCTGGTATAATACGGATGTAATCCGTCTTACTATTTCCTTATTCAGTTAGGATTAGCGTTACTAACCCAATTACTATACTAGCACTGATTTTGAATTACTTATATTTTCTTTGTCACCACGTCTTTGCGCTTTCACTTTCACTTTCCTCTTATATTTGATTTTACATGTTTTTTATACCGCTGTCCAGCTTTAAAAATCATGGCCCAATTCTGCTGTATTCCTGCTATGTTCGAACCGGTAGTTAATGTCTACAATATTTCACTTGCATGATATAAATGTTTACCTGTTGTTGTCTTTGTTGCCTGTTGTACTTTTTATGTTGGTATGTGTGTTCATTATTTTCCGTTTGTGTGCGTGTTGATCATTTCTTTATTGGCTTTGCGATCACTTCCTTCTCTCCTGTGCTGCCTCTGCCTACCTCTTCTTTTCTGCTTCTGCTACTCCTCTAATACTCTTCTACATAATGTAGTCTGCCTGTTGGTGCCAACCATATGTGATCCAAAATGTTCCAACCTCCACCTGACTATAAGTCGTTGTTCCTCCCCACGTACCCCTTCGACCTCCTGTGGGAACGCCTTGCTCCATCTGTATCTCATCGAGCTCCGGGCTGAACATCTTGCATCTGGAATAAAAACGTTGGCGAATTTTATTCGCCCCCTGCTCGTATATGAATGTCATCCACACTTTTCCCAGTAAGCAATTACACAAGTTTTCAAAAAATAAAAAAATTTAACCCTTTTGGACCCGTTTATAAACCAGACGTGAGAAAACTTTTTTCATAATTTTCTTTATTATTAGCTCTAAATTAAGTTCTGACAATTTTAGACTTATGTTGTTATTGGACGGTTACATATCGGAAATTGGTTATAAGAAAGCTTGGTAAATCGTTGAAGTATTACGTGGTATTGCAAAGTTAAAGCACATTTTTATTTTTAATTTTTTTCTCAATAATATTTCTGTACTATAATAAATAACGTATGAATACCATATGTAATTTTTTTATAGGGATGTTCTTGTCTTGCCGAGGCGGCATCGACCTTTCCTCACTATATCAACTAATTTAAACTCTCATCATATCCCTTCGAATCACGTGGATTCCATCTAAAACTTACGTAGCTTGGAGCTTATTTCTTATTTCATCTTGCTTCAAACCCGTTCCGCTGAATCATCCTTTTTCTTTTGTCCGGAACTCGAGACGAAATGCTGCAACATATAGCAACTCATTTGCTATTTCCATCTAAAATTTTACTATCAATATATGGTTATGTCATTCTCTACGATGTTGAGGTGATATATACAAACGCCATGAATTGGTTAATGCCGATCCCAAAACCCAATACTATTTAGTAGAGCGATGATTAATTTTATCAAGCACCTCTTGTATGTTTTAAAGATTAACTCCTCCCAAGTGCTGGTCTTGCGACATCAATAAATGTTTTTCTTTTGGGGTCTAACGGCAGTATGTTCCAAGTAGCTCATCTGCAATAAATGCAGAAAGCAACCTGTTGAGGCCCACAGCGGGTTAATAACAAATTATTTATTTATTTATTTAGGTCAATTAATAAGTCTCTATTTGCATTTTGATTAGTTCAATTAATAACTCACTTCTTGTACTCTATTTAATTAAGTACAATTCAAAGTTTAATTAGATCATTCAAACTCAACCTACTTTTTGTTTCTTTTAATTATTTATTAAATGTTCCAATTAATTGTAACATTTTATTATCGTATATTATGAATTTTTTTATAATTTATTATTATTGCATGGTTAGGTTATTTAGTATATAATACCAGCATTTCGATAAAGAAGATCACAACTCACTCATTTATATACTCTTTCTGGTTCAAGTACTACAAGGTAAACATTTAAATTACAATTTAATGCCAGCCAAGATTTATGTGTTTGGACTGATTATCACTAAAAACCAGAAACATTGGTGACCCAGACGTGACCCGGACGTGATATCTTTGCATTCCAAGATTCTCCGCAAAAGTGGTAAGGTCCATAGGGAAAAAACAGCGTCTATAAGAATCTTCAGGACTTCTGCAGCTCAAGAAGACGGACTCCTGTCAAGGGAAGGTTGTAGAAGAGTAGAAACATCAATTATAAACCGATCATGGCTTCCGCAAAAGAGCTAGCAAAGCTGCAAAACGAAAACAAACATTTGAGGCAAACGACAGTACGATTCGGAAAACATCATCTAAAGCCACAGCGAGGCCATAGACAAGATTGAAGGTGCCATGGCAATACTAAGGTCATTAGCAAGCCCTTCAAGCAACACATCAGATTAAAAACAACCAATGGTGTTAGCAGGCAGGCATGGATTAGTAATGAAGCTACAAATGTTTATTACCATCATCATCCATAAGCTGAATGAATTGCTCGAGGCAGATTCCGGAAATTTAACTTATACATCAAGTAAAAACTGAAGAATATAGATAGTCAGATCAGCACCATGGAACAACACCATGGAAAAATTTGTGCCTATAACTTAGAAGGAACCGCAAGTGAGGACAAATACATTAAAGTCCAAGAAATACCAGAGGTGACCGATCACCAACTCAACAAGAATCCTCAGTCCACATATTGAATGTAACAATACCACAAATTTTTGGAGACTGCTTGCAATGGCGTGGATTCTATTAGCTATTCAAAGAAATTTTTCATAAGAACCCAATGAAGACAATAAATAAAATGTTCGTGGAGATTAATATGAAGGGTGAGTCTCAGAAACTCATTCAACACCTATATTTAACTGAAGAAAATTGTACAACAGCATCGAATTTACTTCAAGAAAGATATAACAATATGAGAGTTTTGACATGCACGCTCTGGATAAACTCACACAGCAAAGCAAATTATGTGAAAATCCGCTTCCGGAATTAAAACCTTTCACGACAACATTTAAGAAACGCTCAACAATTTAAGGGTAAACACAAATTTGTAGGGCCCTATAGTCCTCCACATAGTCATTAATATCCTAGAAAAGGAAACATACATTCTTTATGAGCAATCATTATCATGCCCAAAAGAAATTCCAGTACTAACAGAGTTTCCAAAATTTCTTTGGAGGCAATGGGGTAGAAAAACAAAAATTTTTCTACAAAGACGTTTTCGTCCGCAGCTGCAAGCTCAATCACAAAGGACAAGAAATACGGCTGTTGAAATGGAAACCTGCATCCATTGTACAGATGTCAAAGGCCAGTCTATAGACAAAAGACTGCATCATATAAAATTGAACAAATTATGTATAAATTGTCTCAAACCACATTGCCAGAGTGTGCCCATCACAACATTGAACCAGATGTGAACAAAAACAATACATTAGTGCACAGCAATCTGGTATCCAACAGGGTTATGTAGTACTGGCAACTGCTCGGGTCAGAATACCGGATAACAATGGACAAATCGGTGAGTTTAAGGCACTACTAGATTCTGGTTCTCAGATCAACATCGAGTCTGGTGGTTCAGACTGGTGAAACGCTTAAACATTAAGCCTGCAGAAACAATCATATGTAAAGAAGGCTTCGAAAGTCAATCAAAGAAATCTAATCAACGTGTTCATGTGAGTCTCCAGTCAACAACAAGTGGGAACAAAACTCTGTTCGAGGCTTTCGTTCTTCCCATTATCATCCCTGTCCAACCATCAAGGGATTTTAATCACTGATTATGGCCGATCCCAGAGAGCATTCGCTGACCCTGAGCTTAGCAAGGGTGGTAACATCTATGTACTTCTAGAAGTCGAATATTATTTCGAACTGCTGACCTTCGGCAAAATTCATTTAGCTAATGATCTACCAATATACCAAAATACAAAATTAGGTTAGGTTGTCAGTGGAAAACTAAACAAGAAAGCCAGCGAATCTGCAATATGTGCAGTGTATAGTGAGAACGACACAAGTGACACAAGCGAATTTATACAACAGTTCTAGAAAATAGACAATTTTGTCAACACTAAAAGGAAGACCACAGGTTTTCCTAAAGTCTCCGCGACCACATATTCTGACGTTCCGTATGATGCTGGAAATGTTTACCCATACAATATATCTCAAAAGAATAACATATCTCCGTGCACTATCTCCACATCTCATATTTTAAACAGCAAGTTATTTAGTGGTCAAGATGGCATACCAAGCTGTATTTTGACAAATTGCGCAGCTGCTCTGGCAACACCTTTATCCATAAGGTTTAAACGTTTCTTTAAAATATAGCTACTTTCCAAAAATTTGGAAAGACTCATATATTATACCGTTGTTTAAATCCGGAAATCAGATGTACGTAATTACAGGGGTATAGCTAAATTGAGTGATATTCCAAAACTATGTGAAAAATGTCTGACACATCAAGTCTCCTTTCTATTGTCACCGCTTCAACATGGGTTTCGGAAAGGATTTTCTACTATTACTAATATTCTCCGTTGGTTGGAAATAGTTTTACTATGTGACGTGTGATTGGACCCCTTTGAATAAGAATAGCAGCCACTCGTACCCTATTATCTTTACCGGGATGTACTTTTAAAATTCTACCTAGCCTCCATTTATTTGGAGGAAGATTCTCAATACGAATAATTATAACAGAATCAACGCCAATATTTTGCTCAGAACTTTTCCATTTATTTCTCTTGTGAAGTTCAGACAAATATTCGTTTTTCCGTCGTTAATTGTATTTACAAAAATCGTTGTAGGTTCAAAATCAATTAATAATTTAATTGATATAACAAAAAAAATTAATTGTATTTTCAAATAATTTTTTTCTGTGTATTACACATAGATCACGAGATAATTCTTTATATGTTTGCTGTATTTATTAATATTACGTCCACTATATGTACACATATACATACTTATGTTAAACCGCACTCTTTTCTTCTTGAATATATTAAATTTACTAGTTGTATTGAATGTACATTACAATCAAGGCAAACCTGGTTTACATGAAGTGAAACAAGTAGTGACCCAATAGAGTTGGAACAGTAGTTGTTGCAATGTTAATTGCGAAATCAATTATCAAGGATGATGATCCAATTAGAATGATCAAAATGAATAGTTCAAGTTGAAGGAGTTTTCCTTCCTTGATGAAATAAAAAACTTTTAAAATGTTCGCTTTCAAGGTTAAGTTCAAAGTGTCTTACAAATTTATTGAGTATTAAAACTTACTCATAATATCGTAACTTAAACTAAATTTTCGATTGCTATTTTTAAATGTGCTAACAGATATGTATCCGGTAGAATAAGTCATTCATCTGTATTCATCAGCTAATACAGCCGTTTCAAAACAACACATTATTTTCACATTGGAAATTCCACTAGCCCACAAAGAGGAATTCGACTTATTCTATCTTACAGCAGTTCCACAATAAGTAAATGATTCGTTTGTTGCGATCATTCCAGTAATGAAATGATGGCTCTGAACGCTCGCCGATAAGAATATTTCCCTGTTGATGATATCAAACTCCGTGATTGCCATATACTTGAACACGATACTTTTTTATGCCAAAATATCTAGGCTACACATTCCAAGAATTCACCAATATGTTGTGAGATACATTTATTTAACAATGAGTCAAATCTTTATAAAAAAAACCAATAGCTACTGTGCAATGGCATCAGTAGTAATGAAATCTTACAAAGAACTGGATTACATACCTTATCAGTAGAATGTACAATGAAAAATTAGTTGATCACCGGGTATAGGCACCAAGCTATTACCTCGACTTTGATTTTGACATGGCTAACCATCCTGTTAATCAAACCATTATTGAAGACAAATTTAATTAAATACGCGTCCAATAGCACTACATCCATTACCGAGGTCAAATTGGAACATTTCTTTGGATCCTGGCGCTTAACTTACTTCAGCATTAATTAACTCCCTTTTCATATTAACAATCACCCTGGGTCATGAAAAGTGAAATAACTCAATCAACTGCTTATCTATTTTTAAAACCAAATATGCATTGTAGTCAATAAATTATTATAGTTTCTTAATAAAATAATGTAAAAAAACGTCACCAAAGTTGCACAATTTTTGAGAAATCTACAAAATTTGTGTTTGCTGAACAATAACACTAAAATTTCTCAAGTTTTCTTAGATAAATTATATATCATTCGAAAGATCTCAGTTTGTTCTTGTAGTATGAAATTGAAAATCGGATCGTTATCAACAAAGTTACAGGCTTATAAGTGCGCAAAGGTAAAAAACCGGTTTTTAACAAGTAAATCCGGATTTTGGAGGTGTCCGGCATATTTCACTATTGGAATCTTGTTTTACTCGACAAGCCCTACAAGAAAAATAATATCCGGTCCCAGATTTTTTGAACTGTCGCACCGTGTAATTGACTACTTCCTAACCTGATTTATCCTGGTGTACCACTTGGATAAAGATCACAACCTCTTGCAATTTATTTATACTTCTGCACCACTTGGATAAAACCCCACACGCCTACACAGCAGTTAAGCCAGGCAAACGAGTCTGGTATTAACAGTTATAATAAAGGAATATACATGTTATGAAATGGCCACTCGGCTGGATTCTCAAAACTTTCAAATGAGATAATAACAAGGTTCGGGTGGCAGACATAAAAACATCTTCTAGTGTAACAAAGAGACCTATTCACAGGCTAGCCCTGCTCTTTCATGACGAAATTCCAGTGGAAATTTAACTAAAAAGCATTTACGCGCTTGTGCACGAATTCTACCGAATATGCAGATAGTAACCCCTCAAAATGAGTTAAACATCGCACCAGCCTAATTTTACTCGCCATGATAATAACGGTTCTACTCATCCCTGTCGCCATAGGCAGTAGTATCAGTATCAAATATTTTCGTACAAATCCTGTATTATATTTTGAAGGGATCGAAACAGCAAAATTGGTCACCGCTGATATTTTATGATCAGGCCCCATTTTATTCTGAGCTAAGATCTTTCTAGTCGGGATTTAACAAGTTAGAACAACTCTGTTTGGGAATTCAACAACAGGCAACATGCAGGATTTTTGTTAATAAGGCTGACTTCATAAATGCAGCTTGCAATGCAACACTGAAATGCGTAGTGCTCATAAATACAGCAGAGTTATTTTTGGCAATGCCGCGAGTTCATTATTGCAAGGCAAGGCTTTTCAGTGAGCAACATCTGTCCATATTGTGTATTGCTTTCATTTATAATTCTGTTGGGATTAGTATATTTTTTATCATTATAAGCCAATTCGAAAGCGGGTTTGAAGAGATTCGCGCATGTTTGCTTAACATTCATTAAAAAATAATAATGTTACAAAATGTATACTTAATAAAACAACTAAACAACTTTTGCGCGTTCATAAATGAACTAAAATGTATTTCATTGATTGTCAAAATAGTGTTGCCATAAAGTTGTAAATTAATTTCTTCTTCTTCTCTGGATTGCAAGCTGCATTTATGAAGTCAGCCTAATTTCGAGCAAATTATGAATGAATTCATCGAATATAATGAGTTGTTTGCAACCAGTCAAACAAAAAGAGCTGCATTCAACATTGTAGAAAGGATCGCACGATCATTATTTGGTCTTCTCGATTCAGACTATGCAGAGGAGATGTCAAACACAACTAAGCAAGCAAAATGTCGCACTCAATACCGGTTCCAACTACTAAACAATCAGGCCGTCATCCAAAGGTTAACCAAAGAAGCAAATGACAGAGACAAGGAGTCCGAACAAAGCAGCCAAACATAACTAATAGGGGTACTGGCAAATCAAGTGACGCTCGCATACAGTAATAAATTTCCAAGGAAGAGAATCGGAAATCATAAATGTGCTCACCGATGTCCTTAAGGTTAGAATCAACAGTTCTTGGAGTTATTTAAAATTGTGTCAGTACGAACCGTCAGAAATGATGTGTTGCTCGCCATCAGCCCAACTATATCACAATCAATCACAATACATTTATATGTCATAACAAGCTTTTATTTAATTTAAGCTTGGAATGGGTTCCAATCACAATTCTTGTGAAATTAACATCTTTAACAACAGAAATACAACAGATTGCAAGCTAATAGAGTTGTGCTTATCAGCTCTTTTGAGTGGCCGATCTTTTCATCTTAGCTTACTTTACTGAAGTGAATTTAGAAACTCACATTAATTAATAAAAATATTTAATTCAATAAGAATTGAAATTACTGAACTTAAGCCCTAATAAGAAATTATTTCTGATTAAAATTCACTGCAGTTCAAATAAATCTAAAAATTTCCAATTTAAAACAATGGGCACGTGTCAAATATATGTTTACTTGGCAACACAATTCATAATGCTGGAAAGTAAAATCAACTATTGAAAGCAAAAAAAAAAAAACAATGTAACATAATACCCACTACTATAATATTTACATGCATGTACCGACGGTACATCGACTAATTAAAAATAATTAATGTGATGATCGTAAAAGATAAGCAAGAATAGTTAAACATACTTAGGTAGAGTAATATAATTTCGTGCTAACCTAAATAGAAAAATGAAAAAATGGAAAAACAGAAAATTAATAGTGATACTTATAAATGTGTTTGCCAAAGGTAAATCAATTGTATACACAACAATCATTTCTCATATTCATAGAAAATTTAAGTTAAATAGCTGATGTTAATAAGAATCTCTACCCAAGTAGATAGACTAGGCTGCTGATGAAGTGCGTGGCTGCACAGCAAAGTATCGGTATTTTCCCCCCGCTACAAAGTCTAGTTTAATTTTTTTTCTCTTCTTTAGAAACTCACAGTAATTAATAAAAATATTTCATTCAATAAGAATTGAAATTACTAAACTTAAGCCCGAATAAGAAGTTATATCTGATTAAAATTCACTACAGTTCAAATAAATCTCAAAAATTACTTTATTTGTTGTTTACTGTTTTGCTCACTTTCTTTATTCACTTGTAAATCTTTATTGACACAAGTTCAATTTGATTCCGGTTATTGGTGGTAATGGCGGCATGAAGTCACTTCCCACGAAATAAGTCCCCAAAAACAAAATGAAATAAGTCCCCGATTTTAGAAATAAAATAAGTTCCCATAGAAATGAAATAGCACCCCAAACAGAAATGAAATAATGCCCCAATTTTTAGGGACTTATTTCATATGAAATAAAACCCCAATTTTAAAAATGAATAAGCCCCCAATAGACAATTCAACATAATGAAACAAATTAACTCGCTTTTCATAAAAAAAACATTAATTTTGCGTCACGTGAATGTCCCAGCATATTTTTAGATGCTTGCATGAAAAAAGGCAATATTTAGAGTTTTGTCCTTACAAGTCACACACAAGTTTTTGACTAAAACCGTCGGGTCAAAAATGGTATCTGCCGATTCGTCTTCATTAGATTCTTCCTTAAAAATTTTCTCACTATGCGCCATATTTACAAAAATTCGGATATAGTACACAACATATACTTTGACTCAAGAAAAAGCTGCGATTTAAAAATAAGAACGCGTCACATTAATTCAATAATTTTCATAATAATTCAATAATTTTCATTTATAAGAGAAAATGTATATTGAAATACTTAAAAATAAGAAGAAGGTTGCTGGCCGCTTTGACGACGTCTTCGTCTATTCCTGCATAGCCGGTCACCTTAATCTTGGTATCCCTTACACCGAAAAATATTTTAGAGCCTGCCTTTTCAATGGCCGCTGCACCAGGCTTCGTGATGGAGAGGATGAGGCAGGTACCACTGCTGCCATGGTCCTCTGTCCGTATGACCGACCAGTCATTCGTCGGAATGCTAGGGTTCTGTAGCTTCAGACACTCCAACATTTTCCTATCTATCTTTGCCATTTTTTGGTAACCAAACCCTTGCTCGCGGTCTCAATGGGATCTCCCCAGCAGGGATGAGTTTAAGACTTAAACCATCCCAAGCTTCACTAATCTTAGCGATGCTGTTGCTGAGGAATTCCTTAGAAAACACGTCCAAGCATTTGATTATCCTGTACCTCCGGTGGATCTCACCGGAGTCGAAACGAGGTGCCGCCTTGCCCTTATTGGCGATTACGTAAGACGGCCTCTGAGTATTGCGATTTCCAGAGGTCCTTCTAACTTCTTTTCTTTTTATGTTTTCCCTTCAACTGGCTCTCGGACTCGAGTGCCAGTATAGGGGTTTTTTGTCTTGATGCTTGGAGGCATGTAGTGTAGATAGCTGGGTACTGTGACTTTTACCCCCACTATCTGAGAGGCCGGCTAATGTCTCCTGACTGGAGGCAATAAGGTCGTCCTCTGAAGAGGACGAGGATGTTTTTTGATTTTGTTTTTAGGGTTCCGTTCACCAAAGGTGAAAAATGGAACCCTATTGTTTTCGCTACGCTGTCCGTCTGTCCGTCACACGGTATTTTCTCAGGAACCGTAGGAGCTACGGACCTGAAATTTGGACAGAGTACGTAGAACCTTGGCCACTACAACAACAAATACATGAGAATTAGAAATTAAAGGGTGCTCCAAAACGAGCGACGAAAAATGTTAAAATCTCATGTAATATACATACAATTGTATGTACATATGTATATTGACACTTGAAATTTGTAAAATTAGTGTATTTTTATATAGACTACAACAATAAACATTAAAATATTAAAAAATTTAAATTAAAGGGTGGTCCATCAGTTAATGCAATTTTGACTATGTAATTTTGACAAATTGCTATATCTTGGAGACCGTAAGAGGTAAACTCTTGAAATTTTCAAAAACGGTTAAACTAAAAAATCCGAAAATTATAAAATCGCCAAACCGAAAAAAATCGCAAAAACCTGAAAAAAATCGCCAAAACCTGAAAAAATCGCCAAAAATTTAAAAAAAATCGCCAAATCGAAAAAAATCGACAAAATTAAAAAAAAAATTCTAGCACTAAAATAAATCGCCAAATTAAAAAAAATCGTTTAAATGAAAAAAAAATCGCCAATATGAAAAAACGCCAAAAACCGAAAAAAATCGCCAAAACGCGAAAAATGCGCCAAAACCAAAATAATTGTTTATGTGAAAAAAAATCGCCAAAATGAAAAAAAATCGCCAAAAATTAAAAAAACGCCAAATTAAAAAAAACTCGCCAAAATGAAAAAAATTGCCAAAATTTTAAATAAACGCCAAAAACCGAAAAAAGTCCTCAAAACGAAAAAAAAGTGCCAAAACTAAAAAAAAATCGCCAAAACCAAAAAAAATCACCTATATGAAAAAAACGCCAAAATTAAAAAAACACCAAAATAAAAAAATCGCCAAAATAAAAAAAAACGCCAAAATAATAAAAATTGCCAAAATTAAAAAATCTTCAAAAACCAAAAAAAAAAATCGCCAAAACGTGAAAAAAGTGCCAAAACTCAGAAAGCGCCACTAAATTCAAAAAACCCCCAAACTAAAAAAACGCTTAAAACCGAAGAAATCCAAAAATGAAAAAAATCCCAAAACTATAGTTTATATTGTTCGTATTGAATTACATATCTCGTGCCCGTACGGAACCCTTCGTGCGCGGGTCAAAGTCGCACTTCACTGAATTTATTTTGTTATTGATAGAATTTTCCATAAGTTCCCACGAGTATGCCAGTAAGGGGTTGGACCATCCACGCAGTGACGGCGTGTGTAGACTAGACAAATAATTAATGTTGCTAGCGGCTAGTCATCTTTAACCAGTAACTAGCCATTCAGATCCTTAGTTTGAAATTTATTTGCTGGTGGTTAAGCATTGTCTATACTCATGCATTTCATTGTTGGTTTAACAAATCGTCAGCAGACTTCAACCACATACTTTGAACAGTCACAAACCTCTTATCTTATGCATAGAATTTCAAAAATTATTTGAGAATTCACAAATAATAATATTTTTGAAAATCACAAAAGCAAAATAACCGTAGTAGGCTTAGAAACTTAGGCTGAGTTTACATTTGGGATTTCATGTGTGCCGTGTGCCCAAAAGAGCGTAACCACTAATCACTAATGAAAAATTGTTTGATTCAGACACGTATTTATTAAGTTAAACAGTTTCATACATAACTAATAGATAATTTTATACACACTTATTTATAAAAATTATTATGGGTTTATAAAGACTTTTTAAGACAAATTTGTATAGAAATTTGTTCTAAAAAACCTTTTTAAAGCCTTAATAAGTTTTATAAATAAGGCTGATAGAATTCAACATGATTGGAAAATCATAAATATGCAGTCACTCCATAAAGTGAGTGCTCATTCCTGCCTAAAATGTTTCAAGTCAATATTTTAAACAAACTTAGTTAAATCCATAAAAATTAAAACTGTATTTCTGCTTCACTTTAAGTAAACTTTCAAATCATACACAATAGAAATGAAAATATTTCATATTACCAATAAAAAATATAATTTTTTAACATAACTCAATTT
The DNA here is from genome assembly GCA_905220375.1 of Tachina fera. Taxonomy (NCBI): domain Eukaryota; kingdom Metazoa; phylum Arthropoda; class Insecta; order Diptera; family Tachinidae; genus Tachina; species Tachina fera. The sequence goes on along the minus strand of LR999968.1, from coordinate 6,985,968 downwards.
TTGTTAGTGCAAAAAGTGGAGTAGAGCCAATATCAATTCACTATTTCATGTCACTTTTCTTTCTTCAACTTTTCTGTCCAAGCATATGCATATGCATTCCCATGCTCATGCATTGTGTATGATTTTAAAGTTTACTTAAAGTGAAGCAGAACGGAAAAAAGCAGCAGTTATGATTCTTTCAAACAACAATTATTTATTGTCTATGCTACGGTTCGTGTATTTGCTTTATGATTTTGTTCCAAACATTATTTCCAACACATACATATATATTGATATATTTTTCAAACTATTGTATAATAATTTAATTTAATTTTTATATATATATATATATATTTTAATTTTTGATTATCAAAGACAACAAATATTTTTGAAGAAAATAATTTACTGAATTCAAACACAAGAACTCAGAAGTATTTTCAAACAAAAACTTCCTAATTCTTCTGACTGAATTAGGGCATAAGTTTGTTTACAATATTGACTTGAAACATTTTAGGCAGAGATGAGCACTCACTTTATGGAGTGACTGTATAAATCGATAAATATAAGTCTGAACAGTTTTTCATTAGTAATTATGGCTACGCTTTGTTTGGCACATGGCGCACAGATGTAAACCTGGCCTTATACAAAACCCAGCAGTAGCATAATCAGGTAGCACCTCCCGATGCCACTGTAAAATAATACGCGAAAGCTTTTTTTTTTGAACTGAAGCATTTAGCTACCTGTTATTAGCATTAACTAACTACACCTAAATGGAAAAACACATCGTATAATTATGAGAAATATTTTTTATTGCGAAAATTGTACATATACTTATTGTATAATATTTTGTTTTTCTATTTATGTAGAATTTTAGAAATCACAACAGTTCCAAACAGCTATTGTGTGAATAAAAGGAAATAAGTTAAACTTATTCTACATATTTTTTGAACTGCACCCTACAATCGGAATATCTCGAGAGTAGTTAAATATGGGCCTTTCTCCCGAATGGTCTACCAGGATGGAAAAATTTAATGTTGATTATCTTCGTGTTTTATCTATATATATGTATATAAAACGGAATGTGTGTTTGTTTTTTTGTTTGTTTGTTTGTTTATTTGTTTGTTTGTACAAACAACACAACATTTAACTGGGACTCTGATTTGTATTATAGCCTACTTTTTTCAAGCATGCCCACTTTTTCGCCCACTTTTTTAAATTATGTTACACCTTCCAAATAGTATTTAACAGGTTTTATAATATTAACGAGCCATTTGTGAACCAATTTTCAAAATATTTTTGCTTATAAAAAAGTCCGCTAAATTTTTTTGTGGTGAAGGGAGGTGTCGCAGCTAATTGCCCGCCCCTGCAATTGGCTACAAACTTACTTTGACATCAATCGACCAATTTTCAAAAAGCTTTTTGCATATGGGAGAGGTCCCCTAAATTTTTTTTAATGATGGGAGGGGAAGAAGGGGGCTAAGTGTGCCCGCTAAAAATGGATTAACAAATTGCTTTGACATTTGTAAATTAATTTTCAAAATTCTGTTTTATATATGAAAAAGGTCAACTATTTTTTTTAATTGTTGGTGAGGTGGAAGCAAAATATCTTCTCAAAAACTGATTATCAAATATTTTTGACATTTTAGGACCAATTTTCCAAAACCATTTTGCACATGAAAAAGCATCGACTAATTTTTTTGATTGTGAGGGAAAAAGGAGGAAGGAAAAAGGAAGAAGTGAATATTAAATAACTTCGTCATATGTGGACCAATTTTTTTATTCCAAGATCTACAATTTTTTTTTAAATTAGATGTGTTGCTAATTGTGCAAAGGCTTGCCCTTAAATTTGATAATCAAATATTTTTGTAATTTGTGGACCAATTTTCAAAACTCATTCTGCATATGGAAAGGTATACTAATTATTTTTTTTAATTGGAGGGGGAGGGAGAAGTGAAATGCTCGCATGTAAAAAGTGAATATCAAATAGTTTCATCATATGTGGAACAATTTCCAAAATTGTTTTTTCGTATAGAAGAGGTCCACTAAATTTTTTTTGAAATGATCGAGGGGGAGGGTGTCGAAAATTGTCCGCCCCAAAAATTTATTATCAAATAACTTCGTCATTTGTGCACCAATTTTCAAAATGCTTTTTTTCATCAAAATTTCTTTTTTTGATATGGAAAAGGTTCACTAATTTTATGTTTGGTAATTGTGGGGTAGGGGGAAACAAATTGCCCTACTTTAAAAAGTGAATATCAAATAACGTCATCATATGTGGACCAATTTCCAAAATTCTTTTTTTTTATATGGAAGAGGCAAACTTAATTTTTTGTTGTAATTGGGAAGGGGGAAGAATGTTACATCAATAATTAATTATCAAATAACTTCGTAAGTTGACCACCAATTTGCAAAATGCTTCTTACATATGGAATAAGAACAATCAAGGTTTTTTAAATGAGGGTGGCGCAATGTTATTACTTTGTTTGTGGATCAATTTTCAAATTATTTTTTTACTTTGGAATGGGTCCACGAATAGAAATTTCGGAGAGGGGAAAGTGTTTGCCATACAAATTTATTATCAAATAAATTTGTCATTTGTGTAGGACCAATTTCCAAAATTTTGATTGATTATGGAAAAAGTTTTCGAGAATTATTTTTTTAGAAATTGTGGGAGGGGGTAGCAAAGCAAACCGGTTTAAGCTAGTTGTTTATAATTATAAAAAGTCTATGTTTATATATAATGGAATGGTTTTAGTTGAGGAAATTGGGCTGGAAGCTGGAAAATTTTATATTTTCTTTTTAAGATACTTGTAAAGAAATTTTTATATACAAAAGTATAATTATTTTACATGCAAAAAATATGTTATGTTTGCACTCTTTCTCTTAAGAAGAGAAAAGTGTAAGGAGAACAAAAAAAGTTGGAAAATGGGAAGGAGGCATGGTGATAATAATAAAAAAACATGTGAAAAAATCGTACGTTTGCGACCCGTACGTTCGCAACCGACAATTAAGCCATAAACTAAAACTAGTAGAGATATTATATTTTGTAAATACTTGATAGAGACCTACATTAATACACTTTTAAAATAAATTAATCACTTTTCATTAATCTGTTCCATTTCGCAGATTTTTACATTTCACTACTGCCATCCAAAGTTGACTTCTATTTTGCGTACGTTTGTGACCACATGCTTATAACTTATAATATGAAAACTTAAACTCGATGAAATTTATCTTTTGCACTAAACATAGAGTTTTCAAAATGCTATCAAATCGCAAAAAATGCTTGCAAAAGTTTTGTTTTCTATATTTTTTGTACATCAAAAGCGTACGAACGTACGTTCGTGACCCATTTCGCTCATATACAATATTGTTATAATTTTTTCAGGCGTTGTAAACAAACTCATGAAATTGAAAAATGTTAATTTAAGAAAATAAAATTATTTTAATACATTTTTTCCCCTAAAGTTTGACTCTTTCAGAAAATGTGCGCTTATATCCGCATTTATGAGAAAGCACTTTTAAGTTTAAAATGTTTAAAACTGTCTATATAAAAAAATTTGGTATTATAAATTTTAAAAATCTACCTTCACAACTTTTTATAAGGGATTAAAAACTAAAAACATTTTTAAAATATACTATTTTGGGACATTGCTGAATGTAGGGTACATGCCCAAAATACAAAATAGTAGGTTCAAGGCACATTCTTCATGCATTGTCTTTAGCACTATGTTTTTAGAAAGTGAATGTATTTAACAAAGTTTTTTAAAAAATTTAAAATAATGAAGATAGTCAAAAAATGTTTTTTTTTTAAGGAAAATTTTAAAATTTTGAATTTTTAGCCTTTTCCCGATTTCATATTTTTTTTATTTTTATTTAGAGTTTTGAAAAAAATTTAATGCTGTATTTTAATTTACAATCCAGCAATAAACTAAAAAGTTATAGGAGAAATAACAAAAAAGTCAAGGCAAATAATTTTTTTTGTCTTAAATAAAATATCTTCTAAGTTATAAGACATACAGAAACACATCTTAGGAAATTATTTTTTTTTGCTCAAAATGCTTCATCCGGTAAAAATCGGATAATTTCTAAAAAAGTTACAGGCTTTATAAGTTTTTTTAGTCCCAGGTGTTCAACTTTTGCCTCTCCAGCTCAAGCCAGAAGGCTGGCATGTTATGTGTTATAAGTTTCATATAAATCCAATCAGTAGTTTAGAAATTCCAGATTTTTTACCATTTATTTTACAAAAGTCCCCAATGTGCAATGTAAATTTTACATATGCACGTGCATACATACATACGTACATATGTATGAGTAAAACCCTATTTTTCAAGCCCAAAACCATACAAATTTGATTATTTACTTTTTCGTGAGCGTGCGTGATCCTGATAAGTTCTAAACCACTCGTGAGTGATTAAGAATATTTTATTCGTGAGCGTGCGTGATCGTGAAAATTTTTAATATCATTCGTGCGTGAAAGTGCGTGAGAAAAATATATTTTCGCGTGAGCGTGCGTGTCGTGAGTCAAAAAACGCTCACATGCACACCTCTAATTAATAAATATGTAAAAATCAACTAACAACAGCAATATATATCTACTTTTATAATTTCAGCGTATTCTTGTTACTCTTTTGCTGATAAAATTTGTGTTACTTAATGATTTTGAATCGAAATGTGATGGTTTTTATTATAAAATTGCTCAATGAGTTGTGACTATTTTCAAAACGTAAATATTCTTCCCCAATAACAGCAAGGTTTTAAAATAAAAACAATGGAAATATATGTATTTTCAAATGGAATTTGCTTACTATAATGTAATCTAGTTTTCAAATTCTCTTAAAATATAACTACAAAAATTTTTTCGTCTCAACTGAAAATTTTAAAATTTTGAGTTAATACCCTCTTGTTGATTAAGTGTGATATATAAATAAATTCAGTGAAGTGCGACTTTGACCCGCGCACGAAGGGTTCCGTACGGGCACGAGATATGTAATTCAATACGAACAATATAAACTATAGTTTTGGCATTTTTTTCGTTTTTGGGTTTGTTCGGTTTTAAGCGTTTTTTTTAGTTTGGGGGTTTTTTGAATTTAGTGGCGCTTTCTGAGTTTTGGCACTTTTTTCACGTTTTGGCGATTTTTTTTTTGGTTTTTGAAGAATTTTTAATTTTGGCAATTTTTATTATTTTGGCGTTTTTTTCACGTTTTGGCGATTTTTTTTTGGTTTTTGAAGTTTTTTTTAATTTTAGCGTTTTTTTATTTTGGCGATTTCTTTTAATTTTGGTGTTTTTTTCATATAGGTGATTTTTTTTTTTGGTTTTGGCGATTTTTTTAGTTTTGGCACTTTTTTCGTTTTGAGGATTTTTTTTCGGTTTTTGGCATTTATTTAAAATTTTGGCGATTTTTTTCGTTTTGGCGATTTTTTTTTCACATAAACAATTATTTTGGTTTTGACGCATTTTGGCGATTTTTTTCGGTTTTTGGCGTTTTTTTCATATTGGCGATTTTTTTTTTTCATTTAAACGATTTTTTCGAATTTGGCGATTTATTTTAGTGCTAGAATTTTTTTTTAATTTTGTCGATTTTTTGCGATTTGGCGATTTTTTTTAAATATTTGGCGATTTTTTTCAGGTTTTGGCGATTTTTTTCGGTTTGACGATTTTATAATTTTCGGATTTTTTAGTTTTACCGTTTTTGAAAATTTCAAGAGTACCTCTTACGGTCTCCAAGATATAGCAAGTTGTCAAAATTGCATTAACTGATGGACCACCCTTTAATTAAATTTTTTTAATATTTTAATGTTTATTGTTGTAGTCTATATAAAAATACACTAATTTTACAAATTTCAAGTGTCAATATGCATATGTACATACAATTGTATGTATATTACATGAGATTTTAACATTTTTCGTCGCTCGTTTTGGAGCACCCTTTAATTTTTAATTCTCATGTATTTGTTATTATAGTGGCCAAGGTTCTACATACTCTGTCCAAATTTCAGGTCCGTAGCTCTTACGGTTCCTGAGAAAATACCGTGTGACGGACAGACGGACAGCGTAGCGAAAACAATAGGGTTCCTTTTTTCACCTTTGGTGTACGGAACCCTAAAAAGTGTACATTTTGATTGTCACTCCATACCTCGAGAACGGCTGAATAAAATAAAAAATTGCTGAATACGTTTTGTAGGACATAGAATGACATGGTTTAAAAAAAATGTAAATTATTTGGTTCTGAACCGGTTTATTATATTTGGCACGTATTTTCAAACCGTTAAACCAATTTTAAAAATACTTTCACCAATGGAAAGCTACATTACCAGTGTCAAACATATGATATTTTTATACAGTTCGGAACCGGTTTTTATTTGGTACGGATTTTTGCAGAAAAACAAATTTTCGTTTCGGGTTTGATTTTTTTAACAAGTTTTAAACCCGGTTTTTATTCTAGTTTCTTAATTTTTTGTCGGTTTTTCGTTGTTAATTTGACTCAGGCATTTGCAATTCTTTAATGCACTATGACGGGATGGGGAAATTTCCGCTTCTCAAAAACAATCAAACCCATTTTAATGAAATTTATAGATCTGCGTGTAAAAAGTCACAAAATAGCCTTGGACATTTTCTAAACAAGGACCAGGAGGAAGTAAGGGGGACAAATTCTGAGTTTCAACTCGATTTCGGTGAAATTTAATATATAGAAGAAGCTTAGGAGACATACTGTATGTACTTTCTCATAAGTAAGACAAACCAGGGGCTCCTTCGAAACTTTGAAATCGATTTTAATGAAATTTAAAGCATAGGTATAGCTTCATTTAGAAGAAGGCATAGGCTATGTACTTAATGTGGGGGTAGCGAAGCACACGGGGTGTAGCTAGGACGATATATTAAACAAGCACTTGAAAAACCCTCAAAATACTCGTATGTATATCAAAAGATAATTTTTATGGAAGTAAAGTAAAAGTTATAATGAAGAATCTTTCTCCTAAGGAGTTATCTTTTTTTTACATCCGAATTTAATGCCATTGATTACTTAAAAAACTGTTTTAATATTAGCAATGATTCTCTTTATAATAAACTGTCACAACTTAAAAATCTCGAATTTATTTACTATGATAAATTGTATACAGATTACTGTTTCCTTCGAGAAGCTTACCAACCTCTTCCAAAAGGTATTTCTAGTGACCAAATATAGTCTTATTTTTTTAAAAATCAGGACTAAAAGGAAATCGAAAATCTTATAAATTGATTTAATTTTTTTATCGATTCGTGTTAGTAAAGCATTTTTTGAAAAATCCTTCAGTGTCTTAAATCATTTGTATTTCCGTATGCCGACCAACCGTCACCATAATTGCGCCAAAGTGAATGTAATGTTTTTATTTTGTTTTTTAGGGAAAACAGAATCTTGTCTGGCTGACCGTACAATAATTTCAGAGTGGAAATAGCGTGTGGTACACATGATGGGTGAATCAGAATTCTTTTGATTGCCTCTAATGCCTCACCACGGAGAGCCCTCTGCAGCCTTATTAAATTTTCTGCGTCCGTCAGGCCACAAACCGTATTAGACCAGTAATAAGTCGAGCTAAACAAAGGTAATTCCCCAGGGCAGCCAGAGAAAGTGGGTAAATCCTTAGGCACAGTTTGACGAGCATGTAGTTGGTCAGTTCTTAGCCTGTGCCCTAGAGTTAACGGCTGTGACGATGGTGGCAGAGATGTTTCCATCTGCTCGGGGTTAATGAATGATTGTGACTGCTGTGCATTATTTGTATATTGCGAATAACCAAGACGTGTTTGATTGTTATTTTGATTTATTGTTGAGTGCAGCAAAAAATTTGGATTTGTGAATTTAAAGTGTTGGTTTGTTCATATGAGTGGTTTAAAGGTGGATTGTGTGCGGCGGTAGTCAGAGTCGTGGCGCTACTTTGAACGACTGGCACATATAATGACGTATTAAGTGCGGTTGGGTTTGGAATTGAGATAATGGCATTTGGCTCAGCAGCGATTTGGTTTGAAGCTATTGGATTCTGAGCATCTGCATCTTCTTCTTCAATTTCATGAAGAATTTGATATTTATTATGCAAGTATTCCTGGTGGCGTCTCATGAAAAGTTCACGTTCTTCTTCTAGCCTTTTTGGCTCAAGGGCCTTCCTTCTGCTAGCAGAGTCTTTTGACACCAACGAGGAATGTGTGCTTGAAGCAGAGTGTGCTGAGTTTGTGTTACACGATTGACACAACCATGATTCTTGTGGGCCAGAGACTTTTGCGCAAGTTGTATGATAAGGTCCTTGACATAATTTTCAACTTACCATGATACCAGCAAGTTGTTCGTGTCAAAGCTGACATATTTGCTGAACGTTTTGTGGCGAGACATTCATATTGTGTGGTTGACCGTGCTTATAGCACGGTCCACCACACATGTGGGTACTTACGTGTGTGCGAGGTTATGTTGAATTTGGAAGTTATATCCAGTTTCAGTTAGGGGCGGCAAACTACAGCATCAGCTAGATACACTAGACGGAGTATACAAATAGCGTCAAAAAGAATTAAAATTTTTTTCACAATAGTATATCCTGATGGCTTGATGAGATTAACAACACAGGTTAAATTTGATGAAATTAAATGTTTTCTTTATTGTCAACTTGTGTTTTAATTCCTTAAATTAAGAGATAATATTCAATTCAAGTTTACAATTATAAATTAAATTACGTTATTTATCTTACTTTTTGGTTTCAAACCACCAACTTTTCAATTTGAGAATATGAGGCACGTTGTGCGCAACTACTTGTGTTTCAGAAGGCAATTCTTTGTAAAAGGAAAGAGCGGATGTAGGTTTTTACAAATGGCCAAATATAAATGACAAGTGTATAAATAATGTGTAATAAAATTTTATCGCTTATTTTACTTCGCCGATGATTCTGCTACAGAACGAAGGAGGCCGCTCTGAAGTTACATGAGGATTAGCATCTCTGCTGAAATCGGTATAGTTCAGTGACCAGTGACAATGCCTTCATCACTTGAATTTCCCTACAACAACTGACACAAGGGGACACTAATGCACTTGAGAAAAACGCGTGGTGTTGTTATTTTATTATTTTTATTTTTTTAATGAGTTGGATACAGGGATTGAACTTTCGGATTTGCAGTCAACGTGCTAACTACTTCAGCCAACGCCACCCCAAGTTTATATTGTTTAAAGACATGGATATAATTTAAAAGTATATTAAATTATTGTCGAGCTTCTTTATGCAAATCAAATATCAAGAATTTTCACTGTTTGGATCTGGTAAAGCTTAACCTATGTGGATACGACTATCCCTTCTGACAGACTGCTGCGAAATTTTGTGCATGGAACGATAATCTGTCTGTAATTTCGACTTTGCATCGGATTTAAAGTTTTCTCCTGTAGCCTCGATGTTGAGCCGCTGTTGTATAACAGTCCCCATATTATCAGACATCCCTGGTTGTCTGCTTTGTGGTTTTGGGCCAATAGTAGCACTTGCAGATTTTAGCATACCATTTTTCGCTTCCCACCACAAACCCTGATTGTTTTCCTCAGACCCTTCGCGGGTTGTGTTTATTTTATGTCCGACCAGATATTTCACATGTCAATGTTAAGGTAAAATTTTATTATTGCTTCTAATGGGGGAACAAGTATCTCTTCGTAAGGTAAATGTTACCTGAGCACACTTCTGTTCGTTTACCTTTATTATCCATAAGTTTAAACATAGTTCCAGCTGGGTAATGTGTCCCTGAAGATATCGGGATGCCTCGTAAGGGTTTTCATGCATACTAAGCCAGGCTGTATCATCGGCAAATGTAAAAGTGTGGATACTCCCAGCAAAATATTTCAAAAAAGCTAATCGAGTGTGGAATTAAGCATTTTTGTTAGAACCTGTTCCCTACTGGATTACCAACTTAATGATTTTAACAAGGTGGGAGACTAAAATAATCGATTCTCGATAATCGAGAAGTAGTTATGTTGTTCATTGTAAGAAGTAATTTTTTTTTATTGATGGAACTACTTTTTTAGTAAACAAAAATTACTTTTTTTTGGAATTACTTATATTTATATGAATAATAATTTTCCAAAATGTACTTTTTTTTAGTTTAAAGGTAATAAGTAGGCAATTTAGATATATAAATTATTTAAAACAAGTACAATATTTTCACGTCATCTTTGAAAACCCAAATAATATGTTCAACTTCTGCTACTTCCTATTTTTAAAATATTACGTAATGTGATTTGTAAGCGAGTATTTCAATTTGGCAATAAAAAAAGTAAGTCATAATATGGAAAGTAGTTCAGATGGTAATGTCTAATTTTTGGCTGGGCTACTGCTCAGGCATATCATAAATAAAATACAAAACTGGCCCCTGCGTATTCCCCTATGGAACACCGGATATGATGGTTTCAGGCAAACTCGTAAAGTCTCCTTCCACAACAGTGAACTTCCGGGCAATAATGTAACTTTCCAAAAGATTTAGAATGTTTATTGTTAGGTATGTCTTCAATTTTAAAATAAGGCCACACTTTATCAAATGTTGGAGAAACATCAATAAACAGCGGAGAACAATACTTCTTTTCAAGTTTAAACTTTTTTAACGCACTTATATTCCCAAATGAAAACTTTTAAACTTAAATTGTAACAATTCCCATAAAAACACTAATTATTAACTTGACTGCACCCTGTCAAAAAAATACTTGTGTGGCAACACGCTATTCTTGAATAGCTGTTGTTGTTATTTACATTTATTTTCTCTTTACATAGGCTGAGTTTACATCTGGCATTTCTTGTGTGTCATTTGCCCGAAAAAACGTAACCAACTAATTACTAATGAAAAACTGTTTGATTCAGACATATATTTATTGATTTAAACCGTTTGCAATCATTTTGGATTCTATAAAATTGTCTATTAATTATGTATGAAACTTTTTAACTTAATAAATACATGTCTGAATCAAACAGTTTTTCATTAGTAATAACTTGGTTAGGCTTTTTTTACGCTTGTGTGGCATTTGGCACACATATGTAAACCCGGCCATACTCTTATAGCTACAATTTGAAGCTGAAAAAAGTCAGCCAATGTAGCAATGGTAAGGTAAGAAAATAAAAAATATGTTAATTATTGAGTTCTTGTTTCAACTTTGTTATTTGTTAGTGTTTTAAAAAGTGTTTTTTATTGGGAATTGTTACAATTTAAGTTTAACATCATCAGGGAACTTTTACCGAAAGTTTCATTTAAACAAATGTGAAGCTCAACCAATAAGAAAGTTGAAACAAGAACTCAATAATCAACATGTTTCTTATTTTCTTACTTTACTACATTGGCTGACTTTTTTCAGCTCTAATTAATTGTAGTTGTACAATTATGTAAAGAAAATAAATGTAAATAACAACACCAGCTATTCAAGAATAGAGTGTTGCCACACAACCTGGTGGTTTTTGTATTATTTTTTGTTGAGCTTCTTATTTGTTTAAATGAAAGTTTACAACATAATAACTAGTTGTTCTAAGAAACTTTGGGTAAAGGTTCCCTGATGATCTGCATTAGCAACAGTGAAATGCGCATAGGATCCAGCTAAACCCCCCAATAATCAATTTCAATGTATTTTTAATCAAATTAATATTTTAGTCAGAAATAATTTTTAGTCAGGCTTAAGTTTTAATTCTTATTGAATGATATTTTTAACTGGATACCGTAACACCATATTGGCTTCAAAAGCGACTTGTATATTAAAAGTTTACAGTCCAGGCTAAGTGTTGAACTTCTGCCAATCAACCAGTGTATTTGAGATAACTTAAGTTTCATCTGAGTTAGCTTAAAGTCAATATGATGTTTCCATGTAAGCCTTCGATCAAGGTGTATACCAAGGTATTTCACTTGGGAATGTTGACGAATATTTTGATTATTGATTCGAATTGGGGAACAAGTATCTCTTCTTAGGGTAAACGTTATATGGACATTTACCTTAATTCTCCATAAGTTCAACCACATTTCCAATTGTGTAATATGTAATATCGGGAAGCCTCGTGAGGGTTTGCATGCATACTAAGGCAGGCTGTATCATCGGCAAACGTAGATGTATGGATATTGCTGCTCAAAGGCATATCACAAGTATAGATCAAATACAAAACTGGCCCCAGTATGCTCCCCTGTGGCACACCGGATGATATAGATTCGGGCACACTCATGAATTCTCCTTCCACAACCGTGAACTTCCGGGTAGTAATGTACTTTTCTAATAAATTCACTAAATTTATTGGTAGATATGATTTTAATTTTAAAATTAGCCCTTCATGCCACAGTTTATCAAATGCCTGAGAAACGTCAATAAACTGGGCAGAACAATACTTCTTTTCCTCAAATGTTTTTCTTATAAATTGAACCAATCTATGAGTTTGTTCAATGGTGCTATGCTGACTTCTAAAACCAAATTGATGGTCTGGGATGCACCCACTATGAGTTAAAATTGGGGACAATTTTGTCATGAGCAGCTTTTCGAAGAGTTTTGACACAGTTGACAGCAAACTTATTGGCCTATATGACTCAGCTTTAGTAAGACCTTTGCCCGGTTTTGGAACCATTTTCATTTTTGCAAGCTTCCAGAGTTGTGGATAATACTCCAGTCGTAATATGGCATTAGAAATAAACAGCAAGATTCTTATTGCAATATGCGGCAAGTTCATCAACATCTTGTTACTAATTCCATCAATACCTGGAGCTTTCTTTGGCTTGAGTTCAGCAATTACTTTATGTACATCACGCATCTTAAACTTTAAGGCTCGAGGGGGTAGAGCAACTACACTCGGCAAATCAGTAATACCAGTACATGTATTTGGGGTAAATACAGATTTTAAATGCTCAGCAAATATTTTACATTTTTCCGTATCGCTTCTTGCCCATCCTCTGGTAGATGTGCGCAGAAGTGCCTTAAACTCAACGGGTGTTTTAAGTTTTCTAGCAGCGCGCCACAAAGAGTAATTAGATGTTGGTGTGACATCAAGACCTTCCAAATAATTTTTAAGAGATTCAAGTTTTCCAAATGCAAGCAATTCTTGAAGTCGTTTAGAACATTCTTTAAGTCTGAGTTTATGTTGGGGTGATCTGTGCTATTGCCATTCTCTTCTAGCTCTTCTTTTTTCACACACAAGATTTTCAATATCCCTGGAATAAATTTTATTAAACCCAGACTGCGGATGGGAGGTATTGGCATGTTCAGCAGCCTGTTTAATAATTTCGTTAAGATTGGCAATGTTAGTTTCAATGTCATTGGGTGTTCTTAGCGCAATATTTTCCGTGCAATGACTACTAAGATATTTTTTGAATCCCAGCCAATTAACACGATTTATCATCTTCATATATGGGTGAGGTAAGTCACTTCTTAGTGGGTTACAAATTGTAGCGTGATCGGAGGACAGATCTAGAGAAGTTTCAACATTAATTAAATCCCTAGAAATATTTTTCATGACATCCGGAATTTTTCGTAAGTGAGAAAGAAATTGTGTTAAACAAAGCTCGACCTCTAGGTGTTACAAGGCGCGACCCCCGGTACGTATGCTTTGCATTGTAGTCTCCAGCTGCCACGATACAAGATCCAAGCGATTTGTAGAACTTCTCATACTGATCTTCGGTAACTGAAAATCTGGGAGGTGAGTAAATTGATGAGTGATTGATGATATAGTGCTTGAGTATTGACTTAATTAGAATTGTATGCTCTCCCTCTAGGGTCCTTTGTATCATACATAGTATAGCCATTTATTTTGAAAAAGCTCGAAGTCAAATATGTCTCAGAGACCAACATTATATCAATATTTTTTCCGTAAGGAAGGGCTCAAGTTCATTTTTATGTTGGCGAATGCCGTTTGCGTTCCAGAAACATATTTTTAACGTGTTCCTGGCTTGTTAATTAATGCTTGAAGCAGAGTATTCTGCTTTCTCAGCATTTCTTGCATCATGGAAGTCATATTTGTTGTAAAATTATTTATAGTTTGCACCAAATTTGTCAATAGTAGCTTCAAGGCGACTAAAGTTAAAGCTTGAGTTTGCATTCGTTGAATTATTTGGAGGTGGAACATTTTGTGCGGGAATAGAATTTCTTTTAGCAGAAACGGCATACGATACACGGGAAGTAACTAGTTGGCTCATTTGCGCAAAAGTGGCGGAGTAAGCGTTTGCTGATTGAGATGGAGCTAATTTGGGTTTTTGCACCATAGTCTGTTTGACAAAAGAGTACACAGGCCAACCTCTGTAGTTAGCGGTGTGATTACCTCCACAATTACTGCATTTTTAATCACTTTGATCTTTTGGCTTATTGCAACTAGCAGTGCCGTGTAATTCACGGCACACAACACAAACAGTGGGTAATTTACAGTAAGTTTTTGTATGGCCATATTTTTGGCAATTATGGCACTGTACGGGACCTAATCGCTTATGTGGCTCTTCAACTGTGATTTTTCGGTATAAGAGGTATTTTATCCTATAAATTGGGTGTGTCTCGTTTTTTTTCAGCTGTATATCATTCGGCTCCAATTCAACACGAAATAGAGGCTGGGGGATCTTCTCCCTATTGATTATGTTGGTAACATTTTTTACCTTAAATCCTTGTATCATGAGTGCATCTTTTACTTCTTCGGGATTAACATAAGAGTCAATACCCTTCAATACGATCTGCATACCTTTGGCACTCTTAAGCTGGTGCGTATAAAAACTTGTTTTTTTTTCGAATTCAGTCACTATTTTGCGGAAATCTTTTTCTTCGTATATTTGAATTTTAGTTTCATCAATATTACCACGCTTTATTGGAATAACATGAAATGCGTTTTCACCAATGACCGAGACTAATTTTTTAATTAGGGCGTTAGAATTTTTCTCTCTCAAATATATAGGTGGTGACTTAAAAGACTTTTGCGATGATGCAGCGGGCTTGTCGTCGGTGACTTGCAATAATGAAAAACGATTTTGATGATTGGTAGATGATGCGCTATTATCCCTAGACATCTTTGGAGCAGATGAAAATTTTGGAGAATTCGGGCTTCGCCCACGCTTTACCATGGTTATGTATCTGTCCATTCCGACTTGTACCTTGGGTTTTGAGCTACTTTTATCTGTAGTGATAACTTTAGTAAGTGGTGAACACGAGCCTGAAGGAGATGATATTACTGACTTATATGAAGAAGTACTAGGCAACTGTAATGTTAATGAATCACTATTTGGCATTGGACAAAGCGAAGTTGATCGCTGACGAAAAATTGGATTTGTCGTTAAAAAAATACTTTCATTAGATTTATTATTTGTATTATTTTCATTGAGAGCTTCAGAACTCACAGTAAAATAGGCATTTCTGCCGTTAGAACTCACTTCATAATTTTTTGTATTTGAGGTACTCATATAGAGTATTCCTCAAGGGCAACTTTGTGTTTTTTTGTTTGCGGTTATTTTTGTTTTGTTTTTGTAATTTATGATTGTTTATTTGTTTTTGAGGTACTCGCATAGAGTATTCCTCAATGTCACTATTTATGTTTTTTTTGTTTGCGGTTTTTTGTTTTTGTTATTTCCAATATGTAAAAATATTAGGAAAGCACATAAAGCTTATTTATTAAAGTCAATATGTACCTATTACGAATAATATATACTATGAATATTTTTTTGTATAATTTTTTGTTTGTTTAATAAGAATGTAAGAAAAATTCCGCTAATCGACTATTCACTATGAAGGTACAACGAGAACTGATATAAGAGGTATTTTAGGCTATAAATTGTGTGTGTCTCGTTGCGTTTTAACTGTATATCACCCGACTCCTGTTCAGCGCGAAATAGAGGCTGGTGTATCTTCTATCTATTGATTAAATCTTTGTATGATGAGTGCATCTTTTACTTAAGGATTAACATAAGAATCTATACCCTTCAATTCGATCTACAGACCTTTAGGACTCCTTAGCTGGTACGTATAAAAACTTGTTGTTTCTTTTAATTCTCTTATTATTTTGCGGAAATCTTTTTCTTCGTGTATTTGAATTTAAGTTTCATAAATGTTACCACGTTTTATTTTAATAATAAGAAATGCGTTTTCACCTATGGCCAAGACTAAATTGTTAATAAGGGCGTTAGAATTTTTCTCTCTCAGATATACGGGTATTGGTGGTGGTTTGAAGCTTTTTTTTTGATTATACAGCGGGTGGATCGATATTAGCTTGCAATAATGAAAAACGATTTTGACGGTCAACTGATGTGGCGTCGTTATCCCTGATATCTATCGATGAGTGAATTTGGGCTTCGCCCCCGCTTTACAACTGTGATATATATGTCCATTCCGATTTGAACTTTAGATTTTAGACTACTGCTTTCTATAGTGATAATTTGGTTAAGTGATGTAAACGATTCCGAAGCGGATGACGTCGCTGACTTAAATAATGAAGTACAAGGCAACTGTAATGTTAACGAATCACTAGTTGGCATTGGACAAAGCTATGTTGATGGTGGCTTTGATGTTAAAAAAAGACTATCATCAGATCTTCTACTTTTTTGTTTGCATTAAGAGCTTCAGAACTCACAGTAAAAGAGGCATTTTTGCCGTTAGAACTCACTTTACAATTATTTGTTTTTGAGGTAGGCATGTAGAGTATTCCTCAATGTCACCTTGTTTGTGTTTTCTGCGGTTTTTTTTTGGTTTTTGTTATTTCTGACTATGTAAAAAATTAACAAAGCAGATAAAGCTTATTTATCAAAGTCAACATGTATTACGAATATTATTTCGTATGATTTTTTTTGTTTAGTATGAAACTCCGCTAAGAAGGTACAACGAGAACTCCAATAAAAAAATAAATAAAAAAATCGCATAGATAGTTGGTTAGACAGCTATGTTATTATACGATATTGATTCCACTGCAAGTTTTGGTGGTCGTGAACTTTTGACTTTTTTAACGATGACGCATGTGGACGTATCTTAGTAGTCACCAAGCAATGGTCTCTGACTTGGCCAATATCAGCACGTCTCCTGCTGCATACATCCAATAAACACTGGTTTCCACGAGATGAGACCTCGATGTGCATCCACAGTGAACAGATTCGTGGCTACTACCGTTGTCTCCACAAGAGTATAGAAAACGAGATTTATTTGATGAGTTGTATTCTCCACAGCCATTCCAACGAACATCGCTGAGTCCCAAATATAGATATGCGATATCGGAGCATTTCACGTTCAGCTTGCAGAATCTTGGAGTCCATATTGGATTTATATTATCATGGTCTCTAGGCGATCTTACATTCCAGAATCCAATCATAGTCTATACACGATAGCCAAAAGTCGTCAACGAGAAATTCGGTTTATTATTATCATTATTTGTTAGCGATTTGATAGAAATTTTATTTCAGGTAACGTAGGTTGATAACCTGTATTCCCAAGTTTGATGATAGGGCTGCTATATGAGAACTCAAAAGTGCTGTAATTTTGGAGCCAGTTTTTCAGAGAATTCAGTGTTAGAATTCCTCCTAGTTCCTGAGACGCTCTTAGGCCGATCAGGGTTCACGTACACTCCATTCCTCCTTTTTTACGGATTTGTGGTTTGCAATAGAAGTTCCTCTGTGCAGTTCTGAAGGTTATACCACCTAAGATCGGTAGCCATAGCCTCGTTTGTGAAAACAGGAGACACCAAGTCCTTTACGCACAGTGGGTGAGGTTGACAATTGAAAAGAATAGGATGTGTACACAAATCGACAAGTCAAATTTTGTATTCGCATCACTTTTCCCGATTATCTATTTGTATGAATGTTAATTAACAAACAAAACGAAAAACTAAGTCTCACAGTGGCAAAACAAATGACACTAAATGTCATTATATCAATTTAATTAATTCTTGATGTAGACAATGTTGTGTATTGCCATTATATAGGCATGGGTAACTTTCCTGTATCAATGACACAAAAAAATTGTGCGTTGTCGAAAAAGTTGATGGGAAAGCATCGCACACATTGGAAAATTACAAAATAAGAAATGCCAGATGTAAACTCAGCCTAAGTTATTTTTTTATTGTGGTGTGAATGATATCACACTGAATGCTGTATTCAGTGTGGTTGGACGAAATGAATGCTATCATGTAGTTCAACATATCTTCTTCATTTTATACTTGGTTAGCTCATTCGCTGCGCAATTTTTGTAAATAAAAGACAAAAATTAATATTTTTGAATAAAAATTAATAAAATAAAGTCTAAAATGGCAGAATTCTTAAAAATCAAACGTTTCAACGAATTGGAAAAATGTGTACGCTCTGTATATCATTAGTAACAGCCGCATGTAATGCATGAACACAAGCGAATAAAAGTTGTTGAAATGGGCCCATGTATATTGCTTGCACTCATATTATATACCTACAAAATTACGTGATAACCTACAAAAATTTTTATAACAAAAAAAAAAACTTAAAACAATTTTTGTTTGCAATAGGCTTTTGAGTTTATAGATTAATAAGCTTGATTTCCAGGTTGTACATAAATTCGATTAATGGCACTAAAATGAAATGTGTCCAAGTTTTCTATAAACCTCATCCATGCTTTTGCATATACATATGTATATATTGATTAAAACCATTTTCTTACAGTAGTCCTGATGCTAATTTTAATTATTATATGTTTATATACATTAGGCGATGAAGAAAGAGCTCCTGCTAAAGTAGTTAGCCGTAAAGCTGATTCTGATGGCAATCATGTTCAACAACAACAGTCCACGCCAGCAGCCGAATCTGGTCATAAGAAAGAAAAGTCTGTTTTACAAGCAAAACTCACAAAGTTGGCAATACAAATTGGTTATGCTGGTTCAACAATTGCTGTACTAACTGTCATCATCTTAGTTGTACAGTTTTGTATTAAAACATTTGTTATTGAAGAGAAGCAATGGAAAAACACATACGCCAATAATTTGGTTAAGCATTTAATTATAGGTGTTACCGTTTTAGTTGTTGCAGTACCTGAGGGACTGCCATTAGCAGTAACACTTTCGCTGGCCTATTCTGTTAAGGTAATGTAATTAAATCTTAAGAATCTCATTTATTATTTCCAATTGCACACATTATTTTAAATTTAATGCAGAAAATGATGAAAGATAACAACTTAGTCCGCCATCTAGATGCTTGTGAAACCATGGGCAATGCCACTGCCATTTGTTCAGATAAGACTGGTACTTTAACCACAAATCGCATGACTGTTGTACAATCATATATTTGTGAAAAACTGTGTAAAGTTTTACCCACACTAAATGATATACCACATCATGTTGGCAACCTTATCACTCAAGGCATTTCAGTAAATTCTGCCTATACTTCAAACATTTTGGTAAGTTTTCTTTAAATATAACGAATTCAAAAGAATCATTGTATAATTTCATAAAAAAATAATGTGCACTTTTATATTTTAGCTTCAGGTCTAATTTGTAAACAAGAAACAATAAATACTTACAGCCATACATATGTATATATTTACCCCTATCATATCGACCCTTACAATTAGTTACAATTAATTGGCAATCTCTCCTCATTTTTCATATTCCTTAATTATGCAACCTTGCACTTGTCCGTCTTTTTTATATATTGTATTCTGATATAGAGAAATTTATACCCACACATCTTTATTTTTGTTCTTTATAGATATAGTCTTATAATTATAATGAAATAAAGTATGTATATGAATTATAATCTGAACATTAATTGAAAACCATCGTGTTCTTTATTGCAAACCAAGATGAAATAAATTGGCGGCGAGGTAAATCTGAATAAAAAACGTACGTAGTTAACACAAGTGGAATAAACAAAAAGGCTTTATACAGACATACATATATCTAACAACCATAAACTTTATCAAACTTAATTTCAACAAAATGGACGCTTCACAATTACACAATTTATTAAACTACAGCAGACAATTTTAGAGCAAATCTTAAACAATACTAGAGTAAATATTAGCCCACCAAACGCCAACATAAACACAAATATTGCTGTAGTTCCTAATTTTGATATTCTGGATGCTTGGAAAGAATCGTTCCGAAACTACATGCTCAGGTTTGAAAATTATACCCGCATGAAAAACATACATACCAATGAGAGATACTACACAAATTTACTATTGAATTCCATTGGCTCCAAGAGCTTCGGTGTTATTACGGCCCTGGCGGCACCGAACAAACCTACTGACATGAAATACAAAGATGTGGTAAATCTTTTACAGAAGCACTTGTCACCTCACCAAAACGCTTTAGTGGCTCAACATCAGATTCTATCGAAATACCAGATAGACATTCAACCAATAGCTGAATATGTTGCAACTCTAAGAACGGACATTGGCGATTGTGATTTTGTTTAATAATGTAAAACATCCATAGCAGATATTTTTATGCGTGCGCTATTTATTCGAGGGATAAAAGATAACAGTATCCGAGAGCAGTTGCTTTAGTCTCAAACAAAAATTTCTGAATTTTGCGATATTGTAGCGAAAGCTCTTGCGTTGAAAGCCGCAAGGAGTGACTCCAAACAACTTTCAAACAAGACAATCTCAGCGACATCAGGTGAAATAAACAAAATTCATTCAAAAAAAAAAAAATAACATTAGATAAAATGGTGATGTAAAATACAAAAACAAAAAAGTGAAGCCAGTGTTGTATATTTTAAGGCATTAGACATAGATGGTCCTTGTCTGCGATGTAATAAAAATTACTACTATGCAAAATACTGTCGCAGTAATAAGAAGAACCTGAAATGTACAGAGTGTAAAAAAACGAGATACGTAATCAAAGTTTGCATAAAGGCGCGAATGAAGGACAATCAAAATTCTTCGCATCAGGTAGATAATGAACATCAATACGGAGTTCTAAATGTAGTAAACATTAATCAAAACGATTCTCCAAATTCAGGTACAATTTTTTCAACAATGAAAATTCAAAGTAAGCCAGTCAAATTTGAAATCGATACTGGCTCAAAATAGACTATTTTACCAAGAGATCAATTTGCACAACTTAAACTCAAAGTTCCTTTTTTAACCACAAAAATTATTTTTAAATCATACACCCAGGGCGCTTTCTCAGCCGATGGGAAAATTTGAGTAGAAGCAGTATATAGTGGTGAGTCTATTTCTGGTGGAATTTTCATTGTTCCTGAAGAGTTTACTGCCTCCTTGGCCTCAATTGGATTAGAAAATTAAAATTAAATATTAATTGGTATGAAATCCACTGCATTAACGCCTAATGGAAATATACATAACAACGAAATTAGTTCAATAATGCTGGAATTTTACAACATTTTTCAACCTAGAATAGGATGCGTTACCCAACATGCAATATCTTTAGAACTAAGACAAAATATAAAGCCCATATTTAATAGGTAACGGGAGATACTATACGCCCTTATAGAGGAAGTCGACCTTACGGAAGCTGCAAGTATAATTACAAAAACCGAAATTAGTGACTGGGGTTCGCCTCTTGTCGCAATACCGAAATCTGAGGGATGTATACGTTTATGTGTTGACTAAAAGGTGGGGGTAAATGAACGCCTTGTAGATGCTCATAGTCCAATAAGGAAAATCGAGGACATATTTAACAGTTGGCGTAATTCAAGATATTTTTACACCCTAGACCTGCACAAAGCGTATTTGCATATTCCTGTTGACGACGAATCCAGCAAAATCCAAACGATGTCTACGCATCGAGGAACGTATAAAATAAACCGATTTTCTTTCGGAACTAAGACAGCCCCATCTGAATTCAATAGAGTCATCAATCAAATATTACGGCAACTCTTAAAACAGAATATTAGTTTGATGACATTATAGTACAAGGCTCAACACAGACGGAATGTCCTGAAAATTTGATTAAGTGCTAACTACAACTACAAAAGCACGATCTACACCTGAATAACGATAAATGTAATTTTTTCAAAGATGAGATAGAATTCCTCGGTCATACCATCAAACATAACACAATATCGAAGTTTTCGAAGAAAATGTCAGCTATCACATATATTTATTTATTTATTTATTTATTAATTGTGGAACCTTCTTCAGCAAAACTTAAGTTTTAAAGTAACAGAAGTATACTAATAGTTATTTTACCATTTACAATAAATAGAAATGCATAATATAAAATTAAAATGAATAGTGTTGAAAAATTGGCCTTTTAAAAAGTAAGCCGATGCAGTTCCCTAATGTCTGGTGCGATAGTATTCCAAAGACGTATCGTGGATATGAAAAATTGCCAATTTGAAATTAACGATTTACTTCTTAGTGGTATTATCGCTTTGTTTCTACCGAAGCGACTGAAACTGAGTCGCTTATACAGTTCTGCATTTGCCTTGAGTAGAGAATTATGTGATGCTGATTTCCATATGATTTAAGGCCAAAGACATATCTCGTTATGTTATTGAATGTAACTTTAAGCCTTAACTTGCTTTTTGCATAATTTTTTTGCGAAAATTTCGCAGCCATACATTAAGACTGTAATGAGGTAGGTTTTCGCAAGAAGTAGTCTAATCCTAAAAGGCGTGCAATATTGTATTGTGTTGGTCATAGGGTTCGAAGAATGGAAAATGTTTTCCCACAAACGGTTGATATGTGATCCGACCAGGTTAATGTGTCATTGAATATTAGTCCTATGTTCTTAATATTATTAATTATTTCAATTTCCTGGTTATCGACAATTACGTTTGGTTTAACTATTGTTTCTTGAAATCTTTTATGGATGAGAAGACATTTTGATTTCTTAGGATTGAGGCTCAAGCCGTTAACTGCAGCCCATGAATATATTCTTTTTAGGTCTTCATTTAATTTATTATCGAGGTCTGCTTTTTTTACTTATACTTATTTGGACGTCGTATGCTTACATTCTAATATTACAATGCAACAACTGGTTGGGCAGATCGTTGATGTATATTGAGAAAAGTAAAGGCCCGAAAATTTAACCTTGTGGTACGCCCCTAATAACAGGTAGGGTAGTTGATGTTGTTGATGAGTTTACTTCTACGTATTGCTCTCTATCACTGAGATAAGTGCGTATTAATTTTTAAGATGTAGAAGAGAAATTCATAATTTTCTCTAAGTTTTGAAAAAAAACAATAAAACCTTGTGACCACCATCTAGGTCTTTTCTAATATCTTCTGCTACATATACAAGAGCTGTTACACAGCTGTGTCCTGCCCGAAAACCAGACTGTTTGCTTGTTAGGAGTTTACGATCACCAAAGTATTCTGTTATTTGTTTATGAAGGAGTTTTTCAAAAGCCTTAGATAAATAAGGTAGTATTGTAATTGGACGGTATTCTAAGGATGGCTTAGGAATAGAACGGACTTTTGCCAGTTTCCACAGATTTGAATTAAAATCGCCTGCTATTATTACCTCCATATAAAGTGGCGTTAATTCCTCTATCGTGTTATAAAATTAAGACAAATCAATACGATTGTTTGATCTGTACACGCTACCGATAAGAAATTTACTACCCTCACAACATACCTCTAGAAAAAGATGTTCAACTTTATCATTTGGTGATTTGTGCTTTTTATTTTGCAGACCAATTCAGATTTTATATATATTGCCACGCCGACGTATCCGTCTTCTCTGTCATTTCTATAAATTTTGTACTCATTTATTGACACTATAGTGTCTGCAATTGAGTCGTGAAACCAGGTTTAGGATATGCAAATAACATGTATGCGTGAATTTTCAAATATGTCACGAAATTCGTCGATTTTGTTAAGTAGGCTTTGAGCATTTATATGGCAAATTTTAAGCTCCTGTTTTTGTTTACAAAGGATCTTCAACATATTGGCAGTAACGTCTTTGGAATGAGATCTACCATTTGCTGTTTGAAACATGTATTGAATGTTGGGATTTAAATTGACTTTTAGCAACTCTAACTTTGGCTACGTTAATTTTAGCTACAATTAATTTTTTTGTAATGCCAAGGCCTGAATTTGCAGACGATGTAGGCCGATTTTTGGACATGATCACGTACTACTCCCGCTCCATACCAAATTGCTCAGGAATTATAGCACCTCTACGCACGCTTATCAAAAAAAAAAAAAAACAAACAAAATTTGTTTGGTCTACACTAAAGACCTGCAAAAGACGTCTTATAAGAAGTTTTAAGACATGAGGGCAATTTCAAATGCTTTACTACAGTGAAATATTCTGAGACAAACGCTAAACAACGTGTTAGGCAATACATTTGTTTAACTTATTGCATGTATAAGAGTAAAGAAGAAAATAGTTCGTGACTGAAGAATTTGTGGTGCTTGTGCTTTTTTCTCTTATTGACGCCTATATTAACGTCATACATACATAATATTTGTATGCTCCCTTATTTTTCTGCGCACATACAGGGTGGCCCAAATAAGACCAGCGGATGTGAAACACAAATAACTTTTTTATTTTTTACCAAAATTTATTTTTTCTTTTTGCAGATTATAACTGAACCCTTGGAAATTTCAAATGAATATGTACAGTCCACAACAACGCATTAAAATTATTGATTTTTATTGTTCTTCTCAATGATCAATTATTCTGAAGCAGTGAAATTATCGCTGTTTTTTTAACGTAAGATCAGCGCTCACATCTTCCATGATTACATTATGGGGATATTTAAAAGACAAAGTGTATGTTAACAAACCACAGACACTTGGACAGCTCAAGCAGAATATTCGAGACGAAATACAGCGCCTGCAACCAGAAACATTACGCAGTGTATTGCAAAATCCGCTAAAAAGAGCCAATGCCTGTATCGAGAAAAATGGTGGTCATTTGTCTGATGTCATATTTCACACATAGTCACGTTAAATTTCCATAAAATGTATTTAACGTATGAAAATAAATCATTTAAAAAAAACGTTATTACTAGAGTTACACGTGTTTAACATCACTAGGTCTCATTTGGGCCACCCTGTACAAACGCAGACATGCATTTACATAAGTTGTGTGAGCTTGCTTTAAAAAACCTCCCTTAAACACAAACATAATAGCTTCACATCTAAATCTTACACACATACCCAAACGTAAAATATGCAAAATAGCAAGCATACATGTATAAACAGTATTTATTTTCATTGTTTGTTTAAACAAGACGTCTTGCCGACATCGCTTGTTAACAGTCATATACACGTACACCAATACAACCATCCCCAGCAAAAAAAAAATTGGAAGTCATGTTAGTGGAACTACATTTTCATTGCTTCCAAAAAATCGATATTTTAATTTGCTGAGAGTTAGCAAAAAATCAGGTAGAAGCTTATTTTAGAAATACAAAAAAAAATTTATTTATTTAAAGAAATTTATATTAGTTCATAAAGTCTAAATTTAAAAGTTATTTCTTTAAATTTACATGAAAACACTGTTTCGGGCTTAAATTCGTATAAAACAGAAACGAATTGTTAAAATAGGTAGCTATTTACCATTTTTCCTAGATGAAAATATTATCATAGAAAAGGGAATTTTTCTTAATATCGCTTCCAATTCAGTGACCAGGCATCGAAAAAGAGAACTTCTTGTAATGGCAACCCTATGTGAAAATCAGATCCGATCGAAATTTTCACTACTTCCAGATCGCAAACTCTACATTTTCATGACTTTTTTGGAGTTTCTTTTTTTCTGGGTCGTGCTTCGTTTGTAGTACGACAGCATTTATTATTGGCTTAGTATAATACATGCCACGAGAATACATTTAAAAAACATGACGTATTTTCATTTCAAGATTGCTTACGCAGGCCACTAGTCTACACAGTGCAGTATAATATTCAACCGCATCAAGAGAGAAATAGCTAGTGACCGCCTTCTTGTGCCGTACGATCCAGAATACCCTATACATTTAGCTTGCGATGCAAGCCCAAACGGAATTGCGGGAGTTCTGTCCCACATCGTCAATAACGAAGAACGGTTGATCTCTTTTGCTTATCGATCGGTTACGGAAGCAAAAAAGAACTACTCACAAATTGATCGAGAAGCTTTAGCAATTGTATTTTCGGTAGACCACTTTTATCAATATCTCTATGGAAGACCATTTTTATTAATTACACACAATCAACCCTTATTTTGAATTTTTTATGAGAGGGCAAATTTACCCCAAATGACTTAAAAAAGGCATTGGAAATGTTAATGCCGACTGTTTGTCACGGGATCCTCTTCACACCAGCTTATTAACCGCTTCATCTATCAAACATGAAGTCAATCAACTTTACGAATCTACCATACAACAAATCTCGACACCCTGACTCAATTATAAAATTCTTCAAAAAGAAACTAAAAACGATCAAGAACTTTCAAATATCATAATCAAGTTATAAAATAATCGAGTGGGGGAAACTTGAGTGGTAATACCATCTAAACTACAACAGGCAGTTTTAAAAGAACATTATCAGACTCATATTGGAATATCAAAAATGAAGCAGCTCTCAAGAAGATACGTGTACTGGAAAGCAATTGATAATGACATAACTGGCAACGTATCCATATTGACTAAGCCAGTATATTTCAAGGATTCTACTATTTAGTTGTTATGAATGCAAAATCCAAGTGGGCCGAAATCAGTATTACTCCCGCAGCACCAACAACATGTACGACTAAAGAAACGCTTTCAGATCTTTTTTCCAGGATTGGTTTCCCCGATGTAATCGTTTTCGACAACGCAACAATATTCACCAGTGACGAATTTTAAACATTTTGCGCCAGCCGTGGTATTTTTCAAAAGTTTATAGCCCCACTGCATCCAGCTACTAATGACTTAGCCGAACGCAACGTTCAGAATTTAAAACATCGCTCAAAATCTATGGCGGATGATCAATGTTCTATACGTGAAAAAGTAAGATATTCTCTTTTGCTATCGTGCTACACCGCTTTCAAATGGGAAAACTCCGTCGGAGCAATACCTAAACCGTCAAATTCGAATACAATTGGACGCATTGTAACCACATGTGGTAAAAAGTAATGGCGTTGATACTTGCATGGCTCGGCAGTTCAGCGAGGGAGACGGAATGCAAGCGCGATCTTATACAAACAACAACAACCTGTGAAAGCTAAGTACAATTGAAAGAAAGTACGGTAATATAAATGATGAAATTAGATAATGGTCATACTTTTAAGCGGCATATAAGCCAACATAGATCGACAGCGATTCACATGTTGAACCAACATATCAAGATGTGAATCCAACAACACCGACGTAAATTTTACACGATTTAGTGCAAGTTCCACCCCATGAAGAAAAACCTACACAAACGACCCGAAATGCGAATGCTCATAGCTAAGGCACTGAAGAACAGAGCACCAAAATTGCAACAAGCCAAAAACAAATTCGTAGCACTGAACGACGTCGTCCTCCACCAGCCTATTTACACGACAACATTAGCATGAAATTGAAAATGTGTTTAAATATTCGGTTGCTTTAAATAAATAAATAGTAATTTTTATGAAAATTATTGTATATTTCAAAATAATAAAAATTTTTGGTACCTTCATAGCGAACAGTCGATTAGCGGTTTTCTTACATACAAACAAACAAAAAATTATACTAAAAATTATTCGTAGTACATATTATTCGTAATAGGTACATAGTGACTTTAATAAATAAGCTTTATTGCTTTGATAATATTTTTTACATAGTGGAAATAATAAATACAAAAAAACGCAAAAAAAAATATAAACAGTGACATTGAGGAATACTCTATACGAGTACCTCAAAAACAGACAAATAATCATAAATTACAAAAACAAAAAAAAAACCGTAAGCAAAAAAAACACAAAAAGTGCCCTTGAGGAATACTCTATATGAGTGCCTCAAATACAAAAAATTATGAAGTGAGTTCTAACGGCAGAAACGCATATTTTACTGTGAGTTCTGAAGCTCTTAATGCAAAAAATAAAAATAATATATCTAATGAAAGTGTTTTTTTAACGGCAAAGCCAATTTTTCGTCAGCGGTCAACTTCGCTTTGTCCAATGCCAAATAGTAGTGATTCATTAACATTAAAATTGCCTAGTTCTTCTTCATATAAGTCAGTAATATCATCCCCTTCAGGCTCGTATTCGTCACTTAACAAAGTTATCACTACAGATAACAGTATTTCAAAACCCAAGGTGCAAGTCGGTATGGACAGATATATAACCGTGGTAAAGCGTGGGCGAAGCCCGAATTCTTCTAAAATTTCATCTGTTCCAAAGATGTCTAGGGATAACAGCGCATCATCCATGAATCGCCAAAATCGTTTTTCATTATTGCAAGACGATAACGAGAAGACCGCTTCATCATCTCAGAAGTCTTTTAAGCCACCACCAATATATGTGAGGGAAAAAAATTCTAACGCGCTTCTAAAAAAACTACTGTCGACCATTGGTGAAAATACTTTTCACGTAATTCCAATTAAAAGAGGTAATATTGATGAAACTAAAATCCAAATATACGATGAAAACAATTTTCGAAAAATTGTAAATGATTTTGAAAAAAATAAAACAAACTTTTACACATACCAACTTAAGAGTGCTAAAGGCCTACAGATAGTACTAAAGGGCATAGATTCATACGTTGAGCCCGAAGAAGTAAAATGTGCACTTCTAGACCAAGGATTTAAGGTAAAAAACGTTACTAATATAATTAACAGAGAAAAGGTCGCCCAACCCCTATTTCGCATTGAACTGGAGCCGAATGACATACAATTGAAAAAAAATGAAACCCATCCAATTTATAGCGTAAAGTTTCTGTTACACCGAAAAATCACAGTTGAAGAGCCACGTAAGCGTTCAGGTCCTGTACAGTGCCATAATTGCCAAGAATATGGCCATACAAAAACTTACTGCAATTTACCTACAGTTTGTGTTATCTGCGGTGAATTGCATGGTACTGCTAGCTGCACTAAGCCAAAAGAACAAGCAGAAAAAAAATGTAGTAATTGTGGAGGTAATCACACCGCTAACTATAGAGGATGCCCTGTATATTCTTTTGTTAAACAGACTATGAGTCAAAAACCTAAGTTAGCCCCAGCCCAACCATTAAACGCGTACTCCGCCTCTTTTGCTCAAGTAAGTCAACCAGTTACTTCACGTGTATCGTATGCCGATGCTGCTAAGGCTAGTTCTAGTCCCTCACAAAATGTTTCACCGCAGAACAATTCAGCGAATGTTAGCTCAGGCTTTAACTTTAGTCGCCTTGAAGCTACTATTGAGAATCTGGTGCTAACTATAAACAACTTCACAACAAATATGACGAGCATGATGCAAGAAATGCTGCGAATGCAGAATACACTGCTTCAAGCATTAGTAAACAAACCATGAACATGTTAAAAATATGTTTCTGGAACGCAAACGGCATTCGCCAGCATAAAAATGAACTTGAGCACTTCCTCATGGAAAAAAATATTGATATAATGTTGGTCTCTGAGACTCATTTGACTTCAAGGAGCTTATTTAAAATAAATGGTTACACTCTATATGATTCAAAGGACCCGAGGGGGAGAGCATGCGGTGGGTCAGCAATTCTAATTAAGTCAAGACTCAAACACTATGTCCTTGATAACATTTGTGAAGAACATCTACAAGCAACAAATATTTGTGTCGAAAATTTTGTTACAAATTTCGTGATATCATCAATTTACTCCCCTCCCAGATTCGCAATTACTGAGGATCAATTCGAGGAATTCTACAAATCTCTTGGCCCTTGTTTTGTAGCAGCTGGGGACTACAATGCAAAACATACGTTCTGGGGTTCGCGTCTTATTACACCTAGAGGTCGGGCATTGTTCAACACAATTTCAAAAATGGGCTTGGACGTCATTTCAAGTGGGGAGCCCACTTACTGGCCTACGGACATACAAAAAATTCCGGATGTTATAGATTTTGGAGTAACGAAAAATATCGGTAGGGAATTAATTCATGTTGAAGCTTCTGTTGATCTCTCCTCCGATCACTCTCCCACGATTGTTACAATTTGTAGCCCACTAAGAAGTGACTTCCCTGTCCCATATGTAAAGATGATCAACCGTGTTAATTGGCTGGGGTTCAAAAAATACCTCAGTAGCCATTGTACGGAAAATATTACGCTAAAAACACCCAATGATATTGAATCGAACATTGCAAATCTTAACGAGAATATTAAACAAGCTTCTGAACATGCCACTACCTCCCATCCGCATACTGGGTTCAATAAAATTTATTCTACAGACGTTGAACATCTCGTACGTGAAAAAAGAAGAGCTAGAAGGGAATGGCAACAGCACAGATCACCTCAACACAAAATCAGATTTAAAGAGTGCACTAAACGACTCCAAGAGTTGCTGGCATCTGAAAAAACTGCATCTTTCAAAAATTATCTGGAAGGCCTTGATGTCACACCAGCATCTAATTACTCTTTGTGGCGCGCTGCTAAAAAGCTTAAAACACCCGTTGAGTTTAAGCCACCGATACTGAAAAAGGTAACATATTTGCTGAGCATTTAAAATCCGTATTTACACCAAATACATGTACCGGTGTTGCTGATTTGCCGAGTGTAGTTGCTCTACCCCCTCGACCCTTAAAATTTACGATGTGTGATGTACAAAAACTAATTGCCGAACTCAACCCGAAAAAAGCTCCCGGTATGGATGGAATTAGTAACCAGATGCTGATTAAGTTACCTCGTACTGCAATTAGAATCCTGTTATTCATTTTTAATGCCATTTTACGACTGGAGTATTATCCAGACTGCTGGAAGCTTGCCAAGGTTAAAATGATTCCAAAGCCAGATAAAGATTTTTCCAAGGCTGAGTCATATAGACCAATAAGTTTACTGTCAACAATGTCAAAGCTTTTTGAAAAGCTACTCATGACAAAATTGTCTTCAATTTTAACTGATAATGGGTGCATCCCGGACCATCAATTTGGTTTTAGAAGCCAGCATAGCACCATTGAGCAAACGCATAGATTGGTTCAATTTATCAGAAAAACATTTGAGGAAAAGAAGTATTGTTCTGCCGTGTTTATTGATGTTTCTCAGGCATTTGATAAAGTGTGGCATGAAGGCCTGATTTTGAAATTGAAGACATACTTACCAATAAACATTCTAAATCTTTTGGAAAGTTACATTGTTGCACGAAAATTTACAGTTGTGGAAGGACACTTTATGAGTATGCCTGAAACTATCTCATCCGGTGTGCCACAGGGGAGTATACTGGGGCCATTTTTATATTTGATTTATACTTGTGATATGCCTGTGAGCAGTAGTATCCACACTTCTACATTTGCCGACGATACCGCCTGCCTTAGTATGCACGAAAACCCTGATGAGGCATCCCGAAAGCTCCAGGAATACATTAGCCAGATGGAAATATGGTTAAACTTATGGAGAATTAAGGTAACTGAACAAAAGTGTGTCCATATAACATTTACCTTACGAAGAGATACTTGTTCCCCCATTCGGATTAATAATCAAGTTGTTCCTCTACATTCACATGTGAAATATCTTGGTATACACCTCGATCGACGGCTTATATGGAAACATCACATTGACTATAAGTTAACTCAAATGAAACTCAAAATTAACTCAGGTACAGTGGCTGATTGGCAGAAATTCAACACTCAGCCTAGACTGCAAACTTTTAATATACAAGTCGCTTTTAAAGCCAATATGGTGTTACGGTATCCAGTTATGGGGCACTGCTTCTGCTTCCAATGTAGAGAGAATTCAACGAAGACAAAACAAAATTTTAAGGTTAATAACATCTGCTCCATGGTAAAAATTCAAATATACATCGTGATTTAAATATGCCACTAGTGACTGAAGAAATTGCAAAATACGCAGGCAAATATCTAACTAAACTCGTGTCACATCCTAATCCGCTTGCTCGTAACATTTTGAACTTTACTGGACACATCCGCTTAAAAAAGAGAGATACAAGGGCTCTAATACTAAACACTCCGAATGAAGTTGCTTAAAAAAAAATTTTTTTTTTGCTTATCACCACTTATGTATTATTTACAACTATCACTTAGTTATGTCTGGCATTGGTCGGGCCTATTAATTATATGTTAGATTTAAGATTTAAATACTTATTGTTAGTTCATATATGAAGATACAATAAATAAAAAAACATGCATAAAAAAAACAAAACTTTTAATGGTGCTGAATATGTTTATTTACGATAACTTTTGAAATTTAAATTACATATAGTATCAAAAAAGCTTCAAAAAATTTGTTTTTATAATTTTCTTGATATTATAATATCTGACGTGAATAAATATTATTCCATTCCATCGCACAAACAACTACGAATGCGTGCAGCTAAAAATTAAAAACACACAAAATACACATATAACTATAAACATCTAACAACTACATATGTGTATTATATACACATTTTCTTAATTACCCAGCACAAACGACAACAAGTAAAATTTATTGACTCTGTGAATATAAAAATATTCTGAATATTAAACCGAATATACATACATACATGCGTACTATAGAGCTATTTGATTTTCACATACTCGTAAAGCATGTTTTAAAACAGCCACACACACAGCCACAAAATTTCCATTCCATTTTATGCACGCAATTATTGTATAAAATGGGGAATGATGAATAAATATTCTGAGTATGACTGTATTATTTTTTGTTGACTGAATAAACATTAATATTCTGTGGGTAAATATATTCAGAATGAAAATATGAGAGAGAGAGTAAATTAGTTTAATACGAAAGTGCGTTTTTATTTGTAGTTGTAGCCAGTGCTGCCAGAAAAATGTTACCTCTTGTCCCCAAAAAACCCCATTTCAAAAGAAAAATCCTAATATTTGTTCCAAAAAATATTTTGTCAATACTGTTGTTTGATAAAATTTCAGTGCTCCAAAACTCTTTGCACAGCTGTTTCAAGAGATAACCGTCTACGGCTCTAAACATCATGAAAAACTTGCTTAAAGTTAGCATGAACATGGTCTTAACGAATTTTGCATACAATTTTACATCAAAAATCAAGGCAGAATGTAGTTTTAATCCACTTTTAAATCCTATCGTGATTTTTAATGTAAATTTTTTTGGAAAAACTCGTTAAGACCATGTTTAATTTTGCCACTTATACTAACTTCAGGAGTTCTCGTTGTACCTTCGTAGTGAATAGTCGATTAGCGGAATTTTTCTTACATTCTTATTAAGCAAACAAAAAATTTATAAAAAAAAAATATTCGTAGTGCATATTATTCGTAATAAGTACATACTGACTTTAATAAATAAGCTTTATTTGCTTTCCTAATATTTTTACATAGTGGAAATAACAAAAACAAAAAACCGCAAACAAAAAAAAACATAAATAGTGACATTGAGGAATACTCTATACGAGTACCTCAAAAACAAATAAACAATCATAAATTACAAAAACAAAAAAATAACCGCAAACAAAGAAACACAAAAAGGTGCCCTTGTGGAATACTTTATATGAGTACCTCATATACAAAAAATTATGAAGTGAGTTCTAACGGATGAAATGCCTATTTTATTGTGAGTTCTGAAGCTCGCAATGAAAATAATACAAATAATAAATCTAATGAAAGTATTTTTTTAACGGCAAATCCAATTTTTCGTCAGCGATCAACTTCGCTTTGTCCAATGCCAAATAGTGATTCATTAACATTACAGTTGCCTAGTACTTCTTCATATAAGTCAGTAATATCATCTCCTTCAGGCTCGTGTTCATCACTTAATAAAGTTATCACTACAAATAAAAGTAGCTCAAAACCCAAGGTACAAGTCGGAATGGACAGATACATAACAGTGGTAAAGCGTGGGCGAAGCCCGAATTCTTCAAAAATTTCATTTGCTCCAAAGATGTCTAGGGATAATAGCGCATCATCTACCAATCATCAAAATTAAATTAAATTTTTCATTATTGCAAGTCACCGACGACAAGCCCGCTGCATCGTCGCAAAAGTCTTTTAAGCCACCACCTATATATTTGAGAGAGAAAAATTCTAACGCCCTAATTAAAAAATTAGTCTCGGTCATTGGTGAAAACGCATTTCATGTTATTCCAATAAAGCGTGGTAATATTGATGAAACTAAAATTCAAATATACGAAGAAAAAGATTTCCGCAAAATAGTGACTGAATTCGAAAAAAACAAGTTTTTATACGCACCAGCTTAAGAGTGCCAAAGGTATGCAGATCGTATTGAAGGGTATTGACTCTTATGTTAATCCCGAAGAAGTAAAAGATGCACTCATGATACAAGGATTTAAGGTATAAAATGTTACCAACATAATCAATAGGGAGAAGATCCCCCAGCCTCTATTTCGTGTTGAATTGGAGCCGAATAATATACAGCTGAAAGAAAACGAGACAAACCCAATTTATAGCCTAAAATACCTCTTATACCGAAAAATCGCAGTTGAAGAGCCACATAAGCGATCAGGTCCCGTACAGTGCCATAATTGCCAATAATATGGCCATACAAAAACATACTGTAAATTACCCACTGTTTGTGTTGTTTGCGGCGAATTACACGGCACTGCTAGTTGCAATAAGCCAAAAGATCAAAGTGATAAAAAATGCAGTAATTGTGGAGGTAATCACACCGCTAACTACAGAGGTTGTCCTGTGTACTCTTTTGTCAAA
Organism: Tachina fera; assembly: GCA_905220375.1. NCBI lineage: Eukaryota > Metazoa > Arthropoda > Insecta > Diptera > Tachinidae > Tachina > Tachina fera. Next base: position 6,951,409 of record LR999968.1, on the reverse strand, counting down.
CAGACTATGGAGCAAAAACCCAAATTAGCTCCATCTCAATCAGCAAACGCTTACTCCGCCACTTTTGTGCAAATGAGCCAACCAGTTACTTCCCGTGTATCGTATGCCGATGCTGCTAAAACAAATTCTCTTCCCGCACAAAATGTTCCACCTCCAAATAATTCAACGAATGCAAACTCAAGCTTTAACTTTAGTCGCCTTGAAGCTACTATTGACAATTTGGTGCAAACTATAAACAATTTTACAACAAATATGACTAACATGATGCAAGAAATGCTGAGAATGCAGAATACTCTGCTTCAAGCATTAATTAACAAGCCATGAACACGTTATAAATATGTTTCTGGAACGCAAACGGCATTCGCCAACATAAAAATGAACTTGAGCACTTCCTTAAAGAAAAAAATATTGATATAATGTTGGCCTCTGAGACACATTTGACTTCGAGAAGCTTTTTCAAAATAAATGGCTACACTATGATATGATACAAAGGACCCTAGAGTTAGAGCATGCGGTGGATCTGCAATTCTAATAAGGTCAAGACTAAAGCACTATATCCTTGACAACGTTAGTGAAGAATATATGCCAGCTACGAATATTTTTGTAGAAAATTTTTGTTCTAATTTCGTGATATCATCAATTTACTCACCTCCCAGATTTTCAGTTACCGAAGATCAGTATGAGAAGTTCTACAAATCGCTTGGATCTTGTTTCGTGGCAGCTGGAGACTACAATGCAAAGCATACGTACTGGGGGTCGCGCCTTGTAACACCTAGAGGTCGAGCTTTGTTTAGCACAATTTCAAAAATGGGCTTAGATGTTATTTCGAGTGGGGAGCCCACTTACTGGCCTACTGACGTACGAAAAATTCCGGATGTTATTGATTTTGGCGTCATGAAAAATATTTCTAGGGATTTAATTAATGTTGAAACTTCTCTAGATCTCTCCTCCGATCACTCCCCCACTATCGTTACAATTTGTAACCCAATAAGAAGTGACTTACCTCACCCATATATGAAGATGACCAATCGTGTTAATTGGATGGGATTCAAAAGATTACTAGTCATTGCACGGAAAATATTGCGCTAAGAACACCCAATGACATTGAAACTAACATTGCTAATTTTAACGAATATATTAAACAGTCTGCTCAACATGCCACTACCTCCCATCCGCAGTCTGGGTTTAATAAAATTTATTCCAGGGATATTGAACATCTCGTATGTAAAAAAAGAAAAGCTAGAAGGGAATGGCAACAGCACAGATCACCCCAACATAAACTCAGACTTAAAGAATGTTCTAAACGACTTCAAGAGTTACTTGCATCTGAAAAAACTGCATCTCTTAAAAATTATTTGGAAGGTCTTGATGTCACACCAACATCTAATTACTCTTTGTGGCGCGCTGCTAGAAAGCTTAAAACACCCGTTGAGTTTAAGCCACCTCTGCGCACATCTACCAGAGGATGGGCAAGAAGCGATACAGAAAAATGTAAAATATTTGCTGAGCATTTAAAATCCATATTTACGCCAAACACATGTACTGGTGTTGCTGATTTGCCGAGTGTAGTTGCTCTACCCCCTCGAGCCTTAAAGTTTAAGATGCATAATGTACATAAAGTAATTGCTGAACTCAAGCCAAAGAAAGCTCCAGGTATTGATGGAATTAGTAACAAGATGTTGATGAACTTGCCGCATATTGCAATAAGAATCTTGCTGTTTATTTCTAATGCCATATTACGACTGGAGTATTATCCACAACTCTGGAAGCTTGCAAAAATCAAAATGGTTCCAAAGCCGGGCAAAGGTCTTACTAAAGCTGCTGTCAACTATGTCAAAACTCTTCGAAAAGCTGCTCATGACAAAATTGTCCCCAATTTTAACTGATAGTGGGTGCATCCCAGACCATCAATTTAGTTTTAGAAGTCAACATAGCACCATTGAACAAACTCATAGATTGGTTCAATTTATAAGAAAAACATTTGAGGAAAAGAAGTATTGTTCTGCCCTGTTTATTGACGTTTCTCAGGCATTTGATAAAGTGTGGCATGAAGGCCTAATTTTAAAATTAAAATCATATCTACCAATAAATTTAGTGAATTTATTAGAAAAGTACATTACTACCCGGAAGTTCACGGTTGTGGAAGAAGAATTCATGAGTGTGCCCGAATATATATCATCCGGTGTGCCACAGGGGAGCATACTGGAGCCAGTTTTGTATTTGATCTATACTTGTGATATGCCTTTGAGCAGCAATATCCATACATCTACGTTTGCCGATTATACAGCCTGCCTTAGTATGCATGCAAACCCTCACGAGGCTTCCCGATATCTACAAGAACATATTACACAATTGGAAATGTGATTGAACTTATGGAGAATTAAGGTAAATGAACAAAAGTGTGTCCATATAACGTTTACCCTAACAAGAGATACTTGTTCCCCAATTCGAATCAATAATCAACATTCCCAAGTGAAATACCTTGGTATATACCTTGATCGAAGGCTTACATGGAAACATCATATTGACTTTAAGCTAACTCAGATGAAACTTAAGTTATCTCAAACACACTGGTTGATTGGCAGAAATTCAACACTTAGCCTGGACTGTAAACTTTTAATATACAAGTCGCTTTTGAAGCCAATATGGTGTTACGGTATCCAGTTATGGGGCACTGCTTTAGCTTACAATGTAGAGAGAATCCAACGAAGGCAAAACAAAATTTTAAGGTTAATAACATCGGCTCTATGGTACATCAAAAATTCCAATATCCATCGTGATTTAAATATGCCACTAGTGATTGAAGAAATTGCAAAATACGCAGGCAAATATTTAACAAAACTCGAGTCACATCCTAATCCGCTTGCTCGTAATATTTTGAACTTTACTGGACACATCCGCTTAAAAAAGAGGGACACAAAGGCTCTATTACTCAACACTCCAGATGGGATTTCTTGAAAATACTTTTTTATAAATTTTTTTTCTGTTTTGATTATTACTACTTATGTATTTTTTATATCTATTAACAAGTTTATTTCCGACAGTGGTCGGTCCTAATAATTATATTTTAGATTTAAGATTTGAATACTTATTGTTAGTTCATATTTGAAGATACAATAAATAAATACATGTATTAAAAAAAATAATTAGTTTTAGCGCTATGAATTGATTTATTTTAATTTTATGTTAAAATGTTAAGACGTTATGACGCTTCAGACTCTTGAGACACTTGTGTTAATACCCCAACTATTTTGACATGTTTTATATAGTTATAATAAGAAACGAATACAGGTTTCTTCTTATGTTTATTGAAATTGATTTCATCTGCTTTGTGCTTGTTAGTCATAAATATATCACCTTTATTTTTATGTCCGTCATAGGAAGACAATTTCAATTTCACTGAAAGTAAACGTGGATGTATATAAAGGATTTTTTTTTGTAATATATATATACATATATATATATATATATATATATATATATTTATATATATATATATATATATATATATATATATATATATATATATATATATATATATATATATATATATATATATATATTTCCTTTATAGAAGCTCTTTCCCACATCAAAAGATGGAAAAAGTTTTCAGCTGTAATATTTTGCTCTTTCAATCCTTCTGTGAACACCCATACGTATCGATCTCCCTGGTTTATTTTCAGACTTTTAATTTTTGTTTGTTTTCTAAAGTACAGCAATATACAATATGCATCACAATTTGTAGTCTAAAACTGAACAATGCCCATATTTGGCAGGCCTTGAAGGCATATACTTCCTAAAAATAAATCTGAAATTGCTCTTCACATGTTTTCATTTAAAAATTATTTAAAATGTCCCGTACAAAGAGTTTAATGTAAACTTACTTATGAAAATGACAAAGTAGACTAAAATGGTCGGTCTCTTACCAAAGAGTTGTTAGTTTATTTAACCGAACAACAAGGTAAACAATATCCGTTTCCTAAAAAAACTACACAAAGTTAAGATAACTATCGTAATAAATTATAACTATTTATTGTCTTTTATGTAAAAACTTTACCGTAACTAATAAAGTGTACATTATAAAATAAAAACTGCCGAATATGGTAGACTAACAAATTAAAAAAATTTAATAATAAAAAATATAATAATAATTTTAGCCCGGTGCAGATCCCGGAGATTTGCCTAACCAGGTTGGCAACAAAACTGAGTGTGCTCTTTTAGGCTTTGTGCAAGCGTTGGGTGTAAAATATCAGTCGATACGAGATGAAATTACAGAAGATAAATTTACTCGTGTCTATACCTTTAACTCGGTACGCAAGAGTATGGGAACTGTGATACCTAGAGCTAATGGTGGTTATCGTTTGTATAGCAAGGGTGCTTCGGAAATTATGTTGAAAAAGTAATAAATAATATATCAAAGAAAAATTTTATAAACGTAAATATGTTAATCATGTTTCTACTTAATAGATGCGCTTTTATTTATGGTCATGATGGAGTCTTAGAGAAATTTACACGTGAAATGCAAGAACGTTTGATCCGCGAAGTTATTGAGCCAATGGCTTGTGACGGCCTGCGTACTATTAGTATTGCCTATCGAGATTTTGTGCCTGACAAGGCTGCTATTAATGAGGTACACATAGACAGCGATCCCAATTGGGACGATGAAGAAAACATAATGACGAACTTGACATGCTTGTGTGTCGTGGGTATTGAAGATCCTGTGCGACCTGAAGTTCCTGAAGCCATACGAAAGTGCCAGCGTGCTGGAATTACAGTACGTATGGTTACCGGTGATAATATCAACACTGCGCGCTCTATTGCTGGCAAATGTGGAATTTTGAAGCCTAATGAAGATTTCTTAATTTTGGAAGGCAAAGAATTCAACAGACGTATACGTGATAGCAATGGGGATGTAAGTAATGTGTTATTACTGCTGGCAACTTTTTGCATTACCATTATCTGAAAACGCATATATTCCGTTCATACACATTTGTTTATTCATTCCTTCATCATCGCTCAGCGATATAAAATCATAACTGCTCTATCTACACATTTACTGCCGTATTCATAAAAATTATTTTAGGTTTCCTATAAGTTTATTTGACAAATGTTAAATAAGCCCTTAATAAACCTTAAATATTTTGTATGAATATGGCAGATACAATATATTACTTCTGTCGAAAGAAGACATATGCTTAATTCACAAAACCTCTTGTATCTCTGTATCGATTGTATTATCATATTAAATACAAGAGTGTAACATTTGTTGTATAAAATTTTCATATAAAATTTTTTTTTTTTTAATGCATGTTTTTTTATTTATTGTATCTTCATATATGAACTAACAATAAGTATTCAAATCTTAAATCTAACATATAATTAATAGGCCCGACCAATGCCAGACATAACTAAGTGATAGTTGTAAATAATACATAAGTGGTGATAAGCAAAAAAAAAAAATTTTTTTTTCAAGCAACTTCATTCGGAGTGTTTAGTATTAGAGCCCTTGTATCTCTCTTTTTTAAGCGGATGTGTCCAGTAAAGTTCAAGATGTTACGAGCAAGCGGATTAGGATGTGACTCGAGTTTTGTTAGATATTTGCCTGCGTATTTTGCAATTCCTTCAGTCACTAGTGGCATATTTAAATCACGATGTATATTTGAATTCTTAATGTACCATGGAGCAGATGTTATTAACCTTAAAATTTTGTTTTGTCTTCGTTGAATTCTCTCTACATTGGAAGCTGAAGCAGTGCCCCATAACTGGATACCGTAACACCATATTGGCTTTAAAATCGACTTGTATATTAAAAGTTTGCAGTCTAGGCTGAGTGTTGAATTTCTGACAATCAGCCAATGTACCTGAGTTAATTTTAGTTTCATTTGAGTTAACTTATAGTCAATGTGATGTTTCCATGTAAGCCGTCGATCGAGGTGTATACCAAGATATTTCACATGTGAATGTTGAGGAACAACTTGATTATTAATCCGAATGGGGGAACAAGTATTTCTTCGTAAGGTAAATGTTATATGGACACACTTTTGTTCATTTACCTTAATTCTCCATAAGTTTAACCATAGTTCCATCTGGCTAATGTGTTCCTGGAGTTTTCGGGATGCCTCATCAGGGTTTTCGTGCATACTAAGGCAGGCGGTATCGTCGGCAAATGTAGAAGTGTAGATACTACTGTTCACAGGCATATCACAAGTATAAATCAAATATAAAAATGGCCCCAGTATACTCCCCTGTGGCACACCGGATGAGATAGTTTCAGGCATACTCATAAAGTGTCCTTCCACAACTGTAAATTTTCGTGCAACAATGTAACTTTCCAAAAGATTTAGAATGTTTATTGGTAAGTATGTCTTTAATTTCAAAATCAGGCCTTCATGCCACACTTTATCAAATGCCTGAGAAACATCAATAAACACGGCAGAACAATACTTCTTTTCCTCAAATGTTTTTCTGATAAATTGAACCAATCTATGCGTTTGCTCAATGGTGCTATGCTGGCTTCTAAAACCAAATTGATGGTCCGGGATGCACCCATTATCAGTTAAAATTGAAGACAATTTTGTCATGAGTAGCTTTTCAAAAAGCTTTGACATTGTTGACAGTAAACTTATTGGCCTATATGACTCAGCCTTGGAAAGATCTTTACCTGGCTTTGGAATCATTTTAACCTTGGCAAGCTTCCAGCAGTCTGGATAATACTCCAGTCGTAAAATGGCATTAAAAATGAATAACAGGATTCTAATTGCAGTACGAGGTAACTTAATCAGCATCTGGTTACTAATTCCATCCATACCGGGAGCTTTTTTCGGGTTGAGTTCGGCAATTAGTTTTTGTACATCACACATCGTAAATTTTAAGGGTCGTGGGGGTAGAGCAACTACACTCGGCAAATCAGCAACACCGGTACGTGTATTTGGTGTAAATACGGATTTTAAATGCTCAGCAAATATGTTACCTTTTTCAGTATCGCTTCTTGCCCAACCTCCGGTAGATGTGCGCAGAGGTGGCTTAAACTCAACGGGTGTTTTAAGCTTTTTAGCAGCGCGCCACAAAGAGTAATTAGATGCTGGTGTGACATCAAGGCCTTCCAGATAATTTTTGAAAGATGCAGTTTTTTCAGATGCAAGCAACTCTTGGAGTCGTTTAGTGCACTCTTTAAATCTGATTTTGTGTTGAGGTGATCTGTGCTGTTGCCATTCCCTTCTAGCTCTTCTTTTTTCACGTACGAGATGTTCAACGTCTGTAGAATAAATTTTATTGAACCCAGTATGCGGATGGGAGGTATTGGCATGTTCAGAAGCTTGTTTAATATTCTCGTTAAGATTTGCAATGTTCGATTCAATATCATTGGGTGTTCTTAGCGTAATATTTTCCGTGCAATGACTACTAAGATATTTTTTGAATCCCAGCCAATTAACACGGTTTATCATCTTGACATATGGGTGAGGTAAAGCGCTTCTCAGTGGACTACAGATTGTAACGATCGTGGGAGAGTGATCAGACGACAGATCTAGGGAAGCTTCAACGTGAATTAATTCCCTAGAAATACTTTTTATGACGCCGAAATCTATAACATCCGGAATTTTTCTCACGTCAGTAGGCCAGTAAGTAGGCTCCCCACTTGAAATAACATCCAAACCCATTTTTGAAATTGTGTTGAACAACGCCCTACCTCTAGGCGTAATAAGACGCGAACCCCAGAACGTATGCTTAGCATTGTAGTCGCCAGCTGCAACGAAACAAGGTCCAAGAGATTTGTAGAACTTCTCGTATTGGTCCTCAGTGATTGAAAATCTGGGAAGAGAGTAAATTGAAGATATCACGAAATTTGTACAAAAATTTTCAATGCAGATATTTGTTGCTTGTAGATGTTCTTCACAAATGTTGTCAAGAATATAGTGCTTGAGTCTTGACGTTATTAGAATTGCTGATCCACCGCATGCTCTCCCTCTAGGGTCCTTTGTGTCATATAAAGTGTAGCCATTCATTTTAAAGAGGCTTCTAGAAGTCAAATGAGTCTCAGAGACCAACATTATATCAATATTTTTTTCCGTAAGGAAGTGCTCAAGTTCATTTTTATGTTGGCGAATGCCGTTTGCGTTCCAGAAACATATTTTTAACGTGTTCATGGCTTGTTAATTAATGCTTGAAGCAGAGTATTCTGCATTCTCAACATTTCTTGCATCATGGTAGTCATAGTTGTTGTAAAGTTGTTTATAGTTAGCACCAGATTCTCAATAGTAGCTTCAAGGCGACTAAAGTTAAAGCTTGAATTTGCATTCGTTGAATTATTTGGCGGTGAAACATTTGGTGTGGGAATAGAACTAGCCTTAGCAGCATCGGCATACGATACACGTGAAGTAACTGGTTGGCTCACTGGAGCAAAAGTGGCGGAGTACGCGTTTAATGGTTGAGCTGGAGCTAATTTAGGTTTTTGCACCATAGCCTGCTTGACGAAAGAGTACACAGGACATCCTCTGTAGTTAGCGGTGTGATTACCTCCACAATTACTGCATTTTTTTTCCGCTTGATCTTTTGGTTTGGTACAACTTGCAGTACCGTGCAATTCACCGCAGATAACACACACTGTAGGTAAATTGCAGTAAGCTTTTGTATGGCCATATTCTTGGCAATTATGACACTGCACGGGACCTGCACGCTTATGTGGCTCTTCAACTGTGATTTTTCTGTATAAAAGGTATTTAAGGCTATAAATAGGATGAGTCTCGTTTTTTTTCAACTGTATATCATTTGGCTCCAGTTCAACACGAAATAGGGGTTGGGGTACTTTTTCTTTGTTAAATATGTTTGATACATTCTTTACCTTAAATCCCTGGAGGACTAGTGCATCTTTTATTTCTTCAGGGACAACATAAGAATCTATGCCCTTCAGTACGATTTGCAGGCCTTTAGCGCTCTTAAGCTGGTATGTGTAGAAGCTTGTTTTATTTGTTTCAAATTCAGAAACCATTTTGCGGAAATCCTTTTCATCATAAATTTGAATTTTCGTTTCATCGATGTTGCCACGTTTTATTGGGACAATGTGGAACTTATTTTCACCAATGACCGAAATTAATTTTTTAATAAGGACATTTGAATTTTTCTCTCTCAAGTAGATTGGTGGCGGCTTGGATGTTTTATTCGAGGATACATCGGGTTTGTCGTTCTCATCTTGCAAAATTTTAAAACGGTTTTGGCGATTAGTTGAGGATGCGCTGTTATCTCTAGACATCTTTGGAGCGGATGAAATTTTTGAAGAATTCGGGCTTCGCCCACGCTTTACCACGGTTATATATCTGTCCATACCGACTTGCACCTTGGGTTTTGAAATACTGTTATCTGTAGTAATAACTTTGTTAAGTGACGAATACGAGCCTGAAGGGGATGATATTACTGACTTATATGAAGAAGTACTAGGCAACTGTAATGTTAATGAATCACTATTTGGCATTGGACAAAGCGAAGTTGATCGCTGACGAAAAATTGGTTTTGCCGTTAAAAAAACACTTTCATTAGATTTATTATTTTTATTTTTTTCATTAAGAGCTTCAGAACTCACAGTAAAATAGGCGTTTCTGCCGTTAGAACTCACTTCATAATTTTTTGTATTTGAGGCACTCATATAGAGTATTCCTCAAGGGCACTTTTTGTGTTTTTTTGCTTACGGTTTTTTTTGTTTTTGTAATTTATGATTGTTTATTTGTTTTTGAGTTACTCCTATAGAGTATTCCTCAATGTCACTGTTTGTGTTTTTTTTTTGTTTTCGGTTTTTTTTTGTTTTTGTTATTTCCACTATGTAAAAAATATTATCAAAGCAATAAAGCTTATTTATTAAAGTCAGTATGTACCTATTACGAATAATATGTACTACGAATAATTTTTTGTATAATTTTTTGTTTGTTTGTATGTGAGAAAAACTCCGCTAATCGACTGTTCGCTATGAAGGTACCACGAGAACTGATATAAAAATTAAATACACTATTACACTTTTATTTCATATGTTTTTAAAATGTTGTATTCAGAGAGAGGCTCTCTGAGAGAATTTGTATGTAGCTTGTTCTTCCTTTTTCGTTAAAAATACAAAATATATTAATACACTAAACAGAGGGTGTTCACAATTAAAAACAAAAAGTGTATTTGATACACAAATACACGATAAAGGTTGTTGTGAATTAAGCAATAGTGTTTTCATACAAACTTTGATATCACTACTTCGAATGAGTTCGATTCCTTGAACGCTATGTCAGAATGAAGCTATTTTACTTTATTTGCAAACAATCCAAAAAAGTTTGTAAAAATATTATTTTATCACTTCGTTATTTTTTCTTCACATTTCTTGAATTTATTTTTTATTTGTCGACAGGAGTCATAAAATATTAATTAAAATATTATTGAAACCTTTTGTTTTTTATTCATTATACAAAGTACTCGCACATTTCTAACAGAATGAATGTACTTGTGCAGTGAAACAGTATTAATAGCCTTTTCACATCTTTCATCAATTTGCCAAGATGATAAAATCTTCCCATAAGAATTATACAGGGCTAAATGTTCAATATCTTCAAAGAATGTTCCTATCTCACTTTGTTCCATTCAACATCTTTCGCGTATTTTAGTGTCATCACTAGAAAAAATGTATGCAACTATATACATACATACATACATGCATACATACCATAAACATGTGTACATACATATATATGTATGTATGTATGTATATTCACATACGCATGCACATATGCACTTACATTCAGGGCTACCTTTTGGAATATCCTTCCCACAGAAAGATCCATAACTTCTCCAAGATTTTATTATATACATACATACATATGTATGTACATATATGTATATATTATATAATAAAATCTTGCATATATTTTTCCAAACCGAAATAAATTATTGGGGGCTATTCTGAAAAACGCGTCGAAGAAGTGAAACTTTACATTTAAACAAAAACAAATTTTCAAAAATTGTTCTTGTTTACCAAGCATTTCTTAAATGAAATAAACGTGAGAATTTCAACGCGTTTCTCTTTATTTTAAAAACGGTTAATTTTGTATGAGAAACAAAACATTTTTTTTTTGCATTTAAAGAATTTCGTTTTTGTATTCCATGTAAGTTTCACCAATTCGGCGCGTATTTCTGAAAAGACACCATAAATTGCAAATGGCTACAAGCTGCTCGGACGAGAAATGTTTGCTGGCATAATTTCTACTAGTTCTGCATATTATAGCATTAATTGTATCTGCTCTTCAAGAACAGAAATTAAAAATTATTATTTAATTTTTAATTGCTCGCACGCGTAAAAATAGTATAATAATACATGACAGATGAAAGATGAAAGATGTTGTAATATGAACAGGTTTTTTAAATTTTCAACATATTCCACGCATTCCTCAAAGATGTGAGTGGGTGTGAAAAGGTTATTACATGCTGTTGCTGTTTTGTTGAATTATTTTGCAAAAGTACTTTGATTTACAAATACGTAAAACAAAAAAGTGACAAAAGTATTCATAAGCGAAAGAAAGCTGACGAAATAGTGGAATGAAAATTTATTCCAATTCGTGCGACTAGTTTTCTTTCGACATAGTGGAAGAGGCAGTTAATTTTAATTTTCTGTATATATTATAAGTATGTATATTTTTACATGAACAATACGCTGTAAAAACTGTATGATTTGAGCTGGGGTATATTGTACATAAAACTCATTTCTATTAAATTAATTTGTTTTTTATGATTGTCTAAAAACTTCCCACATTGTACATTGTACCATAAAAATTTGTAAACAATTTATATCACTTAACTAAAATTCTATATGCATATATTTTGTGTATTTTTTCCTTAGATTCAACAGCATTTGATTGACAAGGTTTGGCCAAAATTACGCGTGTTGGCACGTTCATCTCCCACTGACAAATATACGCTAGTCAAAGGTATAAATAAAATACTTATATAGAATAAAATACTTATTATATATTGTATATCATATGTGAACATCATGTAGGAAATTTTTGCAAATAGAATTCACACGTATTCTGGTTCTCTTTCATTTAGTCTTATCTGAGACAATTTTTTGCTTATATTTTAACTAATTTTTCTCAAACGCACTGCGAGAAATTTAATATGTATGCTGTCTATGTTAAAAAATGCTTTTGCCTACATACAACAAAAAACTATTTTTGCTTACAAATTGGTTTTTAGTAGTTTTAAATTCAGAATTAAAGTGAATAATAATATTTACTTATTATTTTCTGTTGAAATTCTTTCATAAAAAAATTATATAAGAATTACTTTTATTAATTGTTTCTGCCTGTTTTTATCCTTTTCCCTCACTTACACAACCTTAAATTTATGTTGGTCACCCTTGTTGTATATGTATACTAGTTGACCCGCCACATAAACTATTTTTAGGGAATTTCTAAAGTAGAAAATAATACCTAACTCATTGTAAGTGTGTAAAGATGTTGTATATGAGTGATAGAGGGAACCATGACGGAATATAAAAATAAGGAAACACCAAACATTTATTGTTTTAAATTTATTATAATTTGTACTTATCATGGTAAAATAATATACATAGGTACCCTCGAAGCGCCAGCTGAAAGAGTTTTTTATTTGCTTGTTTCGTGTTGTGAACTGCCAAATGTTGTTTATGTTTCACCAACACACGCTCATAGTGACTATTAAAACTGTACTTATACGAATAATCTTTGCAAAGACAGGAGAAAACGCAAGCACATGTCTCTTTTATTCTCTTGGTTTTTTGACAGTTGCATCACAAAACAGCAATAAAAATTTCTGTTGTTTTATTTGTTGAACATTTGTTGTAGATTCTTAATTGTTTTAAAATTAACTCATGCCAAATTTGAAGACTACCTATTATAGCTTTCAAGATATAAAATTCTTATAATTACTTTGTATAGGGGTGCCCCTTCCCGCGGTCCTATTTCTCCAATATTTTGAATTACTTCGCACCTTTCTCTCAAAAGAGTCCATACCAAATTTGAATACTCTGACTCCTATAGTTTTCAAGATATAAGATATTTCGTTCGTATGGGCGCTGCACAGTCCACTTAGGGTATGCAACGTAGATTTTGACCTATTCTCAGACACATACAAACACTTTCAGAAAAATCGTCCAACCCGTTTCGGAGGAGTTCAATTGCAAACACTGTAACACGGGACTTTTATATACATATGTACTCGCTTTTACCTTTATTATTTATAAATAAACATTGATATAAAAAAATAATATTAGATAATTCTTTAGTAATGAAATTAAAACAAAATATATTAAAACGAGAAACTTAAACAAAGGCACATAAGAAACAAGCTATCATTTAATTATATTCTAATTATTTTACGTGTCAAATGAAAGTAAACAGAAGTATAAATATTACACAAAAGTTTATTTTTAATATTTTGTTGGCCGTCCTTTTGATTTTATGACAGCTAATAATCTCGTAGGCATCGATTCGATAAGTTTTCTGGTAACATTAGGTAGAATTTTATTCCATTCCTCCTCTAATGAAGCCTTATGACCATCCTTGAAAGAAATACGACTTTCTCTCCATCTTCTATCCACATGTTCCCACAGATGCTCGATTGGGTTGAGTTCCTGGGATTGCGGTGGATTGGCAAGTGTTTTTGGGGTACGATACAGCAACCATTCCTTTACAATTTTTGAGGAATGCTATTCATCATTGTCCTGTTGAAGTTTTGGCATTTTTATTCGTTTTTTGGTTTTTTTTCGGTTTGAACGTTTTTTTAGTTATGGCGCTTTTTACGTTTTGGCATTTTTTTAAATAGAGATATATTAGTTTTGGCCATTTTTTTCATATGGATGATTTTTTTGTTGAGATTTTTTGGGTTTTTGGCGATTTTTTAGTTTTTATACTTTTTTCTCGTTTTGGCGATTTTTTTCAGTTTTTGGCATTGTTCTAATTTTGTCGATTTATTTTCATATAAATATTTTTTTTTAGTTTTGATGCCTTTTTCGCGTTATGTAATTTTTTTCGGTTTTTGGCGTTTTTTTAGTTTTTAAAAATTTTTCTGCTTTTGGCAATTTTTTTCGGTATTTAGCTTTTTTTAATTTCGGCGATTTTTTATAATTTTAGCGATTTTTTTTCATTTAAAATTTTTTTAATTTTGTCTCATTTTCGCGCTTTGGCGAATTTTTCGGTTTTTGGCGTTTTTTTAATTTGGCGATTTTTTTCATTTGTGCAATTTTTTCAAACTGCGATTTATTTTAGTGTTAGAATTTTTTTTAATTTTGGTGATTTTTTCGTTCGGCGATTTTTTTTGTAATTTTTGGCGATTTTTTTTCGGTTTGGCGAGCCAATTTTTGAAATTGTGTTGAACAATCCTCGACCTCTGGGTGTAATAAGACGTGAATCCCAGAACGCATGTTTTGCATTGTAGTCGCCAGCTGTTACAAAACAAGGCCCAAGAGATTTGTAGAAATCCTCATTGATTCTCAGTTATTAAAAATCTGGGAGGGGAATAAATTGATGATATCACGAAATTTGTACTAAAACTTTCAATGCCAATATTTGTTGCTTGTAGGTGTTCTGCACAAATATCAATAATATAATGTTTGAGTCTTGACTTTATTAAAATTGCTGATCCCCCGCAAGCTCTTCCTCTTGGGCCCTTTGAATCATATAAGGTGTAGCCATAAATTTTAAAAAGGCTTCGCCAACATAATGAACTTTAGCACTTGCTTAGGGAAAAAAATATTGATATAATGTTGGTCTCTGAGACACATTTGACTTCGAGAAGCTTTTTCAAAACAAATGGCTACACTATGTATGACACAAAGGACCCTAGAGGTAGAGCATGCGGTGGATCTGCAATTCTAATTAAGTCAAGACTCAAGCACTATATCCTTGACAACGTTAGTGAAGAACATATGCAAGCTACGAATATTTTTGTAGAAAATTTTTGTTCTAATTTCGTGATATCATCAATTTACTCACCTCCCAGATTTTCAGTTACCGAAGATCAGTATGAGAAGTTCTACAAATCGCTTGGATCTTGTTTCGTGGCAGCTGGAGACTACAATGCAAAGCATACGTACTGGGGGTCGCGCCTTGTAACACCTAGAGGTCGAGCTTTGTTTAACACAATTTCAAAAATGGGCTTAGATGTTATTTCGAGTGGGGAGCCCACTTACTGGCCTACTGACGTACGAAAAATTCCGGATGTTATTGATTTTGGCGTCATGAAAAATATTTCTAGGGATTTAATTAATGTTGAAACTTCTCTAGATCTCTCCTCCGATCACTCTCCCACGATCGTTACAATCTGTAGCCCACTGAGAAGTGCTCTACCTCACCCATATGTGAAAATGGTCAGTCGTGTTAATTGGCTGCGATTCAAAAAATATCTTAGCAGTCATTGTACTGAAAACATTAAGCTAAGAACTCATGATGATGTTGAATCTAATATTGCCAATCTTAACGAAAATATTAAGCAGGCTGCTGAACATGCCACTTTCTCTTATCCGCAGACTGGTTTTAATGGAATATATTCTACAGATATTGAACATCTCGTATGTGAAAAAAGAAGAGCTAGAAGAGAATGGCAACAGCACAGATCACCCCAAAATAAAATTAGATTTAAAGAGTGCTGCAAGAGCTGCTTGCATATAAAAAAACTGCATATCTTAAAAACTATCTGGAATATCTCGATGTAACACCAGCATCTAATTAGTCTTTGTGGCGCGCTGCGAAAAAAAAGTAAAACACCCTTTGAGTTTAAACCACCTCTGCGCACTTCTACAAAATCTAATTGCTGAACTCAGCCCGAAGAAAGCACCGGGTATTGATGGAATTAGTCATCCATCAATTTGGTTTTAGAAGTCAACATAGCACCATTGAACAAACTCATAGATTGGTTCAATTTATAAGAAAAACATTTGAGGAAAAGAAGTATTTTTCTGCCCTGTTTATTGACGTTTCTCAGGCATTTGATAAAGTGTGGCATGAAGGCCTAATTTTAAAATTAAAATCATATCTACCAATAAATTTAGTGAATTTATTAGAAAAGTACATTACTACCCGGAAGTTCACGGTTGTGGAAGAAGAATTCATGAGTGTGCCCGAATATATATGTATCATCCGGTGTGCCACAGGGGAGCATACTGGAGCCAGTTTTGTATTTGATCTATACTTGTGATATGCCTTTGAGCAGCAATATCCATACATCTACGTTTGCCGATTATACAGCCTGCCTTAGTATGCTTGAAAACCCTCACGAGGCTTCCCGATATCTACAAGAACATATTACACAATTGGAAATGTGGTTGAACTTATGGAGAATTAAGGTAAATGAACAAAAATGTGTCCATATAACGTTTACCCTAGGAAGAGATACTTGTTCCCCAATTCGAATCAATAATCACAATATTCCTCAACATTCCCAAGTGAAATACCTTGGTATACACCTTGATCGAAGGCTTTCATGGAAACATCATATTGACTTTAAGCTTACTCAGATGAAACTTAAGTTATCTCAAATACACTGGTTGATTGGCAGAAATTCAACACTTAGCCTGGACTGCAAACTTTTAATATACAAGTCACTTTTGAAGCCAATATGGTGTTACGGTATCCAGTTATGGGCCACTGCTTCAGCTTCCAATTTAGAGAGAATCCAACGAAGGCAAAACAAAATTTTACGGTTAATAACATCGGCTCCATGGTACATCAAAAATTCTAATATACATCGTGATTTAAATATGCCAGTAGTGATTGAGGAAATTGCAAAATAAGCAGGCAAATATTTAACAAAACTCGAGTTACATCGTAATCCGCTTGCTCGTAATATTTTGAACTTTACTGGACACATCCGCTTAAAAAAGAGGGACACAAGGGCTCTATTACTCAACACTCCTGATGGGATTTCTTGAAAATACTTTTTTTTATACTTTTTTAAAAATTTTTTCTTTTTTGTTTATCACTACTTATGTAATTTTTATAACTATTAACAAGTTTATGTCGGACAGTGGTCGGTCCTAATAATTATATTTTAGATTTAAGATTTGAATACTTTTTGTTAGTTCATATTTGAAGATACAATAAAAAAATACATGTTTAAAAAAAATTATTTGCTGGTGGTTCAGCTTGGTCTATATGCATTTCATTGTTGCTGTAACAAATCATCAGTAGACTTCAACCACACATTTTGAATAGTCACATATAGTTCACGTAGTAGAGTAGAAACCTGCTAAATCCACTTTTTATTAAATATGACGTGTTAATTTTTGAAAGTGAAAGAGAAGGTGCATCGACTGGCAAAAAATATATGTTTTAATTTTAAACTCTGCATGTCGAAAAAACTTAAAGTACTAGGCTAATTTCTTGAGCTACACATGTACATATCTACAGAAAATATTAACAGTATTTTTCTCCTGTAAAATTGGGAGTAAGTGAGTTAGCAGGTTTACACTCTAAGCCGACGATATAATATCCGTATTCGTATTTGTGAATATTATTTAAAATATTCGCATTCGTATTCGCGAATATCGAAAATTGACATTCGACACATCACTAGTATTTATATGGACCACGTTAATAAAGTATTACTCGGCATGAAATTCTATATATAATCTATAAAATTATTAAAATATTTTTTTTTCTATATTTTTAAGGAATCATCGACAGTTCAGTTAGTGAAAATCGTGAAGTTGTTGCTGTAACTGGTGATGGTACAAATGATGGTCCTGCACTAAAGAAAGCCGATGTCGGATTTGCAATGGGCATCGCTGGCACTGATGTAGCTAAAGAAGCTTCTGATATAATTTTAACCGACGATAACTTTAGTAGTATTGTAAAGGCAGTAATGTGGGGACGTAATGTATATGATTCCATTGCCAAATTTTTGCAATTTCAACTTACGGTTAATGTAGTTGCTGTGATAGTAGCTTTCATTGGAGCTTGTGTTGTACAAGATTCTCCTTTGAAGGTAACAAGTAAAGAAATATATATGCACATACAGGAACTTATATATTTTTTCGTTTGTTTTTTGTTTAGGCCGTACAAATGTTGTGGGTTAATTTAATTATGGATACTCTAGCATCTTTGGCCCTAGCCACTGAAATGCCAACACCGGATCTATTATTGCGAAAACCTTACGGTCGCACAAAGCCTCTTATTTCACGTACAATGATGAAAAATATTTTAGGACAGGCATTCTACCAACTATTAGTAATATTTAGTCTACTATTCATAGGTATGTGGCTGGCAAAGATTAAAAAATTACATAAGTGATGTTAATGAGTAATGTTAATGATTTTTAGGCGACAGAATACTAGATATTGAATCCGGTCGTGGCCTAGATCTTAATGCTGGACCCACACAACATTTTACAATTATTTTTAATGCATTTGTTATGATGACTTTGTTTAATGAAATTAACGCAAGAAAAATTCATGGGCAACGTAATGTTGTGAAAGGTCTATCAACGAATCCAATCTTCTACACAATTTGGTTATTTACTATGATCGCGCAGGTACGTATATTGCTAAGTTTTTTTTTTACACACTAACGAACTAACAATAAGTATTAAATTTTAAGTCTAGATATAATTATTATACCATGTTCCGACAGACCCCTTAATTGCGCAATTAGGACATTTTATGCAATTAAGGACTTAATTGAGCACAATATACCATACAATAAGTCAATTAATAAATTGAGCAATTAGTAGTTAATTGTATCACTAGTTGCGTAAAACTCGAAATGCAACCCTGGTTTTTGTTAAGAACTGTGTTCAGTGAGCAGAACAATTTCCTAAAATGGCGAACCAAATGTCAAAAAAAAAAGGAAATAAACAATTCAAATGGAAATGACTGCTGCAGAGTAGCAAGCCATACCGGCGCGGCTGGCGGCTAGCCAGTCAGCCGATTTTTTTCGACAAGCCGAGCCACCGCCGAACCACTCGGCTTATCGGCGGCTTAGTACTCAGCCGATATTTTGTCTTTTATTTTTTATACTTTTTCAAATTTCGTATTTAATATGATGGCGAGCGTCCCGGAAAGATAGTTGCTTTTGCTTCCATAAAAAGAAAATGTTTGTGTGAACGGTAACGTAGCTGCGACAACACTTACGTTCTCTTTTGGAGTCCCTTCTTAAATACATGCATGTTTACTAGACTTTTTTGTTTAAGCAGTCAGGCGACTTTTTGATAATTAATTGTTCCAAGCTTTTTGTTTGTTGATCCGTTGCAGTGTTCCAATAAAGTAATTAATTTTTAATTCAATCGGAAAGCTTAAATCAAATTTATGTAGAAGGCAATCATGAAAAAAATTCCGCGAGAAATTTTTCCCGGGGAATAATTCCAACTAATAGCAAGTAATAGGGAAAAAAATTCTAATTTGAAAAATTAGATAGAGCTCATATTTACAACCTGATACTTCTTTCCAAATAAGTAAATTTAGTTCAATATCAAGTATACTTCTTTGGTTCAGATGCTTAGCCAAGTGTGCTAAGCATACATATGTCACCTTCGCTGTCGCCGACTTCCTCGGATACATTATTGACAGCAGCTTCGGACCGCAATTGAGCATCTGGCAAGTTCTACAAATCTACATTATTTTCTTCGCCACTATCCTCATCTGTACCATCTTTATTGCAATATTTCTGGTTGCAATATATAAATCTCGTCCGGTTGATCTTTGCTGCTCAAATTCTCTACCTCTTCCAATATTTGATTCAGAGTTAACGGCTTTAGCAAATATTTGTTTTATATAAAACAATAATGTTAAAGGTAGGCTATTTTGCCACCGTCCTTTACAAGGAACTGTATATTTTTATAAATAAAAAGCAAATGAAAGCTATATTTTGTTTTTCATAGTACAAAACTTAAATATTATGAACCAATTAACGTAATAATAAAGCCCCAAAATATATTTTGTTGTTTGCTGTGTTTTTTTTGTCGTTCGTTTTCCATCGTTGGGAAAATTATAATTTTTTTCAAATTCTATGTTTGTCTTATCGTAGATAACAACTGACCGCACTATTGCAACTCTCCCAGTCAACTGTTACTTGTTCTGTTTTCAGTGTGTTAAAAATCAGATCTATGGATCAAGTGTTGGTAGAGAAATACAGCAAAAATAACGGGACCTTTTAAAAGGACGGTGGCGCCAAGTGGGTTAAAGGGAAAATAAAACAAAAATTTACCATTGACTGCTGTTAAACATTTTGCTGAAAGAATTTCCTACTAACAAACAAACCCTACAAGAAAATAAAGTCTAAAAAAATTAGCTTTTTTGCACTTCAGCCACCATAAATAAGCTATTTATTGGCGGCTTTTCAAAAAGCATGCCTTGTTCAATGGAAAAGCGTCAGATATTTCAAATTTAGAAATATGTTTTGAAAAAAAAAGATGTAATTGTAGTTAATTTGAATTATTATTGTTCGAACTTCATTTGTTTCTACATTTATGATTTGAACGGGCTAAAGTTAGTATCGCTTTTTAAGACAAACTACATGTGATAATTATTAATAAACAAATAACACTAAATTTAGTTGTAAATATTGTAACTAACACATAGTTGAACGGAACAACTACCCGTTTTCGAAGCTCACTAATAATACTTCATCATCAGCGTTCTTTTGTGTTTGGTCCACTGTGTGTGGTATCAGTCGATGTAGATTTCTTCTTTATATACGTAACTTTTATGTAAATGGAATGTGTGAATTATTTTGATTCGTCGTATTTCAATTTGCTGAAAGCTTTTTTGTAACGAAAGCTCAATTTTACAATCTCTAAATTTACAACAGTCCTGCCATTGTCGTTTGTTCTTTACTAATTATGCACATGTTAGTTAATTTGCTTATTTTGTTCTACTTCAGACAAACTTTTTTGGTTTGTTACTATTTATATTTTATTTAATTTTTGCCACAGGCCCATGGCCATTACTTGTAGTTAATTTTAATTGTTATTGTTCGAACTTCATTTATTTCTATATTTATGATTTGAATAGGCTAAAGTTCGTATCGCTTTTTAAGCCAAATTACATGTGACTTGGAAAAACTTGCAAGACTTTAATTTTCAGTAGGATTCAACAACACAGAACTAATACATGAGAACACCTGATTATTTTTGGTGTAAATATTTTTTTAGTTGGTCATATATTATTATGATAAAAGTTAAACATCATCATATATTATTATGATAAAAGTGCTACATGCTACACATAACTGACTTCAATAATATAAACCAAAATCTTTAATGAAATAAAATATTAATATAACATAAAAAATTACCGGTAATTTAGTAGATCGCTTTCTTTTATAAGTTTTATCTGCTGTTTCACGAATGATTTCCCAGCAGAAATCGGTTAGCATTTCTGTGGAGTCCTTGCTGATATAATCAGATACGGAACCAAAAAAATTTAAATGGAATACAGGAAGTGTGTGGCATCCGAGCTGTTGATATGAAAGAAGAAGTTCTTGTAGCAGTTCTTCGTAATTTTTTCAAGAAAATTACGACATACATTTTGGAAAGATACTAATCCATGCTCTTCTTCCTTTATTGAACAACTTAGATTTCAAAAATGTTATGCCTTCCTTCGATTAGTTTTCACTTACACTTGGAAATATACTTTCCAGGTCTTTAAATGCCTCTCCATCTGTGCTCATATCTTATACCAAATCGCCTAATATGATACACAGAGCTAGAACAAATATTATTTACCTGTCAACTGCAGTATTTTTGATTCCCGAAATCGTATGTGACATTAAGAAGCAATTCACAAAAAGCAGAAACATTTTGTGTGTCGTCCTACCATATCATAGGTTAGAGCTATGCTGCTTAGCTATATGAAACAAATTTCATGTGTTAAATAACAATATAATGAAATAATATTATATGATGACTCGTCGCAAATATTTCAAAACATTTCAATTTATTACCAATTATTTTCTTTTCTAGTTACGTATGATTAAATTAATGTATTTGTTGTGCTCATGTGTACAAACAATACAAAAACAATTTGAGCAATCGTTCTCATTATTGTTGCTTCACTCACTTAGAAGAACGAAACAAAGTAAAACCAAACATTTTGTTTCGTTTAGTTATTTGCGTACTCTGGGTTTCAATGTAAAGAAATCAAAACAAAAATAAATTTTTCTCTGCAATAGTGTGGATTATTTTCGTTACGAAATTCATGTCCTAGCTTGTGTGTCTGGCACCAAGAGCTAAGGTCTAACAAACATTAATCATTTGAACTATTTCCATTTTCTTACAGAAGAAGAAGTGTCTTTTTACATAAATTAATACTGAAAAGACATTACACATTATTCAATGCTTAAGAGTCCAACCTAAATTAGAGCGTCAACTGTTGCGTTAGCAGCAGGGTACGTATTTTCAGTACATTGGCACGCATAAAATATTATTTGAATGTACGGAAAATACTTACCCTGATGCTAACGCAACGCTTGACGCTCTAATTTAGGTTAGACTGTAAAACACATTTTGAAAAAATTTTGATGGCAAGGATTGCATCTGTTTTATGAAACCTGCTATTAAATTTAATTTATTTTTATTAAACCACTAGTCCAAGTAAATAAAATAAACTGTTTTTGTTGATCTTTTAGCTAGATTAGTTGGAAAAGTAAAAAGTTCAATAACATTGTTTTTTAAGCTTCTTGATTTACCATGTTGAGCATATGTAATTTCTAATATAAGCATTGGATGATTTTCAAGTTTCTTTTTCAAAAGTCGATGAACGATGAGTTGGCATACGCTTAAATAAAAATTGCACATACACTAGCTTAAGCCACAAAAACAAAATTTTTCCATTATTCGTGCTATAAAACTATTGTTTATTAATTATTTTACTTTTACAAAATAGGTCGTTATTGTACAATATGGAAAGATGGCATTTTCAACAAAAGCTTTGTCTTTGGACCAATGGCTGTGGTGTATATTCTTTGGTCTTGGAACACTTGTGTGGGGACAATTAATCACTTCTATACCTACACGAAAATTACCTAAAATATTATCGTGAGTAATTATATCAATATTCCAAAAAAACTATTAAATGAACTACATATACATATATTTGGGTTGAAGACAGAAAAATTAGAAATAAAAAAAATATGTATTATAATTAGATTAGAACCAAACGTTTGAATTTTACAATATGGTTCTTATAAATACAATCTTGCGAATACAATCAATGTATCGAAAGCTTTTGTAAAAACTTTTTAGTTGGTTACTTTTAGGTTTATAAAATGTAGCGTTGCCTTAAGTAGTTAGCACGTTGATTACAAAACCGAAGGTACTGGGTTCAATCCCTGTATCCAACAGTCATTAAAAAAGAATAACAACACGCATTTTGCTGATGTACATTAGTGTCCCTTTGTATCAGTTGTTGTAAGAAAGTTCAAGTGATGAAGGCATACTCACTGGTCATTGAGCTATACCGACTTCAGCAGATACTAATCCTAATGTAACATCAGAGCGCCCTCCTTCGTTGTGTAGCAGAGTCATCGGCGAAGCAAAATAACCATTAAAATTAGCTACTAGCTCAAAAAAATCAATGCGCCTCAGAGGGGCTGCAACTCTCTATTATTAAAAAAATCTGCAAAAAGCAGGGTTGCAAACGAATGAAGCTTTCCTCTATCTCTTGCTTCACTATCCCTTTCTTAAAGAAGGTACCACATAGTAATATTAGTAGGCAATAATTGCCTGAGTGTTACATCTATCCCAATGATGTTAGTAATTAGAACGAAAAGGTAAACCAAAAATTGTGGGAAAGTTTAAATAAATGTATAAGGAAAATTATAATTATATATGCAATTTAAGTTTAAAAATATTAACAATACATGTTATTTATTAAAAGTCGACAAAAATATATACTGTATGTAATAATATTTCTCAGTAATATAAATTTAACTATTTATTAAAATTGCGCAATCGACACCTATAGGTATGCACTAGTGATGCACGAATATTCGTATTCGAATTTCCGAATATTCGTCTAAATTTGGCGAACACGAATACGAATATTTTTACCTAAATAAAAATAAAATAAATTAATGCACAAATCCTTAACGAAATTTAAAAAAATGGTATAAAAATATTTGTATATTAGTTTGTAATAACTAAAAAAAGAAATTTTCTTCAATTCAAAACAAACAAGACAATTCAAAACAAAATACACAAACTTCTTGTACAATTACCATTAAAAAAGTTTAAATTTTTTTATTCACCTAAAGAGAGGAATAATTGTTTTACTTCAAAAAGAAAAGGTAATAAACTTTTTCTCCATCAAGCCTTTTACGATGAGATGTGTAAACAAAACCAACACCAACACTGACTATAAATCCTGTTCTTTATCCAACCTAGTTTGAACAATGTTAGAAGACCGACGCCATTTGCCATCCCTTTTTCCGCAAATATTCTGCTATAGTTTTCGGTATTAGTGAATTTACAGAATCTTGAAAACTAAATATTATTTAATAATAAAAACATAGGCTGACTTCATAAATGCAGCTTGCAATCCAACACTGCAATGCGTAGTTTTCATAAATACAGCAGATTTCTTTTTGGCAATGCCGCAAGTTCATTTTTGCAAGGCATTTCTTTTCAATGCACAAATTTGACAAATGTTTCATTTATGCTTTCATTTATGATTCTTTTCTGCTTGGTACATTTTATATTAACACTTTGAATTTGTATTATAAGCCAATTCGAAAGCTGGTTTCAAAAATATAGCATGTGATTGCTGAACATTCATTTAAAAATAATTTAATCAGAAATAATTTTTAGTCAGGCTTAAGTTCAGTAATTTCCATAAGATGTGAGAAGAAAAGTGCTAGATTGCAGTAATAAAAGTGATAAAATGTTCTATAGCAGACACAATAAAGTGCTACAATAATTTTAGCTTTCTGTTATTTCTTTAGTGGCCCATACACTTGTGTAATAACCCTTTTTCTGGCACAATTAATAAACACAAGGATTTGCAATATAATTACTTCTTATTTAGCTTTTCTTTTTAATAGACTTCTTATATCGCTTATTTATTTCACAATCTGTATTTTTCACGAGAGACTCAACAACTATCTCTGTGTTGCCAGATCTTCCCAACTAACTAGCGTTGTCAGATCTCCACATCCCTCCAATGTTTTTCAGCTTCAGCGTTAGTCTTGAGTTTAGCTGCTCCTAGTCAATTTGTTTCTCCACACGATCTGCACAAGAATTATTATCGCCCGGTTCCGACGTTGTAGGCAATTTCTTCAAGTGGATATCGTTGCGCCTGTATAGCTTATCGTCCCTTCGGATCGTGGCATCGTTTCTCTTCCGCTCAACAACTTCACACGCTTCTTGACCAAACGTTGGTGTCAATTTATTATGGAAAACGACATTTTGCACCAACACTTTGTCTCCAACTTGAATCTCACTTTGTTTTGCCCCGCGATCTTTGTCCGCCTTCTCTCTTCCATTTTCTTTATTGATAGCATCCAAGTCTCTAGCCTCTGCATCTAAAATGTTTTCACCGACATCAAAGATAGATGGTATTTTGTCTCGAATCACGCGTTTGAACAGCAGTTCCGTTGGAGCCTTCCTAGTCGTTCCGTGACATTGTACATAAACAGGAACTTTTGGATTTCTTTCTTATAGTCTGCTCCATTACTGTGAGCTATCCGCAGGCGCTTGACGATTGAACGATTCAGTGAGGTGGAGACGTCATGATTTCGTGGATATTTTTGTTTGCGGAATATCTCCTAAACTCGTCACTGACAAACTGACGACCATTATCTGTTGTGACTGACCTGGGGAACCCAGTCGAGAGAACACCTCATCCAGAAAATCGATTATTGCGCTCGATGTAATTTTCTTTAGAAATTTTAACTCTTGGTACCTCGAATAGTAGTCAATGACCACAAATATGAAATCATTGTTCGGTAAAGGTCCTAACAGATCCATTGCTAGGCATAACCATGGTCCTTCTGGCAAAGTCATTGGTGCCGGTTGGGACGGCCTTGACACCAACAAACATTCACGGCAATTTTTTACAGTTTTTCTCAACATCTCGATCTATTAGTGGCCACTATACTTTTGATCGTACTCGCCGCTTCATCACCGTCTCGCCTGGATGAACTTCATGTGTCAACGCTAAAACTCTTGTTCTTAACGGACCGGGTATTACGATTTTGGTACCTCGTAGGAGGATATTGCCCAACGTACATAGTTCAAGTCGAAACGGGAAATATGTATTGGATGTAGTTAATGGACATGAATTATTTTTGATGCTTTCTCCGTGCGATGCGTGACAGCTTTTTCAATTATTGAGCATATACTGGTTTCAGCTTGTTGATCGAAAGACGTATTATATATTAAATTTTGCATAATCTGGATAATGAATCGGCGATGTTATGTTTACCAGACTGGTAAATGATTTTAAACCTGAATGACTGAAGACGTAACACCAATCGCTTGATCCGAGCAGGTGGCTTTGATGCAGGTTTGAAAATTGTTTCCAAAGACTTGTGGTCCGTTACCAATTCAAACACGATGCCCGCCAAATAATAGCAGAACCGTTCGACGCCCCAAACCAAATCAAGACTTTCCTTTGCTGTTTGTGAGTATCTACGTTCAGTCTCGGATAAGCTTTTGCTCGCGAACGATATTACTTGTGGCATGTTGTCGCTAAATTGCTGCAGGATCGCTCCGAGGGTCACTGGGCTCGCGTCAGCTTTTAAGCGGGTGCGCCTTTTTGGTTCCAAATATGAAAATGTTGGAATCCTGGCTAGTTGTTTTTTCAGTTTTACAAAAGCTTCATCTTCTCGCTGACCCTAGTCGAACTTCACATCTTTTTTTGTTAAATATCTGAGCGTATCCATAAGGTCAGCCAGATCCGGTATGAATTTTCTTAGATAGGTGACTAATCCCAGGAAACTCCTTAGCTCCTCATGGGACTTTTCAGGGATCTGGATTTATGCCTTTGGCAGACAGAATGTGGCCTAAAGATAGTAGTTTCTCCGTTTTCCAAATGCATTTTATTCTGTTCAGCATAAGATTCGCCTTCTCAAAAACTGCCAACACATCTTTAAGATTTATGTCGTGTTAAGACTCTGTCTTCCCAAACACGATTATATAATCCAAATAGTTTATGGCGCAGTTACATGGCTCAAAATGCTTTCCATAATCCTTTGGAAGATTTCCGGCACAGAGTTCACGCCGAACAATAACCTTTTATACCTGAATAACCCTTTTGACGTGATGAAGGTGGTTATCTCACGAATCTCTTCCTCTAGCATTTTTGATATCTAACCTAGAAAAGTATTTAGCACCATGTAGCTTGGTCATGAAGGAATCGAATGTTGTTCCCGTAATATGGACATATTCGCACGTCTCATGTCGAGAGAGAGATGCCGTTATTTTACTTTTTTTGATTTCTTCTCTCACCCCCCAAATCGGTTCAGTTTTATGTAAAAAAAATACAAAAAAATTTGATACCGATAAGATGCCTTAAAAAAAAATCATTTTACAAGAATATTTCAATATTTTAGCTCTTCAAGTCAAAAACATTAGTCTAAAAGAAAGTTTTTTGCTTAAATTAATATTTTAGAAAATAATGAGGAAAATAACCAACAAAATAACAAAAATTTTATGTAACAAAATTATATTTATATGGAAATTTTTAATTTTACGCATGTACAATAAGAGCTTATATATATTAAATTATTTCATACATATACTACATAAAGTCAAAATAAAACTAAACCAAAAAAAAATTACATTGAATATATGGGCTTGAGGGGCAACTTTGAGGGCCGGACGCATCTCCTAAAACACAACTTATCGGTATGAAATTTTTTTGTATTTTTTTACATAAAACTGAACCGATTTGGGGGTGAGAGTAGAAGAAATAAAAAAATTTCTCCATACAATTAATGTACATATCAAATGTTTCTCGTCTCTTGATCTAATACCTAATTCGAAAATGTTTTTCAGAAATACCAGAATTTCACCTAAAAATAATTTATTTCAAGCATCAGAGAAAAAGTTCAAAGACTATACTATTAGGCAGTTTATAATATGTTATTGATGTTATGTTTCACACATAGGTCAGTTTTCTTAATTTTTGAGATGTGAATAAAACCAATTTATTTTATCTTTTTAGGCGACTTAAAAAAAGGATGAGGCTTCAATTCATTTGTATTTTTTCTGTTACTTCATAACTCGGTATATTTTATACCGATTGGCCTGTCACACACGAGACTAATTTTTATGCCGGCTCAATTTTTGTTTTTTTGTAGAACACACGAGACTAACTCATCTAGCATAAAAATGTATACGTACACACAGCTTTGTGTGTATTAGTGTTTTTTCTATTCTTTTAACAATTGGCTGTTTTTTAAGTTGTGTGTGAATTGGTTTTGTGCTGCTGATGCGGGGTTGTGCCTGGTTGAAAAATTGTGCCAACCACAAAACCACTCTCCTTGCCTCTCTCGACAACAAACTGGCATGTTCTGCCAGCACAATTGTTCTCGTGTGTGATAGGGCATTGAAAAAAAAATGTTTTTTAGAGAAAAAGGTGCCATTCTAAAATAAATATTAAAAGATTTAATATTTGATTTTGTAATATTGTATTTATTTCATTGCTGCGAAACCTAGTAACACCTTTGGTTCTTGTAATTAAACACGTTTAAAGTTTAAAAATTGGACGGGGCTACGCCCATTAAAATTTGTTATTATATTTCACGCGGTTCTGCCGATCCGATTTTTACGAAACTTACCAGACACCTTGAGCTGCAAAATAGACACAATCCGCCATTTAAAAAAGAGGGGAGGAGTCACGCCCATTAAAATTTAATATATTATTTTAAGTGGTGCTACTTTACCGATTTTTACAAAACTTAACACAAACCCTGAGCTCTGAAAAACACATAATCTGGCATTTATAAAAATGAGCGAAGACACGTCCATTAAAATTTAATTTTATATATCACATACTTCTTTTTAGACAACATATTTAAATTTTTTTTTGAAAGACCTTACTTACAGTTTGGTCCCATACATTTTTTTTGGAACGTGATTTATCAGAGCTTTGCATTTAAGTCGGTTTTTTGGCAGAATTATTTCTCAACGTTTCGTCAGGTTCTTTCCGACGTCGTTAGGAGAACTTTAATTTTTTAAATTCTGTAGCTAATTTCTGTATTTCTCACATCGTAAAAGTTCTCACATAAAGTGTGAAATTAAAAATTTAATCGTTTCTCGAA
Organism: Tachina fera; assembly: GCA_905220375.1. Taxonomy (NCBI): domain Eukaryota; kingdom Metazoa; phylum Arthropoda; class Insecta; order Diptera; family Tachinidae; genus Tachina; species Tachina fera. The sequence goes on along the minus strand of LR999968.1, from coordinate 6,922,154 downwards.
ATGCGAGAAAAAAGTTTTTCTATACTTGAATGCGAAAACTAACAATATTGATTCTGTTTTTACTGGAATGCTTCCAGTCATCGAGTTTCAGACTAAAACGAAATGTTACAAAAATATTATTTCAATAACAAAAAAAGAAATAGTTTAAATTTTTTTGACGCACTAATATTCCCAAATTATTATTTTACTTATTAAGTAAAATATTAATTTGATTAAAAATACATTGAAATTGATTATAAGGGGGTTTAGCTGGATCCTATGCGCATTTCACTGTTGCTAATGCAGAGCATCAGGGAACCTTTACCCAAAGTTTCTTAGAACAAATATAGTTATTATGTTATAAACTTTCAGAGAAACTCAACAACAAATAACAAAGTTGAAACAAGAACTCAATAGTCAACATGTTTTTTATTTTCCTACTTTAGCATAGCTACATTGGCTGACTTTTTTCAGTTTCAAATTGTAGCTGAAAGAGTATGTAAAGAGAAAATAGTATGCAAAAAGAAAATAATTTAAATAACAATAACAGAGTTGTTATGAATGTATGAGTCATGAAAGAATGTCAATTATTAAGTTTACTTGAAAATTATATTTTGCTGCATTAAAACAACGACAAACAAACAATAATGGAATTTAAGAAAGGTCCGATTTAGCAATTCTTTGATCTAGCACTTGACTAGAAAAATACTCGTCATATGGGGCAATGCACTTAAATGAAGGTTGGATAGTTGATCAGCGCAATGCACTTAAATGAATGTTGGATATTTGATCGATACAATGACACATGTTTGGCACACGCATTCATGACGCCCTTTTATTTTGAATATATAAATTTAGTTTTAGTTAGTAATAAGACACAATAACAGTCTATTGCAAGACGTTCAAACGACAACATTAAAATAAACGATTATTTTAAGTCACTAAATAAAATGAACTATAATTTTAAAGCACTAAATGGCGACCGTGGCTATTGACTAAATGAAAAACCGGCTTAAACTATTGTAAAGGTGAACACGAGTGAAAAACATAAGATAAGTGAAATAAGTGAAAAAAATATAACAATGGGCTGCTGGACAAAGATCCTCCAAACAGTATCTGTACTCTTCGCAGGGTACGAGGTAGGAAAAAAAAAATATATGAAGAGGAAATTAGTGAAAATAAACAAGTAATAATTAAAGTTAACCAAGATGAACAAACCAACACACATCTAATTATCGAAATAACATTGGGAGCGTTGGTACTCATAGCCATAATCTCAATATTGTTAAAAGAGTAATAAAAATAGCAACAAAAATCGTCCCCAGACGCGAATATAAGAACAAAAACAAAACAAAAATAATGTGCGACACACCACCTCATATATAATCACTATCTAACTCATGAGCAACACACCACCTTATTTCTACTGGACAACAACATATGCTGCTAATTTGCTGATAAATTCGCCTCATGGAGAACCAAAGAGATGCTGGTAAAATCTACTTATTTCTGCTCCAAAATTGGTGATAAAATCACCTCATGGAAAACCAAAGAGATGCTGGTAAAATCTAATTATTTCTACTGGACAACAAAAGATGCTGCAAAATTGCTGATAAATTCACTTCATGGAGAACCAAAGAGATGCTGGTAAAATCTTTTATATTTATCCGAAAACACGTATGTATATACATAATTTCAAATTTTTCCTTTGTTTATTTTGCCCTTTTGGTTAAATGGCTCAGGAAAACTGGTTAGCTGTAGTTGAAGAATTATATGATTATAAAGCTGAATTTGATAAAAGTTTCAAATGCATAAATAAGACACAAAAACCAAGTACAGAAACTATAAATAGGCATTAGAAATTTTGGAATTGAACTATAACAAAACAGTTACCTTAATTAATCAAATTAAGGACAAGTTAACTGAGGAGCATTTTAAAGAATGCGGATCAACTTTAAATAACTAGCGAAACAAAATTTTAAAAATTCTTAAAGAACTTGAATTGGCTTTTTGGGTATTACCCAAAAAATAGAGCTACCAAAATTAGACCTATGCCTTAGTAACAATATAGAGTTAATCATGGCTGATCTCATAAAATTTCTAGAACGGCTAATAAAATCTTGCCTGATTTTGATGGAAATTTCACAAATTTACGTAAATTTATTGATGCTGTTAATTTATTAGTTTCAATTAAAGGAACAAATCCTGAGTCTCTCCTGATAAATATTATAAATGCAAAAATTACAAATAATGTACGCAGTAAAATAGAAGGGCTCAGTTCGATTGAATCTATCATTGAAAAATGTTATCAAAGGGGACTCTGCTGACACCTTGATAACGAAACTTAATACGATCAAACAGTATGACAAAAATAAAACACAATATTTAAAAGAAATTGAACAAGTTGCTAATGAACTGGCAAATACCTACATGTCGGATGGCATGACCGAAATGGCAGCAAATAAAATTGCTACTAGAGCTGCAACAAAGTCATTCATACAAAATGCAAACTCCGAACTAGTAAAATTAATAATGCACGTTCAACTCAATTGAGGAAGTAACGTCCAAATTTTTGGAAATAGAGCAACACCAAACTAACTCTGTCATGTTTGTAGGATATAGAAAAGGAGCTAGTAACAGTCGAAATTATAATCGCAATAATTATAAAAATCATAATAACCGAACTAACACGAACTATAATAATCATTATCAAAATAAGGATAGAAATTATCATAATAATAATAACCGCCACAACTATAATAGCCGCAATAATAATAATAGAGGCACAAAATTCAATAGAAATGTTCGTCGGGGAAAAACTAAAAACAAATGATAATGGCGTCAACTCCGCAACTCTTAACAACAACGTTTGCCACTTCAATCTGAATTTATCGAGCTACTGCGCTATCAAAAACACACTAAGCAAAAATGTCAATACGTTCTTAGTGGATACTGGTGTCAGTGTATCAATTTTGAAAAACAATTGCATTAAAAATCATAAAAATCTTAATCTTGCATAGAAATGTAAACTTACGGGTATAGGTAATAGCCCAGTCTACACAACAGGGAAAATCACGGGCGATTTAATTAACAAAAATATTCTTATTAAACATTATTTTCTTGTCGTCAATGATAATTTTCCAATGCCTACTGATGGTATTCTAGGCCTTGATTTCATTACAAAATACAATTGCATCCTTGATTATGGCAAAAATAATCAGGTTTTGGTACTTAGACTAGACGACTTCCCAAATGAAATAACCTTCAAATTAAGAAGTCAACCCACATCACACAATTTTTTATCAATACCCGCGCGAAGCGAAGTCATTAGAAGAATACATGTTGATAAAAAAAATAGCTCTATATTTGTACCCACACAGGAAGTAGCTCCTGGTATATACATAGCCAACTCCATTACATCAAACAAATTACCCTACGTCCGTATCATTAACACGAAAACGCATTCATCTCAAATAAGAACGTTATCAGCAAAAATTTAGATAATTACAACATAGTTCAATGTTCAAATAACCAACATAAAAATAGTGAACCCAGCTCAAAGAAAATCTTGGAAAAACTTCAATCCAATTTCTTAAAATTTGCATATCATAATTTAACAAAATTATGTTCACAATACACAGACATTTTTGGCTTGGAAAGTGAAAGAATTTCATGTACTAATTTTTATAAGCAAAAATTAAGATTAAAAGACACTGCACCGGTCTATATAAAGAACTATAGGATTGCAGAAACACAAAAGTCTGAAATAAATAGTCAGGTAGAAAAACTCATTGGTGATGACCTTGTAGAACCTTTCGTATCTGAATTTAATAGCCCAATATTGCTAGTGCCAAAAAAAAATCGTTACCAAATAGCAACGAAAAAAGATGGAGGCTAGTTATTGACTTTAGACAAGTCAATAAAAAATTCCCTCGAAATTCCCTCTCCCTAGAATTGATGACATTTTAGATCAGTTGGGAAGAGCCAAATATTTTTCATGTCTTAACCTTATGTCGGGTTTCCATCAAATAGAGCTCGAAGAAAGTTCCAGAGACATTACTTGTTTCTCCACTAATGCTGGATCATACAGATTTAAAAGACTCCTTTATAGAGTAAAAATAGCCCCGAATTCTTTCCAACGCATTATGACCATGGCGTTCGCAGGCCTGTAGCCGTTTCAAGCTTTTTTGTATATGAACGACCTTGTTGTTTCAGGATGCTCAGAAAATCATATGCTCAAGAATCTTAAAGATATCTTCGAAACTTGTAGAAAATTTAATTTAAAATTCCACCCTGACAAATGCATATTTTTTTAAACATTAGGTAACATTTTTGGACCTTAAATGTAATGATAAAGGCATTTACCCAGATGACGGAAAGTTCGAAATAATAAGAAACTACCCAACACCCAAAAATGCTGTCGATGCAAGAAGATTTGTTGCTTTTTGCAACTATTACCGCAGGTTCATAAAAAACTTTGCTAAGTATTCAATACATATCACAAGGTTAACGAAAAAAATACGCAATTCGCTTGGTCAAAAGAATGCGAAGAGGCGTTCCAATATCTAAAAAATTCTCTGTTATCACTACAAATGTTACAATATTCGAATTTCGAAAAGAATTTTGCATCACAACTGATGCAAGTAAAAACGCCTGCGTGGCTATTCTTAGCCAAGAATATAATGGTATTCAACTACCAGTAGCTTACGCGTCAAGGGTTTTTACTAAGGGTGAATCAAATAAATCAGTTATCGAACAAGAACTGACCACAATACACTGAGCCATCAACTTTTTCCGCCCTTATGTTTATGAAACGAAATTTCTTGTTAGAAGCGACCATAGACCATTAGTATACCTATTTTCAATGAAAAATCTATTTATCTAAACTCACGCGAATGAGACTAGACCTTGAGCAATACAATTTTTCAATAGAATATATTCAAGGAAAACAAAACTGCGGAGCTGATGCTTTATCACGCATGAATTTCAGTGACATTAAAGAAATGGGTGAACACATTAATATACTTAAAGTCACTACACGATCACAAAATAAAAATAAAAACATTAATATCACTAATACAAATTGTAATACTGAACAAATAGGCAATAAGCCCCGCGCATATGAAATTACTAACAAAAATGATGTTAGAAAATTTTTCGCTTGAGGTTTACCCAAATAGTAGATAAACTTAGGTTTTCACTAATAAAAGGGAAACAGATATTGATTAAAACCGCGATGGATGAATTTATTATTAATGGAAAGATTGATTTAAATGAATTCTTACCAAACCTAGAAAATATGGCTAATAATATAGGCATTCAAAAGTTGCAACTATCGCTTAATGATATAATATTTAAAAATACTTGAGTTAATGTTTTTAAGGAAATCACGAACAACAAATTAAACAATCTAGAAATTGCGCTAACACCGAAAACAAAAATAATAACTAATGAAAGAGAAAAACTTGAAATAATAAAGAAAAATCATGATGGTCCACTGCTCGGTGGCCACCCAGGGATCACAAGATTATTAAGTAAGCTCAGAAAGGACTATTTCTGGAAAAATAAGACTAAACAGGTCACTAAGTATGTAAAGAACTGTGTGCAATGTCAGTTAAACAAAGTACGTCCAAAACTAAAACAGAATTTAGCGATTACACCAATCCTTTTGATATCGTTATTATAGATACAATAGGGCCATTTGTAAAATCAAGTGCAGGAAATGAGTACGCAGTTACAATGTTATGCGACCTATCTAAATATCTGATAGCCGTCCCCATACCCGATAAATCAGCAAAGCATGTAGCAAAAGCAATTTTCATGAATTGCATTGTAAAATTCGGACCCATGAAAACACTACTCACAGGCATGGCCACCGAATACAAAAATCAAGTACTTTCAGATCTTACACTCTACAGCTTATCACCATGAAACTTTAGGTGCCGTTGAAAGCTCTCATAGAACACTCAACGAGTACCTGAGAACTTATTTATCACCCAACAAAACAGACTGGGGCGAATGGGTAAGCTACTTTGAATTCTGCTATAATATAACCCCTTCATCAATACGTGGTTATTGGCCATTTGTATAGACTACAATTAGCACACCAAAGAGCCAAATTGTTAATCGAAAGGACAAAACTTAAGCATAGAGAAATTTATGACAAAATGTCGTGTCCACAAGACATTAAAATTAATGACATGGTCTTAGTAGAAAATGCTTCTGGACGCAAATTAGACCAATTATACACAGGGCCTTATAATGTCATTGCAATAGAAGATAATAATATAGTAATAAGAATAAAAAACAATAAGACCTCTACGATTCACAAAAATAGAGTTAAGTTATTTCATAAGGATTAGCTATAGTTAGGAGGATCCCCTAAAAACTTTTATCAACCAAAACACATATATATTTAAACAATACAACGTTAAAGTTTTTTTAAAATAATTATGCGTAAAAACACATAATAATAAAATGTTTATGTAAAAAAAATTTATAATATATATATATATATATATATATATATATATATATATATATATATATATATATATATATATACGAGTATATAAAGTGTATATGTAAAATAGCAATAATATTATTAGGAATGTTCTTACAATTGTCAAAACAATCATTACATAAATGTATGAGTCATGAAAGAATGTCAATTATTAAGGTTACTTGAAAATTATATTTTGCTGCATTAAAACAACGACAAACAAACAATAATGAAATTTAAGAAAGGTCCGATTTAGCAATTCTTTGATTTAGCACTTGACTATAAAAATACTCGTCATGTGGGGCAATGCACTTAAATGAATGTTGAATACTTGATCAGCGCAATGCACTTAAATGAATGTTGGATATTTGATCGATACAATGACACATGTTTGGCAAACGCATTCTTGACGCCCTTTCATTTTTAATATTAATTAATTTAATATTTAGTTTTTAGTTAGATAAGAACAGTCTATTGCAAGACGTTCAAACGACAACAATAAAATAAACGATTATTTTAAATCACTAAATGAAATGAACTATTATTTTAAAGCACTAAAGAGTGTTGAAACACACGTATTTTTTTGACCGGGTGCAGTCCAGTTAATAACACTGTGCTCGAATTTGAAATTTTTTTTGTAACAATCCGGGACCCAGTGGGTAAACCTAATTCGAGTACGCTGAATCCAATGGTGCTAACCATTTTTTTAGGTTAACTCTCGCTTAAAAAATAATTAAGATTGAAGGCTTGGTTAAAAGGATAAAAAAATCAAAAATTTTCCTAGTTTTCTACAATTTATCAACCTTTATGTTGATATATGAATATAGCATGAAGAGACATGTATTGATGAACTTGCGTCCTGAGAAAACATTTTGGGAAAAATTTTTTTTTTGAGAAATTTTTAAATATTTTTTTCAAAAATGTCTTTAGGACGCATGTTTGTCCATAATATGTTGTTTTAATTGATATAAAAATGAACGAATATTATAAAACTGGGAAAAATTGCGGTTTTTAGGTGTTTTAACCAAGTTTTCAATCTTAATCATTTTTTAAACAAGAGCTAATCAAAAAAAAAAAAAAAACAAATGGTTAGCACCATTGAATTCAGTGTACTCGAATTAAGTTTACCCACCAGGTCCCCCGCTTTTTATATTTTTGAACTAGCACAGTGTAGTTAGTGTTTTTATGGGAATTGTTATAATTTAAGTTAAAAATTTTTAAACTGTTACAAAACTACCAACATAATTGGTGTATGAGTTTTCAAGATATTTAAGCTGAAAGTACAATTCAACTAACATAGATCAACACATAGTACACAATTTTTACAACAGTGGTTGCCAAACTTTTTTTTTCCTTCAGAGCCACATTTTTCAATTACACCTGCTTATAAAATATTTAATAACTCAGTCAGTTTGTATGCTTGTATTTAACTTGGTTATAAGTTGATAAGTGTAAACGGCTATGAAAAACCGGTTTGGACCTGTAACTCATGATTTGGAGGTAATTGGAAAATTTCAAAGATATATTGTTATTATACTCGACAATGCCTACCAGAAAAATTTTAACGCACACCTGTTATATCGGCATCATTAATTTTTGTCACACAGTATTATTTGGGATTACTACTGCGTTAATAAATGTTAAACTTAAATTGTAACAATTCCAAAAAAAAAAACAATAAGTGACTATTGTCGTTTTATCATTTACCATATGTTTAAATGGTTTGCTTTCGGACAAGTTGGGAACATTTGGTACACTGCAAATATATTTTTCAACTTTTTTTGTGATTACGTTTCTTTCTTATTTTACTGATTTTATTGTTTCTAAATCGGTTGCCACTGTTGAGCGCTTTTCAAAGGAGAGCTCTTTTTTTGTATTCTATTGTATTAACAATCTGGAGGATCTCTTTGGAATACCAGGTGTTCTTTATTCAAACTGTTTTCTTGAGTATCCACATGCATCTCACTTTTTACTTTTTTAAAGCCTACAGTACACGGCATGTAAAAATACTCATGCACATGTTACTCTGACGTAATTTTGACGTCACCATGAAGCTACATTGTCTACATGCCGTGTACTAGCAATACATGTAAATTGAGCAATTTTCATCACTACTCATGTGGTTTCTCTGGAAATGTGTCCGACTAAATTTGTCATATTTAGATTTTGGAACAAAAATACTATCAATATTTTACAGTTTGTCAAATAATTGTTATAAAAAGCAGAAAAAAGTACAACAACAAAGACACGCATTCCTGCGGGAGATTTCTTTTATTTTTGAGCAAAGTTATTAGACAGTATGTGAATGAAAACCTGAATTTAACAAACTTGAAGTGTGAATGCAAAGTCAGCTATTTATGGTTTTAACGTTAAAACCAGGTTTTAACTTTCAGTGTGAAAACACTATTATATAATTTTTTTATTGCAGATTAAGAAATACTAGAATAAAGAGTTTTATTTTATTTGCTGTGAGATTTTATACATCACTATAATTATTTTATTTTTTCTTTACACATTGAGAAAAGACGAAATGGGAATGGAAAGCTGACCGCGCCTTCTCTGGTAAATATTTATTTGGACTCCATTTAAAATTTCGGCATGAGTTTCTATAAAAATACAATTTCATTTTCTTTTTCTAAATAACATTCACATGTACATACCTATGTACATAAGTACACACATAGATACAAGCAAAACTAAAAATGTAAGCAAACACGAAGCAAAGACACAACAACGTCATCTTAAAATTGGTTTAAACATGAGGCAGCCAATTTGCTGATTTACGCAAGGTTTAAAAAACGGGTTTTAAGCTAAAAATCTATTATGAATACAATTTTAGCGAATATTGCTTAAACAACTTGTGAAATGCAGTTTAAAATTTGTATGAATACGGCTGTTAATGTTTACTAGACAATCTTTTAATTTTATTAATAGCCTTCGACTAACTCTTGAGTTTTGCGGTTGTAAATTCGGCAATACTAGTAATTTTCTTTTGTTAATGATACTTTTTTGTTTAATAATACTTCCAAAGTACAGTGGTAACCAAAACCGTCATAGTAACTTCAACAATATTACCAGAGTAGTGTTATTATTTCCAGCCCCCCAAACTTGGGGACGTTACTCGAAACATTCCCCAAACTACCGACTATTAAAACACCAGATCCCAAATACGTAGTGATGTCAGCTACCTCTACCGACAAAAATATCCAACAATATTCCTATTTCGCACAGATCCTTAAAATTTACGGCAATCTTTAAATTTTAATGGGAAATAAAACAAGTACCGACACAAAAAATCTCCCCGAATTTGTAATATCAAATGTGAATGCGACTCCAATTTAAATTCATCCAAAGGCACGCTACAAATACCAAAAGAAAAAAATCTAAAATGCAAAAACATCCCAATCGGTGACATGCTTCTGACATAAGACAGATATTCTACTCCACAAAAATTAAAAATTTCTTGGCACACAGTTAAGGTCAGACAATACTTCCCACATCCTGTGCGTTGCGAAAGCTGCCAAATGCTTGGACATACCGAAAAATGGTGTAAAAATATGACAAAATGTGAAATTTGCGCTTTACCTCCCCATATACCTACCAACTATACCCGCAGTTTTTGCGACAACTGTTCCCAAGAATATCCATCTACCGCCAAAGATTGTAAAATATTTTTACAACAAAAGGAAATAATAAAATTAAAATAAAAGAAAAATGTTCGTTGAAAGTTGCTAAAGAAAAATACCAATCACTTACGGTAATTAAACCACTTGAACTATCCTTTTCAGAGGTTATAAATAACAAAAATAATACACATAATATAATAAAAAACAACACAACAAATAACAGTCAGCCTACAAAACCAGAAAATAGGACACCAATATCAAACAAAACAACACCCGTTAACAATACAGAAAACAACAAAAAATGCGATACTTCCGACACTACAAAAGCACCTAAGAGTACAACAGAAAAAAATTAAATTTTCAACAAAAAATCACACACTAACAACTTCAATAGTCACACGATCAATGGCAAAAACTCAATCAAGCACTCCAACAACAACCACATTAAAGAAACCGAGAAAAACACTATTTCCCCCCTAAATATTTTCACTTTTCACCAAATTGAAATCATGAATAATATTTTCCTTGACATTTTTTTCTCTTCTTTTGATTTCCCTTATAGTGAATAATATTTTTCATGTGAATTTTTTCACTTTTCCTTTGGGTTTGTTCACCTTATTTTTGCAGGCGAACTGAATTATTGCATCGAACAATTTCGATATCTTCCCCTGAATTACATATTAAAAGTTATAAATATTTATTTTTAGGACAAGTTAGTAAACAAAGTTCATGGAGTATGAATCTCTTTGGTTAACATACAGTAAATTTTATGATGGTGCACCGCAGTGGTATACTAAATAATTTTTTTCCACTGCACCTAAAATATTTAAAAGCAAAACCTTACAATTAATAAAAGTCATTTGGAACCTAAAATTTCTGTACTTATTATTTAACTTAAATTTAATTTACAATTAATTTGTAAGATTTACAAATCTTCTTTTCTTTTTTGCATTCACTGGGACTGATAGCGGAAAAAACTTTTCACGATAGATTCACAATAGCATTTTCCCTTCGAGCGGAATGAAATTTCACATGAACAAAAATTCCACTAGTTATTCACGACAGGGTTGAATAATGTAAAAATACCCAATCAAACAATAACTAGTAATGATATACATCCTGCAATGAAAATGACGATATTATGTTCATAGATAAAAAATTATGAATAAAACATTATCAATATGGATTTTAAAATTATTCAGTGGAACATCAACGGTTTCATAAATAATTACCAGGAGCTACAGCTTATAATAAAAGATATCAAGCCCCACATTATATCGATACAAGAAACTCATCTTCCCTTTAACGCAAAAAAAAACAATATAGCAAAAACTTTCAATGGATTTTTTCATAATATTAATAGTAATGGAAATGCAAATCAATTCCACATAAACTCGTCTGATCCACTCGTCCGTGGAATTATAATCTTGAACTATTAAGAACTAAAAAACTAAACTTATTGACAATTATCGAAGTGTCATATCTGACAATCCCCCTTATTGCGAATGACGTCGTCGACGTCACATCAAGACTACAGTAAAAATGTTCACTTGTCTACTCTTTGTCCAAAACAATTGAAAACTATTAATATGCCCCATTAGTTTGCAAAACCTAAGAGATCAGTAAGAGATTGTCAATAAAATTCAATTGTTTCCAATAAATAATATACAAGTGCCAATTTTTACTGTTGTCTTGATGTGACCTCGACAACGCCATTCGCACAATGGGGAAATAATTTGGTTTTATACAAGAAATGCAATGCCATCTTTAAAAGATCAGTGAAAGTAAGCAAAAACGAGTTTATTGAAAATTTTTTCGTCCAATATTAACCCTAACTCTACTCCTCGAAAAATCTAGTCAGACATAAAATCCATAACAAGCGGAAACTCCGAGAACATCATCAAATACATTAGACACGGTCCCAATATAGTTTGATCCTCTTTTTGTATTGCAAATTGTTTGCCAAAAATTGATCCAAAGGATCCTCTGATGAAAACTTTACACCTCTTTTCAAACTCACTAAAGCATTTGTATAAATAGCCGTATAATCCAGATAATCATAACATATGTGCTCAAAATTCAAACACCAATAAATATTACAGAACTTGATACATCAAAAGTTTGCAATCTAGACTGAGTGTTGAATTTCTACCAATCAGCCGATGTACCTGAGTTAATTTTAGTTTCATTTGTGTTAGCATTTAGTCAATGTGGTATTTCCATGTAAGACTTGGATCAAGGTGTATACCAAGGTATTTCACATGTGAATGTTAAGAAAAATTTTATTGTTGACATGTTCCTGAATGTATCGGTATGCCTAGTGAGGGTTTTCGTGCATACTAAGGCAGGATGTACATCGGCAAATGTAGAAGTATTGATATTACTGCTCACAGGCATATCACAAGTATAAATCAAATACATAACTGGCCCCAATATACTCCTCCATGGCACACCGGTTGAGATAGTTTCAGGCAGAATGTGTGTATGTGTGTATCTGTATGTTCACAACAGTGATCATACGGGCAATAATGTAACCTTCCATACGATTTATAATGTTTATTGGTCGGTAAGTCTTAAATTTTAAAATTAGGCCGTCATGTCACACTTTATCAAATACCTGAGAAACGTCAATAAACAGCGCAGAGCAATACTTCTTTTCTTCAAAAGTTCCTATTAATTGAACCAATCTATGAGTTTGTTCAACGGTGCTATGCTGACTTCTAAAACCATATTGATGGTCCGGTATGTACCCATTATCAGTTAGAATTGGGGACAATTATATTATGAGTAACTTTTCAAATAGCTTTGACATTGTTGACAGGAAACTTATTGACCTATATGACTCAGCCTTTGTAAGTAGTTTGCCCGACTTTAAAATCATTTTAACTTTGGTAAGCTTCCAGCTGTGTGGATAATACTCTAGTCGTAAAATGACATTAAAAATTAATAACAGGATTCTAATTGCCATACGAGGCAACTTCTTCAGCATCTTGTTACTAATTCCATCAACACCCGGAACTTTCTTAGGGTTGAGTTCAGCAAGTAGTTTTTGTACATTGCGCGTCTTAAGCATTGGGGGTCGAGGAGGTAGAGCGACTACAAATACAAGGTTTTTATAATCAGAGCTATCATGAATAAAATTCCACTTGCAATTTTTCCCCTTTCCAATTAGAACTTTTTCCCTAGTACTTGCTATTAGTTGGAAATAATAATTTACAGAAAAATTTCACTTTGAATTTTATTTACGATAGCCCTGAATAACTTTCCGCTGGTTCTATTCTGCCAATATTTTGAATTACTTCGTAGTCCGCTCTCAAAATTGTACATCTAAATTTGAAGAGCTTTGCTTTTATAGGTTTCAAGATATAAGATAATTATTAATTACCTTATAACGGCGGTGTCCCTTCCCCTGGTCCCCTTCTACCAATATTTTGAGTTACTTTTCATCACCCTCTAAAAGCAGTCCATACAAAATTTTAAGACTTGCTATTATAGATTTCAAGATATAAGATTATTATTAATTACTTTATAACGGGGGTGCCCCTCCTCTGGTTCTATTCTACCATCACGCGCTCAAAGGAGTCCATGACAATTTCTTTCTACTATAGCTTTTAAGATATAAGATTATTTTTAATTACATTGTATGGGGGTGCCCCTTCTACTGGTCCTATTTTATCAATATTAAATTCAGCTCAACACTCGAATAAGAAAGACCGAATATCATTGTACACATAATACATTACGATACATGGTTTGGTAACTTTCAAGTGACAATAAAAAATCATAATATCAAAAATGGAAGGCATTTTTTGATAATTGTATGGCAATATATAGGAAAATCTAAATGTCATGTCTCCGGCACCAGTTAGACGATTTCGTCAAACTTCACATAAACCATCTACAGACTAAGTACCCTGAAGTTTTGGTTGATATCAATCTGCCCGTTTCCGCAGTAAGTGGTGACATCAAAATGTACACTTATTTTTATATACATATATATATATTGATTATAAAGTGCTTCCTAAGCAACAGGCAATTCAAAGTCAGAGTTCTTTCATTCTTTCAAAAATTGACTATGCTCTACCTACGTCTAGGCGCACGGTAGTGCGCCAGGCCGAGTTCCGGCCAATGCACGCAGTGTGTATATTTACAGGAAGCCATTCGAGCTGTTTTTACCCCCCTCATAACTTTGTTCCCCGCAATCGTAAAATTATAAACCATATTTAAATTATATTTAAACCATAATTAGAATAAATTCACGTAACCTCATATGCGAAATTTGAAAGTTTCAATGAAAGGAGATGGAGGTGAAAAAAGTGCATATTTTAACACATACTCACTGACTCACTGACCTACTGATTCACTCATCAATATTATGAAGCACTTCCGCTATAGGTAGAGATCTGAAATTTGGTACACGTGTAGATCTAGGTGAGCAATTAACTAGAAAAATCTGAAAACCAGAAAATTTTAACCAAGGGTGCGGGGCTACGCCCATACAAGGCTCTAAATTTTTATTGAAAAAAGTGGGCGTTAACACGCCCATACAATTTAAGCCTCCTATTTCATGTGTTTCGGGTCATCACATTTAAATGTACTATTTATGTATTTACTATTATCCGTTTCCAACGAAACTAAACAGGAAAGATAACTACTACCCAAAAAAAAATTTGGGGCTTAAAAAAGTAGGCGGGAACACGCCCATAAGACTAAAAATAAAAATTTGCGCTAGTGAACTGAAATTTGATAAGCGAGCATTTATGGATTAGGAAATTACTAGAAAAATCTTAAAACCCAAAAATTTTACCGAGGATGGGCTACACCCATAAGGCTCAGAATTTAAAAAACATATCTAATGCGTTAAACTCGAGCGATTTTTTTGAAATTTGGCATATATGTTGCAATAATACAAGTCTATAAATTTTCGTTGAAAAAGTGGGCGTTTACACGCCCATACAACTTAAGTCTCCTATTTCATGTCCTTCGGGCCAGCACATTTGAATACACTATATATTATGTATCCGTTTTCAACGAAACTCGACAGGAAATATAACTAATGGCTACAGCAGGTATTGTGACTTATAAATAAGTCACAATATTTATATATTATATAATAATATATAAATATAAGATTTTATATATGGAGCCATATAAGAATGTATACATACATGATATCTCACATAAGATCGTTTTTGCAATCAAAAAAGCTTGGACTTTTATCACTGTTGAATTGGAAATCCATTAGAAAATATATACGGTATGCAAAATTATATGCGTACTCTCAACGTTTAAAAAAGCAAAACTTTTTGTTACAAAAAAAAACATTCTTGTATGATTTTATACATTGTGGCCCCATTTAATATATCAAATAATCAAAAGGATAATCCAGTCATTAATTTTATAGAAAATAACAAAATTCTCTAGATAAGAAACAAAGTTCATATTACTGTATTAAAAACTATTGTTAGACGGATTATTTTTTCTTTTATAATTAATTGCATTAGTTTTTAATCTGATTTCTTAAGCTAAATGTTATGTACGAATATGATTTATGTGTTTTTTAAATAATTGATTCACCTTTTGATGAATGAAATGACTTTTAGTTCGTTTTGAATTATTTGCGCAAACAAATGTTTCATTAAATACAACCTCTCTCTCAAGTCTAAAAAAAATTAATTTTAGTAATTTAATTTATTGCACAGCAGTGCGCTTTTGTGAATCAAGAGTGTATGAATAGGAACTTTGCATACTGTGGAGGGAAATTATACATATATATATATGCCCATATACCCTCATTTTTCGGGTCCGAACAATATATGGGATATCATATATGCTCCATACATATTTTTTTAGCTGGGTAAATAAAAAAAAAATAAAATACATTTGCTTGTGAGCAACTGAACTCATAAATTGTCGAAAAAATTATATATTTGGAATATATGGGGTTTGGATTTATTTCATTACAAAACACGTTTCAGCAAATTTGAAATACGATGAATCAAAACAATACACGTATTCCATTTGCAATAAAGTTTCGTATATAAGGCAGAAATATACATAAACTGACACCACACACAGTGGACCAACAAAGAAGAACGCTGATGATGAAGGTTTAGTGGCCTTCGAAAACGGCTGGCTGCTCCGTTCAACTATGTGTTGTCAGAATATTTACAACTAACTTTGATGTTAGATCACCAAAACGAGAAAAAAGTGCCAAAACTCAGAAAGCGCCAACAAATTCAAAAAACCTTAAAACTAAAAAAAAACGCTTAAAACCGAAAAACGAAAAAAATGCCAAAATTCTGTATAATTAATAATAATAAGCAGAAAATGGCCACCACTTGCGGGATACAATTTTTAATAACTAATCTAAAAATATTCCCTATAAATTTACTGTATTTAAAAAACAAAAAATTAAAAAAATATGTCTTAAATAAAAAGTTATAAGGAATTCACACCACTTCGGTCTTTCTGGGCCACCCTGTAGTTTATATTGGCTAAAGTATGTATTGAATTACATATCTCGTGTCCGTACGGAACCCTTCGTGCGCGAATCAAAGTCAGCACTTCACTGAATTTATTTTGTTTACTTTATATTTTTTTAAGAATTACTAGATTGGTATAAGGAATCAGAAAAATCTGAAAGGATGATTCCAGGGTTGGGAAATTAATTTTTTTTTGTATATAAAACTAAATAGCTCAGATATTTTTTTCCTTTTCTTTACAAATTACTTATGCTTTATGTTTTAGAAAAAAATCGTTTGGCATAAAAATTATAAAAAAACATACCACCAGACCTGGAATTCTTGAAATTTTTGTGGTATATAAACCTAAATAAATAAAACTAATTATTTCTTTGCTAAATAAATATATTGTATATTTTAAAAAGAAATAAATTAGTATTAGGAATTAGAAAATTAAACATTATGGTTCCAGGGTTGGAAAAAAATTTTTTGGTAAAATTCTAACCAAAAACAAATTTTTTTTCAATTAAATATATTTCATGTTTTAGAAAGATTTTACTCTAGATTTTTTATATCTGTTAAATTTTTATTTAAGTATAAACGAAGGTTTGTGTCATGTTGCTTTTTATGCTCTCAGCACAGTTATGTTTCAAATCGATGGGTTTTCCATGACAGCTTCCTTTGTGCTAAACAACGTTGATAAAATTCTTTGGGAATAAACGTTTACACAATACCGCGATGTATACCTTTTGCAATGGGATGTTTCAATTGAGACACTTAACAATCTTGCAACATCAAACATTATTAAACAAAACAAGTTAGTTTTATGGGGTTATTAAATAGTAGCACAGTTTAAGAATATCTCGAGTGCCAGTGAACAAGTATCGATTTTTTGGTATTGTATGACAATGACGTGACGTCGTTTTTGACATGTAAAATACATATATCTTAAATACAGAAAAAAATATTTAATCGAAAAATATCGAGAGGTCAGTTAATAAAACTTGCACTAGAGTAAAAAATTATAAATTTTTTCACAAAACAAATATGTAGGTATATGCTTATGTATGTATCCCTATACTACATCTATGCACCTTAGTAAAGGGCATAAAAGATTCGGCACGGCCGAATATAGCACTCTTACTTGTTTTATTTTATTTTGTTAGTGTTGGGCTAAAACATGTATGTAAAAGTGTTGAGTTTGGGTAAAAATTTGATGGACAAATTACTGAAATTCCGTTTTATCTTGACAAATGAAAATTTTTCTTGATTCTTGACAATCATATAAAAATCTTGACAATCAAGCCCGTCTGGCAACCTTGATTAGAGCCCTTGTGACGCTCTTTTTTAAACGGATGTGTCCAGTGAAATTCAAAACATTACGAACAAGCAGATTAGGATGTGACTGGAGTTTTGTTAGACATTTGCCTGCGTATTTTGCAATTTCTTCATCCACTTGTGGAATGTTTAAATCACGATGTAAATTTGATTTTTTTTGTACCATGGAGCTGATGTTATTATCCGTAAAATGTTGTTTTGCCTTCGTTGAATTCTCTCGACATTGGAAGCTGAAGCAGTGCCTCATAGTTGAATTCCGTAGCACCATATAGGTTTCAGAAGCAACTTCACAGAAAAAAATATCATCAAAATGCAACCAGTAAAACAAATTGTTCATAATTAATTTAAATTGAAATATATATTTAGTTAATATAAAAAATTAAGTTGTTGATACGACAAACACTGAAATTTTTTTCAATAAACTGAACTAAACAAATTTTATGTTATACATGGCGCAAAAACTCGAATATTTTTTAATATTTTTTTTAATTAAAAATGTCAACTAAAGATTTTGATGCTGCTTATTATTGATATAATAAATTTTAATTTTTCTAATTATTAAATTGCTCAAAATTATTTGTTTAATTATATCATAACTGAATACGCACATGTAGAAGAACTCGTATTTGCTTATCTAATAACGATTTGCTCTTTAGCTGAGTGGTAAGTACGTCAGTCTATTAGTCAAGAGATTGCCGGTTCGATTCATGCCAAACAAATTAAAAATTTAACACAAAACCAAGTTCTAGAAAAAAATATAAAAAAACAAACAAAGAAACAACACATAAGAATTTGAAAAAGAAATTCTTTAAAAATTTTTATTTTCTGTTAAAAACTCAATTGTGAATAACACAGTTATTTTAATTGGAAAAAATAATTGAGTCTTGTTTTCTTATGTTACAAATGCGTGCTTGCATTTACAAAAATCATTGTAGGTGCCTTTTTAAATAGTGTTTTAATTGTATTCACAAATAAATTACTTGTATTTACAAATCTTTTTTTTTCTGTGTTGTATATCAAAAGTTTATAATTTAGACTTAGGGTTGAATTTTTACCAATTTTTGCCAATGTGCCTGAGTTAATTTTAGTTTCATTTGTGTTAGCTTAGAGTCAATGTGGTATTTCCATGTAAGCCGTCGATCAAGGTGTATACCAAGATATTTCACATGTGAATTTTGAGGAACAACTTGATATAATTTTTTATAAGAATTTAGTTTATTTTGTACAAAAATTATGATTTTTTTGTTGTGATATGTTTTTGTTGGAAAAAAGTGTTTGTTTTATGTTTGACGAATTTTTAACGTTTTCGAATAATTGTTTTGACTATTTTGACGGATTCGGGCTCAAAACTCGACGAATTCACCCCCTGGCAACTATGCAATACCATCCTCATCCATTGAAAATTAACTTTCATGAAACTTTGCTTTCTCGTTTGTATTAATTACATACAAGCTTAACTCATATAATATATAAGACTGAAGTTACTTTTTGTAATGTTAAAATATAACGACCCTAGTACTTTTGGTAAATTGTAAAAATATGGCAAGAAAGAGAAGTGAGTGAAACAAAACAAAAACAACGAGATCGATTGCTCAATTTAGTTGTGTATTGTTTTTACACATGAGCATAAACAATGCATTAATTTAATCGTACGCAGCTATAAAAGAAAACAATGAGAACTAAATTGAAAAGCAAAGTATAATTCGCAAAAAAATGCTGTTTAAATTGTTCATTACTATTGCTTTAAAGAGAATTTTACTCTACTTTTTGTATCGGAACGAAATTAAAAGACTGATTCTAAGGTTTTTTGTTTTTTCTAATGCTTGTTTATAAGGCATACACATATGTAAATATACTCGTACATCTATTTACATACATATGTATATACACATGGTTTTTTTCTATGTACTATACGTATATATGTATAGATAATAATTAATTTTTACACACAACATAATTATCATTTTCGTATATTTAAAAGCAAATTGTCTTTGTACATTTTATTTGAACAAAAGTTAAACTAATACAAAACCAATAAAAAAACCAAAACCAATAAAAAAATTAACTTTGCAAAATTTCGTTAGCGAAATTACTTAGTATATGAGAGCGGTTCGTAATGATGCACATTTTATATGATTTATATTATTTGGTTCTATTAAAGATCTATTTGTAACAATAATTCGTTAATTATTTTTATTTTAGATGGGGACGTGGACATCCAGAGGAATATACTGATGGAATGACCTTAGGAGAAGAACGTTTCGATTCTATAGACTCCGACAAAAAACCTCGTGCTGGTCAAATATTATGGATTCGTGGTCTAACGCGTTTACAAACTCAAGTAAGTCAAACCTTTTTGTTTAGATGCTTCATTCAATAGAAGATACATATTTTATATTATTTAACTCAATTATCTTATTCTTTATTATATATTTTATTGATTTATTCATTTAATTAATTAAATTATTTCTTTTTCTGTCGATCAAGTATTAATTTAACAAAATTTATTTATGTATATGCAATTGAGAAGTGAGTATGCAACATAATTTCTCTGCAAATGGCAGTAGGCATACATATGTATTAATATAATGATATAAATAATATACAAAATACATATTTATGTACATGCACGAAAATACAGATGGGTGATATTTTCTGTTTGCTGCATTCCTTTTAATAAATTAAAAAAATCAAGTTAATCAGACTTTTAGCTGTACAATTTTTAAAGCATCTTTCATATACATACATAAAAAACATCTGCTCAGTGCAAGCAAGCACGTAGTAGAAAAGCTTAGAAAATAAAATTTATGAATTTTAGCCAAAGTATAAACAAAGCTTTTTGCATTGCAATGCATTGTTAAAAGAATATTTAGTTAACTTGAGAAAAAGGATCATAAAAACCGACACATGACCCAACTAAATTAAATTAAAATATTTCTGCATATATGTATGTATATATGTATTTATGTACATACTTACATTCATATTATTCAAATAGCACATTCAATAATAAGCGTTTATGGGACATAAGTTATAAAAAGTATAACTGATTTTAAAATTTAGACTACAGTTAATGGAAAAGTGATGCATAAAAAATTTCATTTGTTTATTTGTGTACATAACCTATCCTTTCCAACTGTCAACCTCACCCACTGTCCATAAAGGACTTGGTGTCTCCTGTTTTTAGCAAACGAGGCTCTGGCTACCGATCTTAGGCGGTATAGCTTCCAGAACTGCACAGAGGAAATTCTGTCGTGAACCCCAATTCCGTAAAGGAGGAGGGATGGAGTGTCGATAAACCCTGAATGACCTAAGTGCGTCTCAGGAACTAGGAGGAATGCGAACACTTAATTCCCTGAAACTGAAATAAAAGCACGTTTGGGTGCTGAGATAGCAGCCCTATCACCAAACTTGGGAATGAGGGTTAGCAACTTACGTTACCTGAAATAAGGATCAATAAGTCCGCCATTTTTCGAACTTCCCTCGTTGTTATATGAAATGCAACACTTTTCCCATCAAGTACCATCTGTTAATAGACTACTGTCAAATTTTGAGCAATTGTCGTCATTTACTCTGCGGTTAACATATGTTCAAAACATACAACTTCGTGTATTTTTCTAAAAATGGGAAAAAGTGAGTTTCGAGTGCTCATTAAACATTATTTTTTGCGAAAAGAAACCGTCAATCAAACCAAGGAAAAGCTCGATAAATACTATGAGGACTCTGCACCATCGATTTCAATGGTAAAAAAAGGTTTTCTTACTTTCGTTGTGGTCGTACGAGAACAAATGACGCTGAACGTTCTGGACGGCCAATTGAGGTCAGTACATCCGAAAATGTCGAAAAGATGCACGATCGAAAAGTAAAAGTGCGTGAGATTGTTGATGCCATAGGCATCCATCGCGGAACCCATATTGCACAAACGCTTGTGCAATTTTCATGGCAAAAATCCATGAATTGGGCTTCAAATTGCCCCTCATCCGACCTATTCTCCAGACTTAGCCCCTAGTGACTGCTTCCTATTTCCAAACCTAAAGAAATGGCTCGATGGAAAGAGACTTAGCTCCAACGATGAAATTATTGACCAAGCAAATGCCTATTTTAAGGACCTCGAAAAATCCTATTTTTTGGAAGGGATACAAAAACTGGAACTGAGTGGACTAAGTGTATAGAGTTAAAAGGTGATTATGTTGAAAAATAAATTTTTGTTTTGCAAAGAAAAACTGTGTTTCATTTAAAAAGTCACGGGCTTATTTATCCACACTCGTACATATACATATTAGTTACATATATATTTACTTCCACATATCTTTTTATTATTTAATTATTAAAAAAGTTGATTTCGATTGAAATGTTTGAAATCTTGAACAATTTATTTGAAACGTAGTTCCATTATACAATGTGTGCTTAATTTAATTTAATTTTAATATTTCCCATTACATATGTAAAAACTTTTGCCCCAATATTCAAAAGAAATAACTTTTCTTAAGGTGTACGTTGAAATCGGGGTTTCTATGGATATTTTGTTTTAATGTGCACTTCAAGTACACGTTTTTTTATGTTGGGGTTAATGTTTTAATTTATCCTCTATCTATTTCTTAATAAGAAACATTACTCAAGTATAGTTGTACTACAAACATTTGAAGTAACTAAACTTATAACTGAAACTGAACAGTAGCCGTCTTATGTGTTTTTATGAATAGAAAAACATGAACTTAATTAATTTAGCAACAATGCAATAAAATACCCTTTCTCATAAAAGGTGTTAATTGTTACATTGGCGGTATTCGATATTTAATGCAAAAATGGTCTTGCGTAAGTGTAAATGCAAAATATCGTAGCTTTTCTTTAAAATCCAACAACAAATACACACACAATCCAAAGAAAAGCTACGATATTTTGCATTGGCACTTACGCATTACCGTTTGCATCAAACATCGAATACCGTCAGTGTGTTTATTGTTTTTTTTCTATAGAAAACGTAAGTTATTTGGAAGATATTTTAGGAGCGACAAGTAAACATTAAATTGTATGTATTTAACTTTGAAGTTTTTGAAGGATGTGCAATGTGAAGAACTAATAAACATACGTTAAAAATTGGTAAATACGTGTCGTTTCCAACTTCTCGCAGAGGATACTTTCATTAACACCTACTAAAGGAAATTTCGACATTTGTCATGTGCAGCTAAAAAATATGTATAGAGCATATAAATATATCCCATAATCCGGATCCGAAAAATTAGGGTGTGTGGACATATGTATAATGTATAATGGGACATTCCATGGAAAAGCAAAAATCTGCACAATTTCACTAACGTTGATATTAATATATCATTGGTCACAAGTAGAAAGGCCCTAACCAGTGATGGGAATTGAAAATTTTATTTTCGTGCCGAATCTCTTTTTAAATAGTGCCAAAATCACTTGAATATTGCCACATTTTATACAATTTAAATGTTGGTAGTTAATGTTCATTTATAGTATCTTTAATCCAAAGGACATACATATGTATGTATGTATGTGTGTACGTAAAGACGATAATAACTCTAAATTAATTTAGCTAATTTAAAATATAAACTAACTCTTTCTTATCAGATTTATATATTTAGCCACAAGTATATATATATATGGCTTCTGCTTTGTTATATGTTAATATATGTTATGATAAGTTGTAAAAATTCGTACACGGTAAATATAATAATAATTGTTAGTTATTTATTTTAATCCAAGAAATATTCTACCGGTATAACAGAATTTATGTTTTTTGGTTTATTATTTTGTTATTTATTTTTAGACTTCAAAAAGTCTTTAGCATGTGTTAAAGGTGCTAATGTTTCTGATTGCAGTAAATTTCTCATGTTGGTTTTGGTCAAATTTCGAACTGAAAATATTCTTTCCACACTTAATGAAGAGTGCAGAATAGAAAGAAAAAGAGTGAAAAGACAAAAGTAATGAAAATTTATTAATTATGTGTTGGTGTTAAATGTTTCTTGAATGTTTTTAAGTCTCAGGGCCTTATTTTGTAAAACGCAACGCTTAGCGCTGATAAATTTTGTATGTAGTTGGTTTTTGTAATTTAAATTATTTCTATATAAAGATATATATTATATGTTATATGTTAGCCCTTAAATTTATAATAAGAAATAATAGTTAAATTAAATTTGAAATGTTCCAAAAAATAAAATTTTAAAAATCCCCGGCGTACAGACCACACGTTTAGACCGATTTTCTTCAAGTATAGATTAGCAAATATTAAATCAATCACCTTTCAATCGAAGAAAAAAACCAAATTCAAATAGGTCTAGCCATTTGGGAGCTATAGCGGCAAACACACACAGATTCAACTGAATATATCTAGAAAAGATGTGATATCTTCTAAATGGTTGAACCGATTCTCTGCAAACATAGCTATAAACATTCTCGATCAAGTCACCTTTCAGACAGAAAAAACTAAATAAAAATAGGTCTAGCCCTTTGGTCTGTATATGAACTCGACAAACTTATAACACCCCTTTTTGTTTCGGGGTTAAAGATTAAAAATATTAAAAAAATTTTAATTTATTTGCTGGTGGTTAAGCACTGTCTATATACATATTTCATTGATGCTTAGCCAAATCATCAATAGACTTCAAGCACATATTTTGAACAGTTTCAAACCTTCTATATTGTGCACAGAACTATTTAAGAATTCACAAATAATAATATTTTTGAAAATCAGAAAAGAAAAATAAGTGTAGTAGGCCTAGAAACTTTAACAAAACCCAGCAATTAATCTAAATGCGATATGAATTTTTTTATTTTTCTACACCTTTATACAATTAGAAATCCAATAACAATAAAAGTATTTTTTAAGTAAACTGAATGAATGTTAAAGTTTCTAAGCCATTTATGCTCATTTTCCAATTGTGATTTTCAAAAATATTGTTAGTTGTGAATTCTCAAATAGTTCTTGAAAGTTGAAGTCTACTGATGATTTGGCTAATCACTAACGAAATATATGTATAGACAATGCTTAACCAACAGCAAATAAATTTCAATTAAAATAAACTTATGGCAAAATGTCAAATAATAAATTTCTTAAATATTAAAAAATTATGTAATACAAAATTTGTATAACTCTCAATGACCTTATATTGTTAAACCTTGCTTAAGTTCCTGAATTATTTTTTAGGTATTCTAGTCTGATATTTATCTGTATTCACTTTAAATTTGTTGAGCGTATTTTGTTTCGTTTGGTATAATAAAATAAATATTATTCGTGTCTTCATTTGCATAAAATATGTTCTGCTGAAAATTAAGGAAACCAATTCAAATAATAGTCCTTAAAGTAAAGGAGCGAGAGTGCCACAGTGCCAGTCAGCATAAAATCCAAAAATTGGACAATTGTGCTACATATCGCATCACTGGCCCTAACTCAAATAACTGAAACATTACAGGAGAAGTCAAAAACGTTGTGAAACTGCTTGTAAAACCGTTATTTTTTACACTATTGCAAAAAAATTTTTGTGACGAGGTGTATTTGTGTGAAATGTATTGGAATCACTGAAAAACTAAATTTCGTATAAACACGAGTTAGGGCCTTTATACTTGTGACCATCGATATATTCATTCACTTGCATATATAATTATATACATGTATGCACAAATATTTCACATACTTACTTACATATGTATTAGAGGCCTGCAGTCTTGAAATGTAAATACGTCTAAAATAAATAACATCAAAGTTAGTTTTAAATATTCTGACAACAATACATCTGGTTTTTTAAATGTATTCTCGTGGCATGTATTATACTAAACTAATAATAAATGATGTCGTTTAACAAGCGAAGCACAATGGATGTATTAATGTTCGTGTATATGAGTGTTTACAAGCCATGTCGCGAAGACTTCTTGTTCGTAGAGAACACTCAAAAGAAGTAGTGTTGACGATGAATTATTGTTCGCTTGTTATTTTGCATATTTTACGTTTGAGTGTGTGTGTAAGATGTAGATGCCCTGCAGATAAAAGGAGTAGTATGTGGTCAGAAACATACTAGTAGCTTTTGAATTCAGACTGGTTGCACATCTTGTTTTTTTTTCTTACATCGAACTATCGACTTTTACATTGGGTTGTCATAGGAGCACAACTAGTTGTTTTGTGTAGAGTTGCATACTAGTTGAAGGACTAGTTGCTGTTATAGTATTTTATAAAAACTCTTCTTTTCCATGTTGCTTACATGACAAACAAAAGAGAGAGAGAGAGAGAGACAGCGCGTCGCTTGTAGAAGTGCAGCCGATATTTCATCAAGCTTCTTAGTTTTGTCTCTTTATAACATAACCGTAACTACTTCAAAAATTAGCAACAGTGTGGTTAGCTATTATTTGTTTAAGGGTGGTTTTTCAAAGCAAGCGCACACAACTAATGTCAATGCATATTTTCGATTGTATGTGCGCAGAAAAATAAAAGATCATACACACAACGTGATCATGCGTATGAAGAAGCAAACATAACAAATTCTTCCGTCACGAAGTATTTTCTTCTTTACTTCTATACCTGCAATAACTGAAACAAATGTCTTGCCAACAGCGTTGTTTAGTGTTTGTGTTAGAAGACTTCGCTGCAGAAAAGCTTTTGAAACCCCTCATGTCTTAAAAGTTGTTGTAAGTGGTATTTTGCAGGGGTCTAATATGTACGTATGTCTTTATTTTACATAGAAATTATCATTTTATGAAAATTTTCATAAACTTTTGGAAATCGGTCAGACCTTTCAAAAAATCTGTCACATTTAAAATTTTTAATCCACACTATCATACTTTTTGAGCACACGATTTTTTTTTTGACAGATCGAACGACTGTGTATTATAGTGTATCACAGCCTTAAGATACACGAGTGTTTCTACTTAATCTATGCAAAAAACTTAAATAATCTTCAAGTATAAGTAGAAATGGACACGCGATTTGTGCGTATTGACAGCCTGTCAATCGACAAACGTCCAATCGACAAAATTTAGAAAATTTTTTGTTTTCAATATAAGTATTCGATCGATCGTTTGCTGGTGACATCGTGGGATAGGTCGTGAGTGTTTGTAATACATAGAGTCGGAGTATGCTTATACTCTCATGATGTGCGAATATTCGTATTCATACTTGAATTTCTGAATATTCGGAAATTTTTTAGAGAGGAATAAGAATGTTTTTAGGTTTAACATTTTTTTAACGTACTAATAATCCAAAATTATTATTTTACTTATTCAATAAAATATTTTTTGATGTGCAAATATCTATACGCTAGGGGGTAAAATTCTTGTTCACAATACAATCACAAATTTTGAGTAATATCACACGTTGTCAATGCGGTGTGAGCTATGTATGTATTAGTGTAATCATACGATTAAGAAGCAGCGTTACCGTTGGTGCTACTAAAGTAGCAATTTGCCACTTTTTCGACTGCTTGGATACTATTGTTCTACTCTAACAAAATTCACCAAAATTTTATACTTTTTCTAATTTTAGCCTCTTTTTGATACTTTTTACTGCATGAAGATGTATGTTGTTTTAATATATTGGCTTGTAAGCAAGCTTATAAGACATTGTTTTTCTTGTGATGCATGTTTAGCTTATGCATATCTTTCGAATAATTAATATGCCCAGGCTTGATTATATTGAGTATGTAAATATAATTACATACATATTTACATATATGTGTAGGTATACACATTGTACATATATTAAACAAATTTCGTTGAACTTTAGTAAATTTTAATCTGGAATAATTTCTTAATCGGTAAAATAGAAAATTAATAGTGATACTTACAAATGTATTTAACAAAGGTAAATCAATAATTGTATACACTATCCTTTCTCATATTCTATTTCATTAAAAATACAATTTAAATAGCTGATATTAACAACAATCTCAGCCCAAGTAGATAAACATGTGTGCTTCATCAGCTTCATGGCTTCACAGAAAAATGTCCCCCACCTAAAAAGTAGTTTAATTTTTCTTTTCTTATCACATAATTACTAAAAATATTTCATTTCATAATAATAAAAAATACTGAACCTAAACCCGATTAAGAAATTATTCCTGATTAAAAAAGTCACTACTAAACTTTAATATACTTCAAAAAATTGCGAAGCGCTAAAAGACTGATTGTATTTAAGTATTTATTTAGACCCAGTATTTATTAAATTGTTTCCGTTTTTTGTAATATAATAAGTGAACTTGATGTTTTTGTAAGAGAGTTCTCAAATTGCTTGGATAAAAATTTATTATATTTTATATACATATCTTTAGTTTGTTCCCGCTGAGCGGTTCCTTTTCTAAATTGCCATCATTAGAAAATAAATTATCTAACGGACTGAAAGTTGAAACTTGTCATACCGTGTTATCTTCTTTAACTTTGTAGTAAAGTGATTTGGAAGACTGGATTCCAAATGATGAACCTATTTAAAAGTACAGATATACAGTTTCAAAAAATCGGCATTTAATAACTATTAAAAATGTTCAAATCGACCTTTTTCCGTTAATTAAAAAATGCAATGTACAAAAAATTTACAGAATTGTCTTGTGCCTGTTTCTTGAGAATTCAATATTCAGATATTTATTAAAAAATTTAAATAAAATAAATAAATAAAATACTTTTTCTCTAAAGTAAATAAGCTGAGTTAGTTTTTTTTTGTAAATAAGTGCCAATGCTAAAAAAGCATTAAAAATATATATTTATGTATGAAGATTCAAGTAATTTATTATTATAAGCATTGGTTATGATTAATTATTTTTATATTTTGCGGCTTTAATTTATCATAAAAATAGTATTTTTTGGTCTTTAGATATGAAAAACCTGATTTTTGATTCTTTGTGTTTTTAAAAATGAGCAGATTTGTTTTAATTTTTCTAGCACCTTTTTGGTGCCACTTTTTTTTAAATCCCCTTTTTGTAATTTTACACCGGTAGCGCTGACATGAAATATTCAGCCATGGAAACGGAATTCAATCCGTATTTTGGTGCTTTGGAAACCGAAAAAAATCGGAATGAAATCACTTTTAATTTCATGGACGGAATTAACATTTACTGCATGTTAAAGTAAAAAAATATTTTTAAAAAATTTGTTTCAATAAAGAATACTATTTTTCATTTATTTATTGAAAGCTGAATTACAATTAATTAGTATTTATTTATTTATTATGTAAATTTCTCAAGTCATTACAAAAATAAAATCAACAGAACCAAATGTACGGAATTGGTTTCTTTAGTATTGCCATACCATTTTTGTATGTACTTTATCAAAATCTGCATGTTGGCAGCACACAAAACAAAAAAATACAAGGCAAAATTAAAATATGCATACAAAAAAATTTAAAACGCCTAAACATATGCCACATTAAGCTTTACTACAAAATTATATTGCCACACTTACAAGATAAAAACGATTTTACCATTTCTTTCGGTTTGTTGAAAACGATCGGAAACTGAAGCACCAAAAAGAACATTGAACGGAATGGTTAATACGGAATCAAAACCATTCCGAACGGAATCTGTGACACGGCTGATTAACAGCTGCATAGAAATAACTCATCCGAATTTTAGAGCATACCTTTAGGAGTTAATTTCAATAGAAATTGCCTGTGAAGAGTAATAGTGTGCCAGTGGGGATAATTTTGTTAAAAAGTTGAAAAATAGGTACATATGTTATATACGAAACATATACCTACTTAATTTTTAAGCAGCTATAGCTATAGCTACTTAATAAGTTTATACACGCACTTACATTTGTTCTGAATATTTATATAAAGTTCGAATAAAACATAAAACTAGATATACCAACGGATGACACAATCGCCCGTATTCTAGAATCTAAATGTAAATAATTTTATTAAGATTCAAAGAAAATTTGTCTAAACGTCTTAAAAATGCATTAAAACATACAACAACAATACAACATACAACAACAATACAATATACAACAACAATACCACAACAACAACACATACATATGCATAATTAAATAATACATGCAATTAAAAACACAAACGAAATCCCTTTAACTAAGCTAATTCAATTTATTGAACTCTCTTCCTTTAAGTATTATGGCTTTCATACAATAATAAATAAGAGAAAAAATTTTTAGATCAAGAGAAATACTACAAACACACAGTCTCATGTTTTTTTCTTCTTTACTTGTAAGCTAATAAATGCGTGTGTAATATGTGTGCATGTAGTAGTAGCAAATTTAAACGCTTATAGCTGCCAAAATACTAAACCGATTTCAATAAAATATAGATTCTGCACATCTGTACCGAAAAACCTTTAAAACCATACAAACCTTTTTAAAATCGGTGCAGTAGTACCAGCGTAAAAGGGACTACAAAAAACATATATGCCTATTAATTATATAGATATATGTATATCGAGGGTTTATATTCAAAAAGTGCTATCTGCAATTCTTGAATATTTTAGTAGACAACATAAAACTGTTATTTTCTCGAAGTCCAAGAGCAATAACTGTATTTGATTAACATCAGTAGAATTAAGATGTCTTCCGTAAATTGTAGTATTCATCAAAATTTAGTTATAACCCTTGCACTTTGAGAAAATAAAATTTTTTGCGCTCTTCTAAAATTTTCAAGCCTTGCAGATAGCATTTTTTGGTTACAAACTCTCAATATAAACTTTTCAATAAAATAGCGTTTTAAATGTCAAATATTTGTTTAAAAGATATATAGCAGTATTTTTAAAGAATTTATAATATATTACAACATATCGTCATTACGTACTGTTGCCTTACACTGAAGCTGGTGCACGACAATTGGGTATCAATCTCCATTTCATGGCAATTATTCTGGGTGGAGATTTTAATACAAATTTTGCAAACCCACAGTCGCAAGCTTTATCAAAATTTTTATTTTTCGTTTTCTACTTGCATATGAGCAATTCTCCACAAACCCCCATAACTAATAATTCCACTACTATAGATGCAGTTTTCCATAGATTTTTAAATACAGTAGATTCAAAAATTTATATATCTTATTTTAGTTACCATAAGCCAATATTAATTATTTGTACTTAAGGCATTTACCATAGATGGGCACTTTACATTACTACTAAAATTTCAGTAAAAATAATTTGTTAACCAGTAAATTTTACTGATTACTAAAATTTTTTTCTGCGATTTTTATAAAGTGCCTAAATGATTTATTATGTGATAAGGTGCACTGAATTTTCAGTAATGCTTGTATTCATAATGAAATTCAACCAAGTGGCTAAACTTTTTCATAAAAAAATTTCAAAATTTGAATGAAAAAAACTTTGCCACTTGCTACAATTTTATTATGAATATGACCCTACGATTTTACTGGTAGTGCAAATTAAATTTCATTATCAGTAACAATTTACTGAATTTTTTCAGTAATAAGTAAATTTACTGCTTCCTGCAATTTTTAATGCAGTAAATATATACTGTAGTGTGCCCATTTACTAACTAAATAAGTTAAATAAAACAAACAAAAACCAGCAAATTCCTATGTATTTACAATATTGAAAGTTTTGATACTTTGAATTGATTAACTTAAAAAATATACCAAAAGCATAAAAACTTCAAACTTTAAAAAAACTTTTCATTACTAAATGTTTACACATCTTCCCTGTGATCGGAATCGCATTGCTTTTTTTTTATTAAAAATAATTTGAAATTGATAATTGAGGGGTTTAGCTGGTTCCCATAAGCATTTCACTGTTGGTAATGCAGATCATCAGGGAATCTTTACCCAACAAATTCTAAGATCAACTAGGGTTATTATGTTACACTTTCATTTAAGCATTACGTAGTTTTAACCTACTACTAAGTCCTAGCGTGATTTTTAATATGAAGTTTTATGGCAATACTCTTTAAGATCATGTTAAATTTTGCCTGGCAGGATCGCCATATAAACATTAAAAAATTTACTTCAATTGTTTGTTGGTGTTTTTTTTTGTTTCAGCTCTAGGCCGTAGTAATTTCCAGATTAAAATTAAAATTAAATTACTATAGGTTATATACTACTTATGAGAATAAATCTTAACCCTACTTATTGACATACTTATGTTGAAACATATGAACATGTATGCACAAAAATAAAGTGAAATTAAATCTATTATTTACTTAAAATTAGTGCACATATTTTCGTGTGGAATCTGGCCGTAATATGATACTTGTTTAAAATACAAAATTCATTCCCACCCCACGATCGCGAGTGTTTTGGTGCAGTAGGTATGTGTGGCTGTTCAGGTGCCAACCATGAAAAACCCTTTCTTAAATTTGCCGTCGATGCACATTTGTACTTGGCCTTGAATAGTTGTCACTAGTACGACTTCAACATTAGTGAAATATTAAAATCTTTTAATTTTACGTGCAGACGTTCAAAGTAATGCAAACATTAAATTAGATACTGCTACACTAACTTCATGCTAGATTTTTCTTATACATAATGACGTCAATATTTCTTGTAGCCAACTTAAAAACAAACTTCTTGTACATGTAACCAGGGTAGGAAAAAATTCTACTCACAAATGCTATTGTACTTTTTTTTTCGTTTTAAAATTTGTTTTCGGAATTTTAAAAATAAAATTCGGAAAAAAATTAATTCTATATTAAATTCTTGGTTTTTTTTGTTCTCCTCGCAAACGAATTAAATAAACAAAAGTTGATTTAATTCGTTTGCGAGAAAAATTAAAAAAAACAAGAATATAACATAGAATTCTTCTCCGAATTTTATGTTATAATTCTTAAGAACGAATGCAAAATAATTATTCGCATAAACATTTAAGTTAGGCAGCAAATTGAGTTCTTTTTGATATATCATCGCCCAGCCAAAACCACAATATCTATAGAGCTGAAATTTGAGGCTTAGATTCCTTTTCCGATGTAAAGATCCACTTAGAAGAGATTTTTGGAAATTCGAACGCGAAAGGGGGTAAAAAGGGTAAAATTTTTGTCTATATCTCGTGAACTACACTAGACTAAAAATTCTAAAAGCATACGAGTGCTTTTAAAAAATAAGCCGACACGTGTTAAGTACTTTTTCAATATGTGTACTGTTAGGGGTTAAAAAGGGGGTAAAAACTGAATTTTGGTACCTTTTTTGCACTCAACATATCTTTTAGATTATTGAACGTATTTTTTGTTAAAAGTAATTTTCCCAAAGAGTTCTTAGTACTTTTCCTAAAAAGAACTTTTCCCAGAAAGTACTATTTTCTAATAAGTACTTTTTTCAAAAAGTACCTTTTTCTAAAAATAGATCTTCCCAAAAAGCACGTTTATCAAAAAGTACTTTCTTCAGAAAGAACCTTTTCCTAAAGAGTACTTTCTTAATAAAGTATATTTGTCCAAAAAGTACCTTTTTCTAAAGAGTGCTTTTTATAAAATGTACTTTTTAACTCTTTAATGCCAATGCTACGTTCAATAGTTTAAAAGATATGTCCAATGCATAAAAGGTGCCAAAATTGAGGTTTTATCCCCTTTTTACCCCCAGCAAGCACATGCAGGCTTGCTTTTTACCAGTATTCTTATCCTTTTAAAATTTTTAGTCTATCTAATGTAGTTTCCGAGATATAAAGATACCAATTTTACCCCTTTTTACCCCCTTAGCACTTTTTGCCCAGTTCAAAAAAAAAATCCTTTTATTACCCCAGCTTCTACTGACCTGTAAAAAGTCATAGTAAATAATTTTTACATGTATGTATATGTGTACATTATTATTAACATAAAGGTACCGAAAACGGGTAAAATTTTACCCCTTATAAGTGAAAATTTCCAGAAAGTGTCAAACCCATTAAAGACTCTGTCCAGAAGAAAGGAACACACCAAAAAACTTTCTGCTACGTTCAATAATTTAAAAGATATGTTGAGTGCAAAAAAGGTACAAAAATTCAGTTTTTACCTCCTTTTAACCCCTAACAGTACATATATTGAAAAAGTACTAAACACGTGTCGGCTTATTTTTTATAACCACTCGTATGCTTTTAGAATTTTTAGTCTATC
Organism: Tachina fera; assembly: GCA_905220375.1. Taxonomy (NCBI): domain Eukaryota; kingdom Metazoa; phylum Arthropoda; class Insecta; order Diptera; family Tachinidae; genus Tachina; species Tachina fera. The sequence goes on along the minus strand of LR999968.1, from coordinate 6,888,243 downwards.
TAATGTATTTCACAAGATATAAAGACAACAATTTTACCCCCTTTCGAGTTCGAATTTCCAAAAATTTTTTCTTAATGGATCTTAACATCGGAAGGAAACCCTGTACACTAAATTTTAGCTCTCTAGCTATAGTCCCCAGCAAAAATAGAGACTCCAAAAAAGTCATGAAAGTGTAGAGTTTGCGATCTGGAAGTAGTGAAAATTTCGATCCGATCTAATGATTTTTACATAGGGTTGTCATTGCAAGAAGTTCTCTTTTTCGATGCCTGGTCACTAAATTGGAAGCGATATTAGGAAAAATTCAATTTTTTGTGTTCTATGATAATATTTTTATCTAGGAAAAATTGTAAATAGTTACCTATTTTAACAATTCGTTTCTTTTTATACGAATTTAAGCCCGAAACAGTGTTTTCATGTAAATTGAAGCAAATAACTTTTAAATTTTAGGCTAAAATTAATTCAAAAATATCTTTAGAAAAACAATTTTTTTTAATTCTGATGAGTATTTTCTAATACTATGAAGGAGTTACAAGATTTTGTATGACTAAAATAAGCTTCTACATGGTTTTTTGCTCACTCTCGGCAAATTAAAAATATCGATTTTTTGGAAGCAATGAAAATGTAGTTCCACTAGACTGACTTCCATTTTTTTTCACTGGGAGTCGTTAATAATAAAATCTCCTTAAAAATATTAAAGTCTTTACTTTGGATCATATGCTTTTTTAATTTAATCGCGAATTCTATTTTTTTCGTTTGCCAATTTTATTTTTAATTTGCGAAAGGAATATTATTTTTCATTCTTGGATTTTTTTTCGTTTTATAAATAAAATTTGCGAATTAAAAAGAATAATTCTTTATTATATGAAAAATAAAATTCGTTCGAATAAAATTAGTTTGCGAAAGAATTTAATTCAAGCACTCTTCCTACCCTGCATGTAACATTATCTCCAGAAAGGAATGTTTAACTTTTCCCCTTCAAGACTATTACGACGAAGTTTGTAAATGAGACCAGCTCCACTGGAAATTTCTTTCGAGTGGATTTCGAGTGCACTCAGCGGGGAGCTTTAAACATACACATTTTTGTTGTATTTTGGGAGATCCAAATGGCACAATTATGTCCATAACGAAAGATTGGAATGTGGTTTATCGTTGCTTTTTATTGACAATAGTAATGTTTTCAAATTTATTAAGGTCTTAAATATTCAGTTTTTATTTATATTGACCTTTGGCTATATTTAGTTTAAGTGATTTTTTATAAATGGGCTTTTAAGGTCAGTGAATTAGAATAAGCGATTATTTATTTTATTAATTATTTCATCCTACTTTTCGTTGGAAAATCCCAACTTCATCAGGGATGTTTTTATTTGTTAATCTGGTAACCTTGTAACAAAAAAAATATATAAAAACAACAATTTTAGAAAAATATCATTACACAATTGTTTTTGTTTTATGATGCATACAACATACATTGTAATCACAATTATGATTAAGGACAATCGTTACTTACATATGATAATATTCTGAAAATTATAATTGTTTTTCATAGTTTGTATTTTACATAATCAGCACTACATAAAACACAAAACCTCGAAAACAAACGTCATATACAAAACATATAATATGAAATCAACGATACCGTTCTTAATATTAATATCACAGTAAAACTAGAATAAAACAATAGAGTATTTGGCATTTGTGTTGTCTTTGTCTTCCTTCTTATTAATTGCACTGTTCTTCCCTTTTTGTTGTATCCTGCGGCTCTCAATTGTATATCGTTTATTCTCTCGTCTCTCTTTGTCCAGTATTTTTACATTCATCAAGTCAGCTCTATGATTGTTCTCCGTACACACTGTGATAGTGCGGTTGAATGTTTTAGTTTTTTAATATCTGTTTCATGTTCACTTGTTCTTATGCTTAAGCTCCTCTTTGTTGTTCCTATGTATACTTTACCACAGTTGTCGTCTTGACCATTTCCTCCACTTTAGAATAACTTTTTCCGCTTAACCTATACAGACCCATTAATCTTGATCAAAGTAGTACTTAAAGTACATATCTGATTTACTTTTTTTTTAATATGTACCTGCAGATGATGTTTGGCCGAAAATTATCTTTCATGATTTAAATATAATTAAATATCCTTTAAAAATACCTTCATACAATTTAGTTCCTATGCCTATTTCACTGTTGTTTTATAACATTTGTTTCTTAAGTTTAGGTACATACATTTTTGTTTCACTTGAACAGTATGTTGCAGTTTCAATCAAGGTTGGAAACCGAAACAAATAACGGTGTCTGTATTGATACCGGTACAACTATTTTTTAAATTTCGGTATCGGTAACGGTATCGGTATTTTTTTTATAATACCGGTATATCGATATAACTGCTAAATTTATTAGTTCAGACAGTCGATATAGCAAAAAATCTTTTTTGTTAAATTTCTTCGGAAAGGGATTATTTTTACATTAACTTAAAAGTATTTAAACTTACATACATATATGTTTCTATATACGTTTTTATATTTTTATTAAAAAATAATTATTTAAAGAAGTAATATAAGAAAATTGCAGTTGAAACTTTGTATACAGAAAGTGTACATTTTGGTTAATTAAACAAAATGATAAAAATAAATAAATAAAGTGTATGTATCAGAATTCCTTCACCAAAAATGGCTAAATGTAGACAAAAAAAAATGCCTAAAAATGGCAAATCGGGAACTTTTTTAAAGTAAATAAAAAATAAATAAATTGAAGTAATAAGTTAAATAAATTTGTTTTAGGTAATCATAAAACTGCGCATTGAGTGCAAAATTGCAATACTTGCATTACACCCTCTATTCATTTTAACATTCTGCAGAATAGCATGATATTCAGTCTTTTAATTTTTTGGTTACTAATCCATTCCTTGCGAAATATTTGTTTACACTTTTTGTTCATTTTATATTTTGTAAACTTTCATTTAAACTTTTATTTATATTTTATTTTCACTCGTATAAAACAAAACCACCCTTCTTTGATTGATATTAAGCCACCAACTACACCCGACAGCTTATAAAAATATTGCAACGAATATAATCGTTACCAATTTATAATCTTATTGTTACCAATCTTTCATATAAGCTATTTTAGATTTGCAATTTTTGTTGCAGCAGTTCTCGTATATGTTTGAGAGTATTGAAATAGAATTGCATACATACATACATTTTGTATTCCTCTCTATATCTTTTTCGCACAAAAACAAAAAGCTTCTGCAACAAAAATTGCAAGTTTGAACGGGAGTTTATTGATATTAATGCCAAACCAATAACACATTGCTCTGTTGTGATTTTATAAAATTTAATAATTAAAATTATGTTTGTTTTCTTTGTTGCGATTTAACATTTTTTATAAAAAATCAAACAAACAAATTTCATGTTTGGAAAAATAGTTAGAAAATAGCTAGATTAAAATAAAAATGGTTAAAAAATAGCTAATAGCTAAACACACTTTTCTTCCGGCTAAATGGGATCAGAAATGGCTAAATTTAGCCAGAAAATGGCTAAATTGGCATCACTAGTATGTATGTACATATATATATACACGAAGTACATGTAGAATTGTATGCACTTAGTAAAATGCGAATATTCGTATTCGAATTCCCGTATTCGAATTCGACGTTTTTAGATATATTCGTACTCGCCAAATTGAGACGAAACGAATATTTCAATTAAAATTTTTTGTAATTTTTTTTGGATTGCCGGGAACTCAAAAGCAAATTCTCGTTGTCATTATTTTCTGTGTATTGATTGCATCATTTTCTACCTAAGAAAGACTTTTCAGCCGAAAATATTTATTGGCAAATGTTATGTTTAATGTTTAATGTTAAATTTTTTTCCCTTATTCATAATAAGTTTCATTTTCTAAATCTAACAAGATTTGACTTTTCAATTAGCAGAACAGTGGACAAAGGTTGGCAAAAAGCCAATTTTTTTTTAATTTTTTCTCGAATACTTCCTACACTGTAAGTGAAAACCCATAAATGTAGCCGACTTTTTAGCTTTTGGATAGAAAAAAAAACTCCACTTGCAAAAATCTTTTTTTATCTGATCAAAAGCATGAGCTTGTCATAGATTTTAATTTTTCATCAAGACAAGTTTAACTATTTGCTTTTAAAGATATATACTCCAAATTTCAGACTTGAGCTCTGTGACACCTCCTCAAATGGTGTATAAAATTTCATAATAATCGGACAGCTAGTTTAAAAACTGCAGAATTATTTTAAATTTAAAAAAATCCCTGTGGGTGCCTAAAGTACCCGTGGGGTACCACCAGAAGGCATCGTCAGATCGAGCTATAAAATTAAGACCGCATTTATGGCAGCAAACCTCATATTCTAAACAGCGCCCGTATATCAATTAAAGAAAAAATCTTTGCGACCAGTCTAATGTACATACATTCTACATACATGTCTGAGTCAAATAGTTTTTCATTAGTAATTAGTTGGTTACGCTTGTGTGGCATTTGGCACACAGATGTAAACCCGGCCTACACATGTTTTATATTTCTGTGTTAGTTGTACAAAAAATGCAACTGTGGGAAAAAATTTCAATTTCTTTTCTGAACATGTTGCATAAACGACGGTTTTATTTTGCATGTCATGTTTATAATTTCGAGACAAAAATTATTATAATAAAAATGAAAATAAATAAATAAAAAAAAATTAAATGAATAATATATTTAAATATTGTGACTTTCGATTTCTTAGACGTAACTATTGATGTCAGTGTGTGTTTAAAAATCATAATAGCGTGCGGAAAACCTCTCAAATAGCATTAATAATCGGTAAAGAAGTACATTAATGATAAAATGTAACCGTTGTAAATAAAAGCACCTAATTTTGTTCGACTGAAACAACGGATTTGAGTGGTTCTAGGTAAAATTAAAAAATGTTACACATACTCGTATATAGTGTAACATATTTTTTTCAGAAGAGAAATCGCATTAAAACATCTGATATGTGGGAATCCTTTTGATTTATTATTAATGACGACCATTAGCATTTTAGATAGTTTTTATTAACTTAACAGGATATTTCTCTAGAACCGTAACATATGACATCGACGTTACTGGATTCTTGATTGCAAAATTTCATAACTGATTGATAACCGCTGGATCTTCTCTTAGAATTAACAAATGCATAAAAAGATTTTGGGTCACGAACGAAATTGTTTTTCATTTTATTGATATAATTCTTATATAAAGCGTTGTTGAGCAGATTATATTCAGAACGACTAACTGAATATTTTATGTAGTCAGCAAATGTGCCTGATCTCTTATATTTCTTGTAATTTTTGTTTTTGGTGTTTTTAAGACGTGATAGTTGCTTCGGAGTTCTCGTTGTACATTCATAGTGAACAGTCGACTTAGCGGAGTTTTTATTTAATACTAAACAAAAAAAATCAATCGAAACAATATTCGGAATACATATTGTTTTGGATAAATTAAGCTTTATTTGCGTTGCTAATATTTTTTTACATAGTTATAAATAACAAAAACAAAAAAAAAAAACCGCACACAAAAACAACAACAAAGAAACAAGGTGCCCTTGAGGAATACTCTATATGAGTACCTCAAAAACAAATAACTGTGAAGTGAGTTCTAATGGCAGAAATGCCTATTTTACTGTGAGTTCTGAAGCTCTTAATGAAAATAAAAAATCTGATGATAGACTTGCTGAGAGCTCTGAAGCTCTTAATGATAACAAAATAAATAAGAAATCTGATAGTAGACTTTTTTTTAACGGCGAGGCCACTTTTTCGTCAGCGATCAACTTCGCTTTGTCCAATGCCAACTAGTGATTCGTTAACATTACCGTTGCCTAGTACTTCTACATTTAACTCAGCGATATCATCCGCTTCGGGCTCGTGGTCATCACTTAACCAAGTTTTTAGTGAAGTTAAGAGCAGCCCAAAACCCAAGGTCCAAGTGGGAATGGACAGATATATAACAGTGGTAAAGCGGGGACGAAGCCCAAAGTCTTCGAAAATATCATCTGCTCCAAAAATGTCTAGGGATAACAGCGCATCCTCTATTAACCGTGAAAATCGTTTTCAAATATTGCAAGATGACAACAACGAACCCGATGTATCTACGAACAAAACATGCAAGCCGCCACCAATCTATTTGAGAGAAAAAAATTCTTATAAAAAATTTAATTTCAGTCATTGGTGAGAATAAATTTCACATCGTTCCAATAAAACGTGGTAACATTCATGAAACCAAAATTCAAATTTATGAAGAAAAATATTTTCGCAAACTGATTACTGACTTTGAAAAAAGTAAAAAAAGTTTCTACACATATCAGCTTAAAAGTGCTAAAGGCCTGCAGATCGTATTGAAGGGCATCGATTCCTATGTTGCTCCCGAAGAAATAAAAGATGCCCTCGTCCTCCAGGGATTTAAGGTAAAAAATATATCTAACATAATAAATAGGGAGAAGATTCGTCAACCTCTATTTCGCGTCGAACTTGAGCCAAACGATATAAAATTGAAAAAAACGAGACTCATCCAATTTACAATTTGAAATATCTCTTATACCGAAAAATAAAAGTTGAAGAACCACACAAGCGTTCTGGACCCGTACAGTGCCATAATTGTCAAGAATATGGTCACATAAAAACTTATTGCAAGTTACCTTCAGTTTGTGTTATCTGCGGTGAATTGCACGGTACTGCTGGTTGTACTAAGCCTAAAGATCTAGCAGAAAAAAATGTAGTAATTGTGGAGGTAATCACACCGCTAACTACAGAGGATGTCCTGTCTATTCTTTCGTTAAACAGACTATGGGGCAAAAACCTAAATTAGCTCCAGCACAAACAGCAAACGCTTACTCCGCCACTTTTTCTCAAATGAGCCAACCTGTCACTTCACGTGTATCGTATGCCGATGCAGCTAAGACTAGTTATATTCCCACACAAAATATTCCGCCTCAAAATAATTCAACGAATGCAAACTCAAGCTTTAATTTTAGTCGCCTTGAAGCTACTATTGAGAATCTGGTGCTGACTATAAATAATTTTACAACAAATATGACAAGCATGATGCAAGAAATGCTACGAATGCAGTCTACACTGCTTCAAGCATTAGTTAACAGGCCATGAACACGTTAAAGATAAGTTTCTGGAACACAAACGGCATTCGCCAACATAAAAATGAACTTGAGCACTTCCTCACGGAAAAAAATATTGATATAATGTTGGTTTCTGAGACTCATTTGACTTCAAGAAGCCTATTGAAAATTAATGGCTACATTTTATATGATTCAAAGGACCCAAGAGGAAGAGCTTGCGGGGGATCAGCAATTTTAATAAAGTCAAGACTCAAGCATTATATTCTTGACAACATTTGTGAAGAACATCTACAAGCAACGAATATTTGTATCGAAAATTTTTGCACAAATTTTGTCATATCATCAATTTACTCCCCTCCTAAATTCGCAATTACTGGGGATCAATACGAGGATTTCTACAAATCTCTTGGGCCTTGTTTCGTAGCAGCTGGCGACTATAATGCAAAACATACTTTCTGGGGTTCGCGTTTAATCACACCTAGAGGACTAGCGTTGATCAACACAATTTCAAAAATGGGCTTGGACGTCATTTCGAGTGGGGAGCCCACTTACTGGCCTACTGACATACAAAAAATTCGGGATGTTATAGATTTTGGCGTCATGAAAAATATTTCTAGAGAACTAATTAACGTTGAAGCTTCCCTAGATCTATCGCCCGATCACTCTTCCACGATCGTTACAATCTGTAGTCCACTGAGAAGTGCTCTACTTCACCCATATGTGAAAATGGTCAGTCGAGTTAATTGGCTACGATTCAAAAAATATCTTAGTAGTCATTGCACTGGAAACATTATAAGAACTCATGATGATATTGAATCTAACATTGCTAATCTTAACGAAAATATTAGCAGGCTGCTGAACATGCCACTTCCTCCCATCCGCAGACTGGGTTTAATAGAATATATTCTACAGATATTGAACATCTCGTATGTGAAAAAAGAAGAGCTAGAAGAGAATGGCAACAGCACAGATCACCCCAAAATAAAATTAGATTAAAAGAGTGCACTAAAAGACTCCAAGAACTGCTTCCATATGAAAAAACTGCATCTCTTAAAAACTATCTGGAAAATCTCGATGTAACACAAGCATCTAATTACTCCTTGTGGCGCGCTGCGAAAAGAACTAAAACACCCGCTGAATTTAAACTACCTCTGCGCACTTCTACCGGAGTTTAGGCCAGGAGTGATATTGAAAAAGGTAACTTGTTTGCAAAGCATTTCAAATCCGTATTTACCCCAAACACATGTACTGGTGTTGTTGATTTCCCGAGTGTAGTTGCGCTACCCCCTCGACCCATAAAATTTAAAATGTGTGATGCACAAAATCTAATTGCTGAACTCAGCCCGAAGAAAGCACCGGGTATTGATGGAATTAGTAACCAAATGCTAATAAATATGCCTCGTATTGCAATTAGAATCATGTTATTAATTTTTAATGTCATTTTACGACTAGAGTATTATCCCCACAGCTGGAAGCTTGCCAAAGTTAAAATGATTCCAAAGCCGGGCAAACATCTTATCAAAGCAGAATCATACAGGCCAATAAGTCTGCTATCAACAATGTCAAAACTTTTCGGAAAACTGCTTATGTCAAAATTGTACCCAATTCTAATTGGTAGTGTGTGCATCCCAGACCATCAATTTAGTTTTAGAAGTCAGCATAGCACCATTGAACAAACGCATAGATTGGTTCAATGTATAAGAAGAACATTTGAAGAAAAGAAGTACTGTTCTGCACTGTTTATTGACGTTTCGCAGGCATTTGATAAAGTGTGGCATGAAGGCCTAATTTTAAAATTAAAATCATATCTACCAATAAATTTGGTGAATTTATTAGAAAGTTACATTATTACCCGGAAGTTTACGGTTGTGGAAGGAGAATTCCTGAGTGCGCCCGAATCTATATCATCCGGTGTGCCACAGGGTAGCATACTGGGGCCAGTTTTGTATTTGATTTATACTTGTGATATGCCTGTAAGCAGTAATATCCATACATCTACGTTTGCCGATGATACAGCCTGCCTAAGTATGCACGAAAATCCTCATGAGGCTTCCCGATATCTACAAGAACATATTACACAACTGTAACTATGGTTAAATTTATGGAGAATTAAGGTAAACGAGCAAAAGTGTGTTCAGGTAACATTTACCATGCGAAGAGATACTTGTTCCCCAATTCGAATCAACAATCAAGTTGTTCCTCAGCATTCACATGTAAAATACCTTGATCGACGACTTACATGGAAACACCATATTGACTCAAAGCTAATACAAATGAAATTTAAACTAACTCAGATATATTGGCTGATTGGTAGAAACTCAACACTCAGCCTAGACTGCAAACTTTTATTATACAAGTCGCTCTTGAAGCCAATATGGTGCTACGGAATTCAGTTATGGGGCACTGCTTCAGCTTCTAATGTCGAGAGAATCCAACGAAGGCAAAACAAAAGTTTACGTTTGATAACATCGGCTCCATGGTACAACAAAAACTCAAATATACATCGTGATTTGAATATGCCACTAGTGATTGAAGAAATTGCAAAATACGCAGGCAAATATTTAAGAAAACTCGAGTCACATCCTAATCCGCTTGCTCGTAACATCTTGAATTTTACTGGCCACATTCGCTTGAAAAAGAAGGACACAAGGGCTCTTATACTCAACACTCCAGATCGGATTTCTTGAAAAAATATGTATATATATATTTTTCTTTTTTTTCATTATCACTATTATGTATTATATATAACTATCACTAAGTTTATGCCCGCCAGTGGTCGGAGCTAATACTTATATTTTAGATTTAAGATTTGAATACTTATTGTTAGTTCATATTTGAAGATACAATAAATAAATAAATGTAAAAAAAAATAACGAAATTGGTCACAAAATATAAACAAAATAAAATTAAAGATTTACAATACAAGCGACTTAATTGAAATTTTGCATGCATATTACAATTTTGCGTTTTCAAAAGTGGGCATGACCATGCATATAAAATTTTCACATTCTGTTTTATAAACTTCGGTTGATTAGACTTTAATATATTAATCAATTGAGAAAAGTAGGGAAATTCGCTTAAAATAAAATTTTACCTAATATCTTACGCATTTCTACGCAAACGCTACACCCCTAAAGCTCTAGCTTATCTTTTTATGTACTTCTTGCCTTACTAATCGACATATTCTTCATGAATAGATACCGCAGAGACAGGAACTTTCAATTTAAGAAGTTTTATAAAAAAGTACCCATTTCGGCTATTTAAATTGCTAGGACAAAAATTTTGACCAAGTTCTTGTTTGCTACAACAACCGTCACTACAATCTGCTGTGCATTATATTTGCTCATCGTTAAGGTGTCATATCATTTCTAGGCAGCCTGCTAAATTGGCAATAGCTTTAATTTCCTAATAATGGATATTATCGATCACAAAAATGTGATTTTAATAATTTTTACATTTTCTAAATTTTAATGGATTGATATTGTAGAAAGTATTGTATTTGTATTGGAGATTCTAATATTGAGCTCCTAAACAATATGTCAAATGCTTTGTTAAATCTAGTTCAAAGTTATGATTTTAGTATTGTCATACCTTAATTACACGACCGATGTCTGGTACATCAATTGGCAATGTTTTTACAAACATTTCTAATGCTCTTTATATTGATGCTGTTGAAATTGGGTTATCTGACCACAACAACAACTTTAAAAAGGAAATGCCAAATCATAATTATATCGAATATATTAAGAAATATGTTGACTATAGCAAGTTAAAATAATCTAGGCACACGGTAGTGCGCCAGGCCAAGTTCCGGCCAATGCACGCAGTGTGTATATTTACAGGAAGCCATTCGAGCTTTTTTTACCCCCCTCATAACTTTGTTCCCCACAATCGTAAAATTATAAAATTTAAACCATTATTAGAATAAATTTATGTGACCTCATATGCGAAGTTTGAAAGTTTTACAATGAAAGGTGCAAAAAGTGCATATTTTAAGAGATACTCACTGACTGACTGACTCACTCATCAATATTATGAAGCACTTCCGCTATAGCTAGAGATATGAAATTTGGTACACAAGTAGATCTAGGTGAGCTAGTGAGCTGAAATTTGGTACACAAGTAGAACTATGTGTGTAATCACCTAGAAAAATCTGAAAATTTAAAAATTTTTACCAAGGGTCCAGGGCTACGCCCATAAAGCTCAGAATTAAAAACACATCTAAAGCGTTTAACTCAAGCGATTTTATTGAAATTTTGCACACATGTTACAATAATTCATGACTATAAATTCGTTTAAAAAAAGTGGGCGTTAACACGCCCATTTAATGTAAACCTCCTATTTCATGTACTTCCGGTCAACACATTTAAATGTACTATTTATGTGACTGCTATTATCCGTTTTCAACGAAACTAAACAGGAAAGATAAACACTAGCCAAAGAAAATTTTGGATTAAAAAAAGTACGCTGAAACACGCCCATAAGAATAAAAAATTAAAATTTGCGCTAGTGAGCTGAAACTTTATAAACGAGTAGTTATAGATTAGAAAACTACTAGAAAAATCTGAAAACTCAAAAATTTTACCAAGGTGGACGGGGCTGCGCCCATAAGGCTTAGAATCTAAAATACTAATCTAAGGCCTTTAACTGAAGCGGTTTTATTGAAAGTTGGCATACATGTTGCAATAATGCAAGGCTTTAAAATTACGTTAAAAAAGTGGGCGTTAACACGCCCATACATTTTAAGCCTACTATTTCATATACATTTGAATATACTACATATTTATATATTTATTACTATCCGTTTTCAACGAAACTCGACAAGAAAGAAAACTACTGGCCAAAGAAAATCTTGAGATTGAAACAGTGGGCGGTATCACGCCCATAAGAATTAAAATTTGCGCTAGTAAGCTGGAATGTGATAAAGAAGTAGGTCTGGATTAGGAACTAACTAAAAAAATCTGAAAACCTGAAAATTATAGCCAGGGGGCGGGGCTACGTCCACATAGCTCAGAATTAAAAAACAAATCCAATGCGTTTAACTCAAGCGATTTTATTGTAATTTGGGTTACATGTTGCAATAATACAAAGTTGTAAATGTTCTTTAAACAAAATGGGAGTTAAAAACCCACAAAATTTGCATTCCTATTTCATGTATGTACTTCGGATCGTTTAAATATACTATTTATGTGTTCATTACAACACGTTCCCAGCGAAACTCAACAGTAGAGATAAACACTCACCAAAGAAAATCTTGAGTTGGAAAAATTGGGCTTGATCACGCAAATAAGAATAAAAAATTTAAATTTTCGCTATTGAGGTGAAATTTGATAGACAAGTATTTCTAAGCTAGAAACTAAGGGCAGAGATACGCCCATTAAGCTTATAACCAAAACATGAAATTTAAATCGTTGGCTTAATCAGTTTTATTGAAATTTGGCATACATGTGTTAATAATGAAAGGCTATAAATTTTCCTTTAAAAATGTGGTCGTTAACATGACAATAAAATTTAAGTCTCTTCTTTCATGTACTTCGGATCAGCAGATTTATAGTACTTATGTAGATATTATTATCTGTTTCTATCGAAACTTGACACGTATGATTGGCACGGACTAAAAAAATTGTTCTTTTAAAATAATTAAATTTGCACTAGAGAGCTGAAATTTGATACGCCAGTAGGTGAAGATGAAAAACCAACTAGAAAAATCTAAAAAGACAAATATTTAAACTGAAATTTTAACTTAAAACTATCATCCTTAACAGAGGACGTTGATAATTGAGCGCTGCTCATTTTTTTTTATGCATGTTTTTTTATTTATTGTATCTTCATATATGAACTAACAATAAGTATTCAAATCTTAAATCTAACAAATAATTAATAGTCACGACCAATGCCAGACATAACTAAGTGATAGTTGTAAATAATACATAAGTGGTGATAAGCAAAAAAAAAAAAAAAAAAAAATTTCAAGCAACTTCATTCGGAGTGTTTAGTAATAGAGCCCTTGTATCTCTCTTTTTTAAGCGGATGTGTCCAGTAAAGTTCAAAATATTACGAGCAAGCGGATTATGATGTGACTCTAGTTTTGTTAGATATTTGCCTGCGTATTTTGCAATTTCTTCAGTCACTAGTGGCATATTTAAATCACGATGTATATTTGAATTCTTAATGTACCATGGAGCAGATGTTATTAACCTTAAAATTTTGTTTTGTCTTCGTTGAATTCTCTCTACATTGGAAGCAGAAGCAGTGCCCCATAACTGGATACCGTAACACCTAATTGGCTTTAAAAGCGACTTGTATATTAAAAGTTTGCAGTCTATGCTGAGTGCTGAATTTCTGCCAATCAGCCAATGTACCTGAGTTAATTTTAGTTTCATTTGAGTTAACTTATAGTCAATGTGATGTTTCCATGTAAGCCGTCGATCGAGGTGTATACCAAGATATTTCACATGTGAATGTTGAGGAACAACTTGATTATTAATCCGAATGGGGGAACAAGTATTTCTTCGTAAGGTAAATGTTATATGGACACACTTTTGTTCATTTACCTTAATTCTCCATAAGTTTAACCATAGTTCCATCTGGCTAATGTGTTCCTGGAGTTTTCGGGATGCCTCATCAGGGTTTTCGTGCATACTAAGGCAGGCGGTATCGTCGGCAAATGTAGAAGTGTGGATACTACTGCTCACAGGCATATCACAAGTATAAATCAAATATAAAAATGGCCCCAGTATACTCCCCTGTGGCACACCGGATGAGATAGTTTCAGGCATACTCATAAAGTGTCCTTCCACAACTGTAAATTTTCGTGCAACAATGTAACTTTCCAAAAGATTTAGAATGTTTATTGGTAAATATGTCTTCAATTTCAAAATCAGGCCTTCATGCCACACTTTATCAAATGCAACATCAATAAACAGGGCAGAACAATACTTCTTTGCCTCAAATGTTTTTCTGATAAATTGAACCAATCTATGCGTTTGCTCAATGGTGCTATACTGGCTTCTAAAACCAAATTGATGGTCCGGGATGCACCCATTATCAGTTAAAATTGAAGACAATTTTGTCATGAGTAGCTTTTCAAAAAGCTTTGACATTGTTGACAGTAAACTTATTGGCCTATATGACTCAGCCTTGGAAAGATCTTTACCTGGCTTTGGAATCATTTTAACCTTGGCAAGCTTCCAGCAGTCTGGATAATACTCCAGTCGTAAAATGGCATTAAAAATGAATAACAGGATTCTAATTGCAGTACGAGGTAACTTAATCAGCATCTGGTTACTAATTCCATGCATACCGGGAGCTTTTTTCGAGTTGAGTTCGGCAATTAGTTTTTGTACATCACACATCGTAAATTTTAAGGGTCGAGGGGGTAGAGCAACTACACTCGGCAAATCAGCAACACCGGTACATGTATTTGGTGTAAATACGGATTTTAAATGCTCAGCAAATATGTTACCTTTTTCAGTATCGCTTCTTGCCCAACCTCCGGTAGATGTGCGCAGAGGTGGCTTAAACTCAACGGGCGTTTTAAGCTTTTTAGCAGCGCGCCACAAAGAGTAATTAGATGCTGGTATGACATCAAGGCCTTCCAGATAATTTTTGAAAGATGCAGTTTTTTCAGATGCCAGCAACTCTTGGAGTCGTTTAGTGCACTCTTTAAATCTGATTTTGTGTTGAGGTGATCTGTGCTGTTGCCATTCCCTTCTAGCTCTTCTTTTTTCACGTACGAGATGTTCAACGTCTGTAGAATAAATTTTATTGAACCCAGTATACGGATGGGAGGTAGTGGCATGTTCAGAAGCTTGTTTAATATTCTCGTTAAGATTTGCAATGTTCGATTCAATATCATTGGGTGTTCTTAGCGTAATATTTTCCGTGCAATGAGTACTAAGATATTTTTTGAATCCCAGCCAATTAACACGATTTATCATCTTGACATATGGGTGAGGTAAAGCGCTTCTCAGTGGACTACAGATTGTAACGATCGTGGGAGAGTGATCCGACGACAGATCTAGGGAAGCTTCAACGTGAATTAATTCCCTAGAAATACTTTTTATGACGCCGAAATCTATAATTTTTCGTACGTCAGTAGGCCAGTAAGTAGGCTCCCCACTTGAAATAACATCCAAACCCATTTTTGAAATTGTGTTGAACAACGCCCTACCTCTAGGCGTAATAAGACGCGAACCCCAGAACGTATGCTTAGCATTGTAGTCGCCAGCTGCAACGAAACAAGGTCCAAGAGATTTGTAGAGCTTCTCGTGTTGGTCCTCAGTGATTGAAAATCTGGGAGGGGAGTAAATTGAAGATATCACGAAATTTGTACAAAAATTTTCAATGCAGATATTTGTTGCTTGTAGATGTTCTTCACAAATGTTGTCAAGAATATAGTGCTTGAGTCTTGACTTTATTAGAATTGCTGATCCGCCGCATGCTCTCCCTCTAGGGTCCTTTGTGTCATATAAAGTGTAGCCATTCATTTTAAAGAGGCTTCTAGAAGTCAAATGAGTCTCAGAGGCCAACATTATATCAATATTTTTTTCCGTAAGGAAGTGCTCAAGTTCATTTTTATGTTGGCGAATGCCGTTTGCGTTCCAGAAACATATTTTTAACGTGTTAATGGCTTGTTAATTAATGCTTGAAGCAGAGTATTCTGCATTCTCAGCATTTCTTGCATCATGGTAGTCATATTTGTTGTAAATTTGTTTATAGTTAGCACCAGATTCTCAATAGTAGCTTCAAGGCTACTAAAGTTAAAGCTTGAATTTGCATTCGTTGAGTTATTTGGTGCTGCTCATAACAAAATTTTTAGTTCAAGAATGTGACGGAGAGTGAGGTAATAGCCATAATATTTAATTTGGAAAATAATTGACTTAGGTAAGTTACCAACTAGAAAAATTTAAAACAGAAGCTACTCTATTGAAACCTTACATCCACATTTCACTCATGCTAGCCTTTAATTTTGCATTTTCAAAAGTACTTCGTCTAAGCAGACTTTAGAAAAATAGGCGGGGTCACTTCCACTATAATGTACACTATATTTTACATATTTCTACTATGATGATTCTTAAAAAATTAAGTACATCAGTCGGTCCTTGTAATGACACAATGGTGCACATATAACACTCTAACCCATTATTGTATGTAGGTCTGTCCTTTTTAAATTGACTCAGTCATTATGAATAAAACTATAACAGACTAGAAATTTAAAGTTTTATAAGCTTTATTGAGAAAACCTTTCAAAAAGTAGTCAGATCTTCACAAAAACAAAAATGTGAAAAAAGGCCAAGTTTCTTTCCAAAATTTCGGCCATTAAAAGTAGTGAGATAGAAATTTTGACCAAGTTCTTGTTTGGCACAATACCTATCACTGTAATATGCTATGCACTATATAAATTTGTAACTGTAAGAGTGTCATATAATATCCAGGTAATCTGCTAACTTGGCAATATTTCATTCTCTTCAAAGAGTGCAAAATGAAGCGCTAAAAACTGTTTATAACCTACCTCTAATGCACCCTCCGTTAAGCTTGTATAAGGAAGTATCCAAAAACATTTTGTCTATAATAGCGACGAATAGAATGGTATGTAACATAGGCCATAGCACAATAATACTGTGTTCAGACATGCATTTTTAATTGAGTCAATTTAATTTTAATTTAGCAATTAAATATAGTGTTCACATGTACTCAATTATCATTTGAATGACAGTTAGCTGAAAAAAACATTGTTTTTTTTGTTTCGTGAATATTCGTGTTTATAGATTAAAAAAATTGATGCAAACTCGGCTTTAAATGAAACTTTACTAATATATAACGGAAATGTCGAACTCTTCAAAATTATTAGTGTAAAAAAAGAAAACGAAAAACTTGATTATGCTATTAAGTGTTAGAAAGCAGCAGCCATTTCCTTTTGTATTGTTTATTTACTTTTTTTGACATTTGGTTCGCCATTGTAGGAAATCGTTCTGCTCATTGAACACAGTTCTCAACAAACATCAGGGTTGCATTTCGAGTTTTACGCAATTAGTGATACCATTAACTACTAATTGCTCAATTTATTAATTGACTTATTGTACGGTAAATTGTGCTCAATTAAGTCCTTAATTGCATAAAATGCCCTAAATGCGCAATTAGGGGTCAGTCTGAACACGGTATAACGTTTTCATGCAATCAAACAGCTTTCAGCACAATATATAGCTCGAACCTACGACCATAAGATGCAGACTTGAAAGCACGAAGCAAAGAATTGAATACATATATTGGTAGGTTTTTAAAAATATCAAATCTTAAAATTCTTTTGGTAAATAATTCGGAAATATTTTTATAGAGTGACTCATTGTCTAAAAAAGGTGTATTTTTGTAGTTTTGTATATATTTTCGGATCAAAAAAAAATTAGATCATCTGAAAGATTTTTCCAAGCCGCGTCCAATGGTGTATTAATCTTTATCTTTCGAACCATCAGAAGTGGGATATTCCCTAAAAATTCGATTATTGAAGCATTTTTATAGCAGGTTATACTTACATTAAAATAAATTCTACTATTTTTTTTATTAAAATTTTTAGGTTTTAACGATTTTTTTCCTTAAGCTTAACATTTGTTAACGCACTAAAAACTCCAAATTATTATTTTATTTATTTATTAAAATGTTTTTTTTTTTCGTTAAAAATTCATTGAGATTTATTATTGAGGGGTTTAGCTGGATCCTATGCGCATTTCACTGTTGCTAATGCAGATCATATATAATTTACTATGACTTCCTACGGTTCAGTAGAAGCTGATATAGTAAAATTTATGAGCTAAGAGGGTAAAAAAGGGTAAAGTTGGTATTCCAAATGCATACGAATGGTGCTGGGTGGTAGCGATGCTAGCCTCTCAGTCCAGAGGTCGTGGGTTCAATTCCCGCCATAGAAACTGGTTGTTTGCCGCAGGCATGCTTCGCGGGTTGTGTTTGTTTATAAAAAAAATATATATGTGTCGAGTGGTTACTGGTTTGCAGCAGTAATAGTGTATTCTTAATATACTGTGCGGCAAGCCTATTTGACTATTTTGTATTCTAACTGCCGTATTCATAAAAAAAGTTGATTGAGGTTTAAAATGCATATTATCTAAAAAAAATTTAAGGCAAAAAAATGTTTTTTAAATGTTGGTATTCATAATCAGCAGGGCAAGTTTTTTGTGGCTCGAAAAATGGTTCAAAAAGGCTGGCAAAGTAGCATGAAAAAGTAAAAGAATTTGCTCGAAAATGACAAAATGGCAAAAATAAAATGCTATTTAGGAAAAATTTATTTTATTAAGTTTTGATTGCACAACATGTTTCTTCAATTTGTCAAAAATAAATGATCTTCTATTATCGGATAGAACGGTTGAATAAATGGAAAACACTCGTTCGACATCGCAAGATGTAAACTTTTATGCCAATACTTCAGATGGAGATAGGTTTTCAATATAATCATCCGCTTCACTTTCATTAAAAAAATATAGTATTTCTTATTTGAATTAATGTTTGTAATACGATATTGCGATCTAAAACTTTTTTCAACTTATCGGCAAAATCCATTCTACTGATATCTTTAATATTTTCTTGAACACTGTCAATAATTTCTAAGCTTTCGTTTATTGAAAGCCCTTTTGTTTGTTTGGCATTGAAAATGATCTTTTATGTATACTAAATCACTTTTTAAGCCTGATTTTTGCAATATTAATGTAGCATTTCGAATAGATTCTGCCTCATATTCGTCAAGTTGATATAAAACTGCAGAGATTTCCTTAAAATTGTCGCAATAATATATTGCAGCTTCAACCCATGTTCCCCATCGAGTAACACAAGGGGATGGAGGTTTTTTTAAGTTCGGAAACATTGACTTTAAAAGATTGTTTCAAGAAGGTGCCTGCAAAATACAAAATTATAAATAATGTTGTGATCTTATACATGTACTTGCGCTTCAAACTTGCCTTAAGAAATACAGCTTTACAGCTTGATACTAACGTGTTAACATTTTCAAAATGTAATCCGACAAAATCAGCTACTCTGTGCAATCCATGCGCCAGGCACGTTATGTGTAACATTTTCGGAAATAGTGTTTTATGCGACCGGACTGCAGACACCATATATGGCGCTGCGTCTGTCAACACAAGCAAAACACTGTTGTATTTAACGCCTGTTATAAATACAAGATAGTTACATAAATCCATTGAAAAATTTTTTAAATTTACCATTAGGCCAAAATATTTGCAAAGAATCTGTAAAAAAAAGCCGATAGTGCTGGCATTAGCTTTTTCTATGTGAGCAATGTTTAAGAGATATGACGTCTCCTTTTCTCCTTCTTCCAACAAACCAAATACGAAATTGGCAACCATCCGCTGCTCGCTATCGGTAGTTTCATCCAATGACACCCAAATCAAACTATTTTCGGCTCTGTTTTGTAACTGTTTGATACATTTGTTATATATTGTTGTCATGTATTTGGTTCAGTGTATTGGCTTCTAACTGTGTTTTGTTGAAAATTCCTTCACGTAAGGGTTATTTATTTTATACAGCGGTATGTTTGCAGCTAAAAAAGTGTTACACAAGTTCAAAAAGTATGGGTTCAATTCTGCTGTGGTATCTGTCAGCAGAGATTGTGTCGAACGAGATTTAAATTTTTCGACCAGCACTGTATGCCTCAAAGAACACAAATGCTTTTCAACATTATACAATTTTGGTTTCTTAAGCTTGCAGTCACACACTACACAATACAGCACTGATGAATCTCATTTTAATACATTTGGAAATTTTTTTACCATTCGTAAATTAAATTCCTTTACCGTCTCTTTAGGCATTTTTTTATTTGAAATACATATAAATGTACATTAAAGCAAATGAACGAAACTTTGACTTACAATGTGCATTCCTTGTTTAATATAACGTTACTTTCATGGAATTCTATTGTAGATTTTATAATAATTCGAAAATAAATGATCAAATATAAATCGTGTACGGGAAAAAAAGGACGCATATATTGTTATTAAAACAGATTCGTCAAGAATTTCATAAATTATTAATATTAGCAGGGTGAATCCAATAAAACAAAACAACCTGACACATTAAAATTTCTTCAAGGTTGCAAAAAATGGTATTTTATGGCAAGGTGGACCAAAAATGGCTTTTTATGTTTAAAATTGAAGAAATGGCAAAAGTGGCAAAAATGGCATATGCCTAAAAAACCTGCCTTGATAATCAGTATTTAAACTAAAAATCATGCTTTTTTAAAAATTTCGTGGCAATACTATGTTCTTTATTTGTCACTTGCATCTTAGTTCTGCGAACCAACGATTACACAGGTCAAAAGCTCAAAAGCAAAAAAAGGCTTGAATAACCACTATATAGATTTGATACATCATGGCTACCTAAGTACAAAAATGGTAAAATTTTTAGATTGTATGGAATTTTTTTTTAAAATTTTGAAGTAAAATTTTCAATATATTTATGTTTTCATAACTCAATAAACAACTAGTCCGTTGTCAAACTACGTTTAAAAAAATCTATTTACATAACCTTTAATCCATTTATATATCGCGTTTCAATCACAGTTGTAGCCGAAAATATAAGTTTACGTGAAATTAGGAAGTTTTTTTGTTTTAAAAAATTATGAAATCATTAATTGCTTTATCACAAAGCCACATGTAATAGAAATTAAATGATATATCGATCATAAAAATCGATTGAATATTTTCGAATATATTCACAATTCAGTGAATTCACTAATTTCCACAAAATGTTAGTTTTTTGTTTGATATACATACAATTGAGTAGCTATTGTTCTTCTTTCGATTGATTTCATTTTGAAAATGTTTTTCCCATGCTATTTACAAACTTTCACATCGAAAATGCATTAAATATTAACATAGTGTATTTTTTTTTGAGTAATCCCTACATACAATACTGATTCTATTCTTCGGAAACGCATTTGAATTGGGTGAGTTTCAATGTATTAAGCAGTAGAAAATTTATATTTTAGTAGCATATTGCCCGCTACTTTGTTAGCGGATATTTTATACGTACTAACCAAGCTCTTACATTTGAGATCCAAATAGATGGGGTTCTAATATAAAAGTACCGGAAACTCGTCATTTTGATATTGTTTTCAACTGAGACCTTCTTCAGATTCATTAAACCTAGTCATAAAGCCCACGTTGATAGACGTGTTTCTTGTCCGAAAGAAATCTGTTCTGAAAAGTAATTTTCTTCTAGTCATTTAAGAAATTCGTTATATAATCTCTTAAAATGTACCAACCAAGTATTTTTATTTGAAAGCCATATTGATAGAGCTTCTGAGATATAAACACTATTATGTATCTGGGACACTTCCAATATTAATTAATTCAACCCCTTTTATTTTAGACTCGTATTGGTAGGCTTTTTTTCCAAACATATCAAGTTTCATTCTCCATTTTCTTCTTGAGGTCGCCCTTTTCTTTGAGACCCGATTGTTTTTTCCCAAAAATATTAATTTCTCCATAATTTTTGTTGTAATCACCTAGAAACGATTTTTTTCATGTTGAAAATTTTTGTAGTTTTGGCATTTTTTCGATTTACGATTTTTTGCTTTGACAAAATTTTCTGTTTTGGCTCTTCGTTTGGGTGAGTTTGTTAGCTTTGGCGATTTTCTCTTGATTTTATAAAATAGGATTTGTATAGGAAAAGTACTAAAAAAGGTACTGCTCGTATTTTCGGCACTTATTTCTGTGAATTTCCTTGGATCGCCATAACATTTACGAGACTTTCAAAACAAGATTATTTCAGTTTGGATTGTTATTCTACATTGATATTGGCTCTTATAGCATTCAAATTTCAAAAAATTAATTTTTAATACAAAATAAAATTTAATTACTAATTAACTAAAAATTGAGCTGCATAGGAAAAGTCCTGGAAAGTGGTAAAAAAAGTGCAATGATATGTATGTATTTACATATATTCGAAATTTTTTCAAGAAAAGTTTAATATAAATAAACTTTTCTTTTTGTTTTGTGTAATTGAAAAGATATACATATATATGAATTAAAAAATAAAAGTATGAAAATCTGTTTTTTTCGTTTTTTACATCTAAAAGTACAATATCAAAAACGTACGAAGCAAAAACTGTGACGCATACACTCTCTAATAGCGATTTCTTTCCGACAAATATGTTGCATATATGTTACATATTTTACATTTCTGTGTTCGTTTGTACAAAAATACAACTGTGGGAAAATTTTTCAATTTCTTTTCTGAATATGTTGCATGAAAAACATGTAAATATGTTACATATTTTACCCTCACTTTATTCAAGGTGTACATACTGCCATTTTTTCAACTGTGGTAACGTTTTTATTTTATTTTGCATGTCAAGCTTATAATTTCGAGAGAATGTTTCTTAAATAGAAAATAGAAAAATTATTAGACAAAAATTAATATAAATAAATATTTATTTAAATATTGTGACTCTTTTGGTTTTTTTTAAATATAATTAGTGAATAATAAAAATAAGAATAATTCAAAATCATAACAGTGTGCGGAAAACCTTTCAAATAGCCTTAAAAATCGCTAATGAAGTACATTAATGATAAAAATGTAAGCGTTGTAAATAAAAGCAGCTTATTTTGTTCGATTGTAGTCACAGAATATGTAGCACTTTGAGTGATTTTAGGTAACATTTGAAAATGTTACACATACATATGTATATAGTGTAAAATATTTTCTTCAGAAAAGAAGTTTTTTTTTTTTAAACATTTATTTATTTATTGTAGTATTAGGCCCGACCACTGTCGGACATAAACTTAGTGATAGTTATAAATAATACATAAGTAGTGATAATCAAAAAAAAGAGAAAAAAAATATTTTCAAGCAATCCCATCTGGAGTGTTGAGTATAAGAGCCCTTGTGTCCTTCTTTTTCAAGCGAATGTGGCCAGTAAAATTCAAGATGTTACGAGCAAGCGGATTAGGATGTGACTCGAGTTTTCTTAAATATTTGCCTGCGTATTTTGCAATTTCTTCAATCACTAGTGGCATATTCAAATCACGATGTATATTTGAGTTTTTGTTGTACCATGGAGCCGATGTTATCAAACGTAAACTTTTGTTTTGCCTTCGTTGGATTCTCTCGACATTAGAAGCTGAAGCAGTGCCCCATAACTAAATTCCGTAGCACCATATTGGCTTCAAGAGCGACTTGTATAATAAAAGTTTGCAGTCTAGGCTGAGTGCTGAGTTTCTACCAATCAGCCAATATATCTGAGTTAGTTTAAATTTCATTTGTATTAGCTTTGAGTCAATATGGTGTTTCCATGTAAGTCGTCGATCAAGGTGTATACCAAGGTATTTTACATGTGAATGCTGAGGAACAACTTGATTGTTGATTCGAATTGGGGAACAAGTATCTCTTCGCATGGTAAATGTTACCTGAACACACTTTTGCTCGTTTACCTTAATTCTCCATAATTTTAACCATAGTTACAGTTGTGTAATATGTTCTTGTAGATATCGGGAAGCCTCATGAGGATTTTCGTGCATACTTAGGCAGGCTGTATCATCGGCAAACGTAGATGTATGGATATTGCTGCTCAAAGGCATATCACAAGTATAAATTAAATACAAAACTGGTCCCAGTATGCTCCCCTGTGGCACATCGGATGATATAGATTCGGGCACACTCATGAATTCTCCTTCCACAACCGTGAACTTCCGGGTAGTAATGTACTTTTCTAATAAATTCACTAAATTTATTGGTAGATATGATTTTAATTTTAAAATTAGGCCTTCATGCCACACTTTATCAAATGCCTGCGAAACGTCAATAAACAGTGCAGAACAGTACTTCTTTTCTTCAAATGTTCTTCTTATACATTGAACCAATCTATGCGTTTGTTCAATGGTGCTATGCTGACTTCTAAAACTAAATTGATGGTCTGGGATGCACCCACTACCAATTAGAATTGGGTACAATTTTGACATAAGCAGTTTTCCGAAAAGTTTTGACATTGTTGATAGCAGACTTATTGGCCTGTATGATTCTGCTTTGATAAGATGTTTGCCCGGCTTTGGAATCATTTTAACTTTGGCAAGCTTCCAGCTGTGGGGATAATACTCTAGTCGTAAAATGACATTAAAAATTAATAACATGATTCTAATTGCAATACGAGGCATATTTATTAGCATTTGGTTACTAATTCCATCAATACCCGGTGCTTTCTTCGGGCTGAGTTCAGCAATTAGATTTTGTGCATCACACATTTTAAATTTTATGGGTCGAGGGGGTAGCGCAACTACACTCGGGAAATCAACAACACCAGTACATGTGTTTGGGGTAAATACGGATTTGAAATGCTTTGCAAACAAGTTACCTTTTTCAATATCACTCCTGGCCTAAACTCCGGTAGAAGTGCGCAGAGGTAGTTTAAATTCAGCGGGTGTTTTAGTTCTTTTCGCAGCGCGCCACAAGGAGTAATTAGATGCTTGTGTTACATCGAGATTTTCCAGATAGTTTTTAAGAGATGCAGTTTTTTCATATGGAAGCAGTTCTTGGAGTCTTTTAGTGCACTCTTTTAATCTAATTTTATTTTGGGGTGATCTGTGCTGTTGCCATTCTCTTCTAGCTCTTCTTTTTTCACATACGAGATGTTCAATATCTGTAGAATATATTCTATTAAACCCAGTCTGCGGATGGGAGGAAGTGGCATGTTCAGCAGCCTGCTAATATTTTCGTTAAGATTAGCAATGTTAGATTCAATATCATCATGAGTTCTTATAATGTTTCCAGTGCAATGACTACTAAGATATTTTTTGAATCGTAGCCAATTAACTCGACTGACCATTTTCACATATGGGTGAAGTAGAGCACTTCTCAGTGGACTACAGATTGTAACGATCGTGGAAGAGTGATCGGGCGATAGATCTAGGGAAGCTTCAACGTTAATTAGTTCTCTAGAAATATTTTTCATGACGCCAAAATCTATAACATCCCGAATTTTTTGTATGTCAGTAGGCCAGTAAGTGGGCTCCCCACTCGAAATGACGTCCAAGCCCATTTTTGAAATTGTGTTGATCAACGCTAGTCCTCTAGGTGTGATTAAACGCGAACCCCAGAAAGTATGTTTTGCATTATAGTCGCCAGCTGCTACGAAACAAGGCCCAAGAGATTTGTAGAAATCCTCGTATTGATCCCCAGTAATTGCGAATTTAGGAGGGGAGTAAATTGATGATATGACAAAATTTGTGCAAAAATTTTCGATACAAATATTCGTTGCTTGTAGATGTTCTTCACAAATGTTGTCAAGAATATAATGCTTGAGTCTGACTTTATTAAAATAGCCATTAATTTTGAATAGACTTCTTGAAGTCAAATGAGTCTCAGAAACCAACATTATATCAGTATTTTTTTCCGTGAGGAAGTGCTCAAGTTCATTTTTATGTTGGCGAATGCCGTTTGCGTTCCAGAAACTTACCTTTAACGTGTTCATGGCTTGTTAACTAATGCTTGAAGCAGTGTAGACTGCATTCGTAGCATTTCTTGCATCATGCTTGTCATATTTGTTGTAAAATTATTTATAGTCAGCACCAGATTCTCAATAGTAGCTTCAAGGCGACTAAAATTAAAGCTTGAGTTTGCATTCGTTGAATTATTTTGAGGTGGAATATTTTGAGTGGGAATAGAACTAGTCTTAGCTGCGTCGGCATACGAAACACGTGAAGTAACAGGTTGGCTCATTTGAGCAAAAGTGACGGAGTGAGCGTTTGCTGTTTGTGCTGGAGCTAATTTAGGTTTTTGCCCCATAGTCTGTTTAACGAAAGAATAGACAGGACATCCTCTGTAGTTAGCGGTGTGATTACCTCCACAATTACTAAATTTTTTTCTGCTAGATCTTTAGGCTTAGTACAACCAGCAGTACCGTGCAATTCACCGCAGATAACACAAACTGAAGGTAACTTGCAATAAGTTTTTATGTGACCATATTCTTGACAATTATGGCACTGTACGGGTCCAGAACGCTTGTGTGGTTCTTCAACTTTTATTTTTCGGTATAAGAGATACTTCAAATTGTAAATTGGATGAGTCTCGTTTTTTTCAAATTTATATCGTTTGGCTCAAGTTCGACGCGAAATAGAGGTTGACAAATCTTCTCCCTATTTATTATGTTAGATATATTTTTTACCTTAAATCCCTGGAGGACGAGTGCATCTTTTATTTCTTCGGGAGCAACATAAGAATCTATGCCCTTCAATACGATTTGCAGGCCTTTAGCACTTTTAAGCTGATATGTGTAGAAACTTTTCTTACTTTTTTCAAATTCAGTAATCAGTTTGCGAAAATCTTTTTCTTCATAAATTTGAATTTTGGTTTCATGAATGTTACCACGTTTTATTGGAACGATGTGAAATTTATTCTCACCAATGACTGAAATTAAATTTTTTATAAGAGCGTTTGAATTTTTTTCTCTCAAATAGATTGGAGGCGCCTTGGATGTTTTGTTCGTAGATACATCGGGTTCGTTGTTGTCAACTTGTAATATTTGAAAACGATTTTGGCGGTTAATAGAGGATCCCTAGACATTTTTGGAGCAGATGAAATTTTCGAAGACTTTGGGCTTCGTCCGCGCTTTACCACTGTACTATTTCTGTCCATTCCCACTTGGACCTTGGGTTTTGGGCTGCTCTTAACTTCAGTAAAAACTTGGTTAAGTGATGACCACGAGCCCGAAGCGGATGATATCGCTGAGTTAAATGTAGAAGTACTAGGCAACGGTAATGTTAACGAATCACTAGTTGGCATTGGCCAAAGCGAAGTTGATCGCTGACGAAAACGTGGCCTCGCCGTTAAAAAAAAGTCTACTATCAGATTTCTTATTTAATTTGTTATCATTAAGAGCTTCAGAGCTCTCAGTAAGTCTATCATTAGATTTTTGATTTTTATTATTTTCATTAAGATTCAGAACTCACAGTAAAATAGGAATTTCTGCCATTTGAACTCACTTCACAGTTATTTGTTTTTGAGGTACTCATATAGAGTATTCCTCAAGGGCACTTTTGTTTGTTTGTTTGTTTTTTTTTTTTGATTACGGTTTTTTTGTTTTTGTTAATTATGACTATGTAAAAAATATTAGCAATGCAAATAAAGCTAACAATAACAATATGTATTCCGAATATTTTTTCGTTTGATTTTTTTTTGTTTAGTATGAAATAAAAACTCCGCTAAATCGACTGTTCACTATGAATGTACAACGAGAAAAGAAGTCACCATAAATATGTACACTGGCTTGGGCTAGGTGATGATAAATATATAAATAGTAGTAATAATACCAATAATAAAAATAATAATAATAATTACGTGTTTAAATTTGTTTTATTTTTTATATATTAAATTATTAAGGAACTTTTTCCAAAAAGTACCTCTTTCAAAAAGTAGTTTTTCCAAATAGTACCATCAAAAAGTACCTTTTTCAAAATATGATTTTTTTCAAAAAATATCTTTTCAAAAACGACCTATTTTTCCAAAACATACGTTTTAAAAATATTTTTTCCAAAAAGTACCTTGTTAAAAAATTACTTTTTCTAAAAAGTACGTTTTTCAAAAAAAATTATTGTTTCAAACAGTATCTTTTTCAAAAAAATAATTTTTTCAAAATGCACCTTTTTCGAAAAGTAGCTTTCTCAAAAACTAGTTTTTCCCAAAAATGCATATTTTCAAAAAGTACCTTTTCAAAAAGTAATTTTTTGAAAACTATTTTTTTGTGCTTAAAAGAACATTCCCAAAACGTACCTTTTAAAAAAATATCTTTCCTAAATCACTTTTTAAGTGGAAATAACTGTTTTTAAATGTACTTTTTTTTGAAGAGTACTCTTTTATAAAATAGTATTGCCAAAAGGTACATCTCTCAACAACTACCTTATTAACAAGTTTTTATGTACCAAATCACATTTTTTAAAATTATTATTAATTTTCAAAAATGTGCCATTTCCCAAAAGCACCCTTACAAAAAAGTGCTGTTTCCAAAAATATTATATTTAATTTTTTTTCTTAAAAAGAGTCCTTTTTTCAAATATTCAAAGTACCCCTTTGATGACAATGGTCAAGAATAAAATTCAACTGATATTCAAAATGTTTCAATTATATTAATTCTCCCGAAAATACAAATTTTAGCATCGTTTCTCGTACTTACCCTTTTTGAAAAAACATACTTTTAATTATCACAGCTTCCACTGAGCGGTCAGTGAGGCCGAAGTCATAGCAAATTACTTTTACATGTTTGTTATATGTACTTTATCATTAACAAAAAAGTACGAAGAATGGGTGCGATTTTACCCCTTTTAAATGGGAATTTGCAGAAGGTGTTAAAACTTATTCGAGATTCTGTTCAGAAGAATAGATCGAGCCAAAAAACTTGCTGATACGTTTAATAAGGAGATATGTCGAGTGCAAAAAGGTATAAATTTTACCCTCTAAAAGTACATATGCGTCCTTCTCCGAGAACAGGAACCTAGTTTGTCAAAAGCGGGAACTTGGAAAAATCTATAAAAATGCGAAAAACATTAAAATTTTATTTTGCAAATGCGTTTTTCTCAAAACTTCATTTTCACACACTAGGTCCCTTTTCTCGGAGAAGGTCACACATATTGAAAATGTACCAAACACGTAACAGCTTGTTTTTCAGCAGCATTCGTATGCTTTTAGAATTTTCAGTCTATCTAATGTAGTTTCTAAAATATAAGGATACCGATTTGACCCTTTTCAGCTTCTACTGAGCCGTAGCAAGTCATAGTAAATTATTTTTACATGTATGTCATATTTACCTTATCAAAACAAAAAGGTACCGAAAAAGGGTACGATTTTATCCCTTATAAGTGCGAATTTTCAAAAAGTACCAAAATTCATTCGAGATTCTGTTCAAAAAAATGAACGCGCCAAAAAGCTTTCTGAGACGTTCAATAAATCAGAAGATATGTCAGGTGCAAAAAAGGTACCAAAAATAAGTTTTTACCTTTTAACCAATAAAAGTACATTTATTGAAAAAGTACTAAATACGTGTCGGCTTATTTTTTAGCAACATTCGTATGCTTTTGGAATTTTTAGGTTATCTAATGTGATTCCCGAGATATAAAGATAATGATTTGACCTTTTTACCCCTTTTTCCCTCTTACCACGCTTTGGTCCCTTCGAAAAATCATACATTTTACTATCTCAGCTATTACTGAGCGGTATAAAGTTATAGTAAATTATTTTTACATGTTTGTCATATGTACCTTATCATTAGCAAAAAAAGTACCGAAAACATTATTAATTAATTTTGAAACTTTCTACAACGCACAAATAATCTCAAATTATTATACTTATTAAGTAAAATATTTTTTTATTAAAAATACGTTGAATTTCATTATTGAGGTGTTTATCTGAATCCTATGCGCATTACACTATTGCTAATGCAGATCATCAGGGAACTTTTACCCAAAAATTGCTTAGAACAATTAGAGTTATTATATATATATATTATATATATTATTTTAAGCTTTCATTTAAATAAATGAAAAGGAAGCTCAACAAATATCAAAGTTAAAACAAGAACTCAAAATTATCAACATGTTTTTATTTCCTAACTTTACTAGATTGGCTGACTTTTTCAGCTCGAATTGTAGTTTTTACATAAAATATACTTGCTTTCTTGATCATTTTTATTAATACTTGAAAATTGTGTTTAAGATGAGTGACTCTAATTCCTTACGAAGGGGAAAAAATGTTTGCGTTATCGCAAACACTTTTTGAATGAAATAATACGGCTTAAATAGTTCTTATATGTAAATACTGATACTATAATTTGGTATAACCCTTTGTGCAGGTACACCTTGGGTATGTTGAAATTTTTTTGTTATTCCCAAGAATCCTAAAAAATATTAAAAAAGTAAAATTTTTTGAAAATGAGTGAATTTTGTAAACTTAGTTAAACAAAATCGGACTAGTTGTTTTTGAGTTATGACAAGTGGAGACATGTCTCAAAATATTGACAGCTTTACTTAAAAATTTAAAAAAAAACCTCCATAGAATTAAAAATTTGGACCATATTAGTAGTACTGGAACCACAATACATCAAAATTGGTTTCACAAGCCTTAAAATTGTTTAAATTTTGTTGCGCGGTGTTGTTAATTCACAAAGTACTCGTATCTTTATTTGTTTGTTTGTCCATTTCGGAAAAATTATTAATTTATTAATTAATTGCCCTAAAATAATAAAAACGCCGCCACAGTGCCCAGATCTTGCTCCTATTGAATACCTCTGGCGTCATTTCGAAAAAATAATAAGAAAAATGACCTTAGAATCAGAAATAAAATGAAAAATGGCCTCTATACCAGATCGTTTAAAATAAGTTATACGTGACAAAAGAAAGGCAATTTGCTTCCAAACCAATTTTACATACCTTATATGATAAGAATATTAGCAATGTCGAATACTTTTTTGTTTGAATTTCTTAACTAATTTTTTATTAAATGAAATTTTTATTGAATACAATTTGAAGTTCCTCAATAAAATGCTTTTTAGTTCTTTTTGTAAAATAAGACTGTAAATAGTTTTTATTAATGAAAACAAAAAAAAAATGCAGAAGCCACTCAACGGAGTGACCTTAATATCGAATATTCAGCAAAAACATATACATATCAAATAAGGTCGAAAAAATAGATATAAAAAAATTATGGTATATGTCTTATAGTTTTTTTGTCCTTTGTACACGTAAAGAAAAAATATGATTGATGCAACCATAATCAAACAGCAACATACTATGATTGAATTACACAGTACAACAGGCAATCTTTGGGGTGAGAAATTCCAAGTCAGGGTGATGGTACTAGGTCAGTATAGTAAAACCCTCAAAGGATTTGGCGTTCGTATGTGTCAGTTCTTTTTATGACCTTTTAAATTTTTTCCTTATCTTGATGTTTTTTCGCTTAGTTGTAACATTTTGGCAAAAACTTAGTTTAACATAACTCGAGAACCACTTGTCCGATTTTGATGAAACAAATTTAGAAAAATTAAAAATTGCAATCTAATCTGTTTCTATACCGTTTTCCTATATGTGCAACACTTTCGAAGTTAAAAATGAATGTATGAAGGGAAAGAAGTATTTTTTGCCTAAAAATTTAAATATTTTTTTTTAAATTCATAAAAAATCCAAAATGGAAAAAAGTTCCAAAACTAATTACTTTCGCGTAAAGTCACATAACTCATGAGCAAAAAAAAGGGATAGATCATGAAAATCGATGCACGCGTTTCTCATTTATTCACAATTAGGTAAATGTATGAATTTAAAAAATTTGCTCCAGATATGCACAACATTATTTGGAGACAACATTGACACTCACAAGCCGAACTCTCTCATATTTTTCTACTGTACTAAAAGAGAAATATTGATGTGGCAACACTGGTTCTGTAATGTTCACATAAAACATGCATTTTCATTATACATTTTCTCTTTCTCACACTGGTTCTGTGATTTTTGTCATTCAACAAGTGCCGACGAACGCGAACAGTAAAAGTGATTTTTCTCCAGTTTAAAAAACGGGTTTTAAGCTGGAATTGTATTATGAATATAATTTAAGCGAGTATTGCTTAAACAAAATTTGAAATGCTGTTTAAAATTTTTATGAATACTATTGTAAGTACATACATATGTATGTACCAAAAAAATTTAAAGTATTTTGTATTTTTCATTTTAAATAAATATCCTGAAAGTATTTTGTATTTTAAATATATGACCAGCGATTTTTTGTATTTTAAATACCGCAAACCCTGTATTTTGCCCAACTTTGCATGTATGTGCCTTTTAAATATGCAATAAAAATTAATTGTTAAATAAAAATATTATTTTTAATATAAATACGCACATTTGTTCACAATCTTTGCGAGAGTCTATCACTAAATCCCAAAACTCGGAATTTCAAAAATCTTAACCCGATTAGCATCTCTAGACACGGTCCAGCTCGCGAACGGTCATCGCTAGACCTCATATATCTTAAGAATCCTGATTAAAAGACCGAACTTTAATCTGAGAAGTGTAACAAAATCACGTGTTATATCTCCATACAAGGTGAGTCGCTCTAATGTACATGTACATATGTATGTACATTGCAACATGCACATAACTCTTAAATGCTCGTTTTGTAGAAAACAAGCTTGAGTTTTTAATTTATATAGAACTCAGTCATATATTTGCATTATTAACTCCAAGAACGTATTATACTTACAAACGATACATACATAAATACGATGCACAATAATCAGTTAAGCCTATATACAGTACACGGCATGTAAAAATTCACATGCCCGTGTGAATATGACGTCACGAGAATTTTCAGCATGTTGGTTGCATTTTTTTAATTATTTGTAGTTGCTACATGTCGTTAAATATTGATGGTATTTTTGTTCCAAAATCTAAATATGACAAATTTAGCCGAATCGGACACATTTCCAGAGACAGCACATGAGTAGTGATGTAAATTTCTCAATTTACATGTATTGATAGTACACGGCATATGGCCAATGTAGCTTCAAGGTGACGTCAAAATTACGTCAGAGCAACATGTGCATGTGTATTTTTAAATGCCGTGTACTGTAGGCTTTGCCCTCAATTATACAACAAATATTACAACAGCAATAACCACATGTACTTTGTTGGTATAAATTACCATCTTGCTTTTCAAAACTGGGTAGCATTGTCAGAGTGTATTTCCTTATAGGAAATGTGAAACACCATACAAAGTTGAACATTTGTTAGGTGTTTGAGGTTAACAGAAATAAAAGCACACAATCCAAGTTCGACATTTGGCTTGGAAAACATACATGAGTCACCTGGCTTATTGCGGTCAGCTAATTAATGTGCCTTAAGGCAACCAATTGGTTGCAAACATACATTCACATGTATACTCCTATTTTTTATTTTTTATTTTTGTTTCTTGTTACTTATTATTTTTTTGTGTTATGAATTATTTTTGTTGCTCAATAAAATATTTTCGTTGAAAAAATAGATACATTTTATTTCAATAAAAATACCACAGTGAGTTTGGATAAATGTATTTTTAAAAGTATTTGAGCGTATTTTTATAAATACATGGCAATTTGTATTTGGTAATTAACAGAGGTTTACTATATACGTTTATACGTGAGTAACTCTGTCTAATATAAAGCCTTTAATTTTTCTCGACGCGAGAAAACTTTACAGAAACGAGGCACATATTGTAGTGATAGATGTTATACCAAACAAGAACTTGGTCGCATTTATAATTTTGTGAGTATTGGTATTTAATTCAAAATAATCATTTATTTTTACACATGTTTGTTATCGTTCAAACTTTAATACTATGTTCACACTTACGTTCATTAGTTTTTAAGAGCTTAAATACGACGATTTTGAGATGTTTTACCATACATTGACTTGATTTGTTAAATATCTCATATGAGATGTTATAGATTTAAACACTTCCTTACACAAAAATGGAGTATGTTCAGTGAGTTTTTTGATAACTCTAGCAACTTTGTGTTGTTATTAAATGGCGGCACCTGAAAAATTATTTGATAAACAGGTAATTACTCGTAGTTAAAAAATACCAAATTATTTACAAAAACATTTCTTGTTTAAAAATAATAAACCAAATAAAAAACAAAATTTTTCGATAAATTTTATAAATACCATATTTTACTGATAAATCGTCAACCTTATATGTATGTACATCTCAAATATAATGTGAACGGTTGTTTCTAGTTTTTTTTAAAACGCTTTCCTTAAACATGTTTAATACCTAACCTGACCAGACATCCCGCTTTAGGCGGGATTATCCCGCTTTTCGCAGGTCGATCCCGCTTTTTAGAGTTCTATCCCGCTTTTTAGAGTTTTGAAATTTGAAATCTCTTATGCGATTTTTATTAAAATGTGACTGATAAAAGTTCATTCCAAATATTTTTCAAGTGTAGTTATAGCTTAACTAGCCAGAAGTCTGTGTGCATCGCTGAAGCCCAGATACGTTATGAGATGAAAAGACAAATTTTCATTGTTTATACAAATATTCATAACTAATTTAAGATTCTCCACTACATTACATACACTCAGGGAAAAGCTGCAACTTAAATATAAGAACGAATCACATTAATTTAATAATTTTCAATACAATAGAAAATTTATATTTAAATCCTTAAAAATAAATAAAATTAATAAATAAATACTGTAAATTAATATTTTTCCATATTGAAATAATGTTTCTTATTAATTCAATATGGTTTTTATCGAATTTAGGCTGTTTTTTCTCTGTGTGTAGTTTCCAAGATATTTTCTTTTTTCCGATTATTTTCTATCATCGGCAGACCAGCAGATTTTCAAATTTGTATTTGTAGCAGATACCAAGATATTAAAAAATTAATATTTAATTTACTTATGAGGTGATACACGTCTCTTTTTACTGTTTTGTATTTCAAGATATCTTTAAGGAAGTATTGCTTCTATGTGGGAAGTGCGACGTCAACTTTGTTTATTAAAAAATTAGTAGCATATTGCTCCTTCTAGACCATCAGTAATACGCTGTAATCAAATCAGCAAGATCGATATGCTGGTATTATTTTTTGGTCAAACGAAAATTTGCACTATTTGTTAAATTCTTAAATTGTTTCCAGAGACAATGCACAATATCAACAGAGCTATCCTCACAAAATTTCAAGATTCTCCCTATATTAGTTTTCTAGATACCTCAAAGTAAATATTTTTTCTTTATGGGATGTGTCGCACCCACATGCCTAACTCGAATTTTTTTGTAAGACAACGCCCATTATAAAAATTGTAACGCACACAGAATTTCATATTTCTTGCTGAAAGATATTTCAAAATAAAAAAAATAAAAAAAAATACTGAAATCGGTGCAGCCGCTCTCAATTGATGCGATTACCAATGAACGACACTGCTTGATTTTTATTTATATAGATCAATATTTTTGTTTATAAATTTTTTTTTATTTAACATCGTTCCTTTTGAGTTAAAAACTGTATTTCCTAAGTACATACGACACTGTATATGTGCATATTACACATGCTGCTTTCTAAAATATATTTATTTTAAAATCCCGCTTTTTGGCAGTATTGTCTTCAAAATCCCGCTTTTTGCAAAAACCATCTGGTCACGTTATTAATGCCATAAGTATGAACATAGTATTATACAGAAATTATTTTAGCTGCTTTATAACAAATAATTATTTATGTTATATGTATGTACATATTTCTTGATTTATTTCTGTGGCACTATGGAAAAATAGCTTAAGTCGACTTAAGCAAAGCCGTGCATTTTGGAAGTTCTTAGGCTTTCACTAAGAGATTAGAAGGCTCTTGCTTTCCAAATGTAACATTTTAACCCCTGCAAATTCCAACTGGAACACAACAAAGCACAAGTAAGCTTAACGTTCTTAAGTCTACTTAAGCTACTATTCCATATTGCCACAGATTTATACTACTGTTTATTTCTTTATTTATTTATACTACTGTTTAATTCTTTATTTATGTTTTATTTGCTCGCTGATTATATTTGTAAAATTTTATATAATTTTAATTGCATTATTACTTTGTTGTTGATTAATACAATTTACTTAATATTTTTCGTTTTGCTCTAATATCTTTTTATTTGTTTTTTCTGTTCTTTTTATGTTTTGCTCGTTATTTTCCTATTTTGTTGTTGCAGTTGCGCGTAATTCGTGCATTCCGTTCTACATTGGAAGATTTGAGTGAGAGGCGTTCTATCCATAGCCTGCACATGTTACGTAGTCCACGCACCGCTAATGTTCCCCATGGTACAGGGATAAACAAACTTTATAATAGTAACTTTTCAAACCCTGTCTACAATAATTTTATAAAAATTTCTCAGGAAACCGATCAACAGTCACAACAGCCTAAAAAGCAAAATCTTCTGCAATTACCAGTTGATATGATTTATATAGATGAAGATCCTACAACACAAAAATATCAAAAGCATAATGGCAGCAACGGCAGCGGGGGTGCCGGCGGTGCTGCTGGTATAATTGATGAAGGATATTCGAATTTAAAACCAAATACTTTTAAACAAAAGTTGCAACGAAATGGTGATACAGCACCATCTCCAATAGAACTAAAACCAAATCAGAGTGAAACGCGATTTTAAACGAAACATATACATACATATATTAACAAAGTACTTCATTTATATATAACATACAATCAAAATTTAACTTCCAAACGCTTCTTAATTTTATACATTAAGTACCTGTATTTATAAGTCTATATATGTGAATGTAGGTCAAAAACAAAAATTAAAGCCTTAAAGACTCCCCTCTCTCCATCACAGATATAACAGATAAGATATGTTATAATAAAGGCCTTCTGCGATAGGTACATATATAATAATTTAATAGTAGAGAAACAACTAAATATATATGTGTTCAATAATACATACAATTTGCAGATGTATTTTTTTATTACCATTATCATAAGCAGCGATGGGTCCATGCTTAGAGGTAGCTACAATTTTGTCTTTTCCAATTATAACGTAAGTCTTATATGCATACAACGGAAATCTCCTCGACTGTAAAATAAAAATAATCGGAAATTTTTCAATAGACACTAAAAAGAAGGTTTAAAAATTCGTGGAAATAAGGCATTTTATCATAGCAAACCTTTAGAGGATTTTTATTACCAATCGCATCAAAATTTTGTTTTGTTGATTTAGCAACTGATGGGGAACACTACATATGAGGGACATTTTAATATCTGTTACTTTTTTACAGTGACTGAAAAATCACTATTCACTACTGCGACTGAATTTATCAAGTAACTTAAAATATATCTCTATCATACAAACAGTGAATACTATTGTATGTTTACTTAACTGTAAGTAAATCAATATTTTCTTATTTCTTCAGCTTTTGCGGAATAAAAAATCATATCAAATCGTCTTTTCTGGAAACCCTAGCTCTCACATTTTTTCACTCGCTATTTGATTGTCT
The DNA here is from genome assembly GCA_905220375.1 of Tachina fera. Taxonomy (NCBI): domain Eukaryota; kingdom Metazoa; phylum Arthropoda; class Insecta; order Diptera; family Tachinidae; genus Tachina; species Tachina fera. The sequence continues at coordinate 6,851,120 of LR999968.1, read as the reverse complement.
CTCTGCCTGTTTAACGGCAATATTCAATATTTGGAAATACCTTATGTTAACTAACATATTGTCCGCTACATTGTTTGCGGATATTTTATTTGTACTAACCGAAACTCACAGTAGACAGAGTTCAAATATAAAAAGTGCACGCCCATTAAATAAATGATTAACTGAGACACTTTTCATGTTAATTCCTTAAACCCACACAATAAGCCCCTTATATGAGACCCATATTGACGGTGTGTTTATTGTCTGAAAACATCCACATACATAAATATATTTTTAGTTTATTTTGTGTTTGCTTTTCAAAAATCCATTTCAGTCGACACCCACATAATGGCGTTTGAACCGATTTCGTTATTTTTTATCACCTCGAAAATTTCTTTCATTCTCATGTCATTTGAAAAAATTTTAAATAGTAAATATGTACATAAGTAAGCACTTACTTAGAGGTACCAAAAGCGGGTACAAGTTTTACCCTTATACATATACTCGAATTTCGAAAGTGAAAAAACTAATCCGAGATGTTTCTTAGGCAAAATGAATTGAGAAAAACTATGCTTTTATGTGTAATACTCTATTAGATATGTTTCCAAAAAGGTACAAATATAGATTTTTTTTCAACCTTTTATCTCCCTAAAGTACAAACATCGAAAAAGTACCAGAACTACTTATTTGCTTAGCGAAATTTATATGTTCTTGGAATTTTTTGAGTCTCTCTACTTTAGTTTTGGATATATGAAACTATCCACTTTACCCATTTTTGCACCAGTGAACATCTTTTGCATTCGAATTTTCCCAAACCCGATCACCCAGCCGGATACGTTACTCATTTATATACATTACTAGTAAGGATAGGATTTTCATGCATTTAAAATCACGGTTTATGTAAATAAAATATATATTAAAAATTAAAAAATAATATTTAAAACTAACACATAACATGAACACTTAAAAAATCCGCTTCATTGCTTTATGAACACACATCTTGTCATTAAAATTAAAAAAAAAACACAAAAACCTCAGTTTTTGTGCTTTCTTAGCAAACAAACAATTATTATTTTTTATTTCTTAAATTCTCTCCCCCAAAATCGGTTCAGTTTTATGTAAAAAAAATACAAAAAAATTTAATAGCGATAAGTTGTGTTTTAGGGGGTGCGTCCGCCCCTCAAGCCCATTTATTCAATGTAAATTGTTTGCATACGACTATCTTAAAAAAACATTTTACAAGAATATGATATATGGTAATACCTTAGCTCTTTTAGCAACAACATTAGCCTCACAGAAATTTTTTTGCTAAAATTAATATTTTAGAAAACAATGAAGAAAATAACCAACAAAATACCAAACATTTTATATAACAAAATTATATTTATATGGAAATTATTTATGCTGAGCATGTACAATAAGAGCTTATATCTATTAAATTATTTGATACATATACTACGTATAGTAAAAAATACTTAAAAAAATTACATGGAATAAATGGGTTTGAGGGCTAACTTTGAGGGGTGGACACAGCCCTAAAACCAGGGACCGAAAATAATTGTTATTCTTGAATTTAAAAAAAAATATACAAGGAAATATCGTAGAGCATAGCCAATCACACCATTATGTTTGTTTTCAATTAGGTTTTTTAAAACTGAAATGATTTAAAAATTTTACATTTTTATTTTTTAAGCAGAAATAATTGTTATTTTCTGATTTATATTTTTTTTGGAGCAGAAATAAAAATTATTTTCTGATTTTTATTTTTTCGAGCTGAAATAAAAATCAAAAACTGATTTTTATTTTTTTGAGCAGAAATAAAAGTTATTTCCTGATTTTTATTTTTTCAAGCAGAAATAAAAATCAACTTCTTATTTCTACATTAAATGTAAAAAATAAATTTGTCTATACACATGTGTGTATGTATTTATGACTGTATGTATATTAGGGTGGTTTTAAGAATCGATGTCGGATTTATTTAGGGCACCCCCTTAAATGTTTCATTTTGTTAGATTTTAAGATTGCCAAAGTTTGAGCACAATTGGATGATGTTAACACGTGCAACTGGGGCCTCAAAGTTTTGAAATCTCGAATTTTTGGCAGTTTTGCGATTTCGGCGACCCATATCTCTGGAACGGCTAAAGCTATCTGCCCGTCTTACACATCAAATTAAAGGCCATACTGTTTTTAAAATTTTATATTCCGCATACGCATATGTTATACGCAACTAGTACTGAAACCGAAAAAATAGAACCAATGTCCGTAAAAACGTTACAAGGTACCCCTGAGGGCAAAGATGCGTTATTTGTATTGTTATTGCTTATTATGGACAAATACTTGTACTTTGGAATCCCATTTCATTTAAATATGTTTGCTATGGTATATCGTTAATTTTAGACCCACAACAATGTTTTTTATGTCAGGTATGTATTAAGGATAGCTTTGTGGTTCTTGCTTTTATGATTTTGTTTCTTGGTCAGTTGAAAAGTATTCGCTGAACAGTGAAAGTCATATTTTGTTCTACGTTCCTGTGATCGAGTTTAAAAAAACTCACTAAATATTAACTACAAAGACATTTTTATTTTAATTAGTTCGGTACCTACTAACACGAACTCTTTGTTTTAGTTAGTGTCATTCTGTGTCATTTTTTCTTTCTTCTAGTGAACATTTTTATTTCTCGTAAAAGTGATGGCTTCTACATCTGGCACGAGAGGTAGAAACAAAATTTTCCTAATTGACTATCCAGCTCATCAGATAACAGCATGTAAGCTTGCCCTCCAATCGACAAGTTCTAGCTACTAAGTTCTACAATTTACGTACTGTTAAGTTAAATGTGGATACTCTGCCACAACTGCTGTTGACCAGGTTTTCGTTTTTTGGACAAAAGCTCGAATTCCTACAAAACAAAAGCAAAATGTCATAGTAAAGCTGGAAAAACTATACGATGATTGAAGAAAAGTACAAGGAAGGAAGTACAAGGATAGAAAATCGGAAAGTGCAAGAAATGCTGTAAAAGAGTTTACCCTAAAGTTGGATGATCTGTTTGATATTACCCACCAAGATGCCCTGATGGTGACTTCAGAAGAACACAAGGAGTTTCTGTTGAAACGAAGACAGAAAGAAAGACCATGCTCCATGCTCGGAGTTGACCTGAAGTTAACGCTACTCGTATCATTTTGGCTACAGTAAAAGCTCTCGTAGAGGATACGAAATAATATCCAGAAGCGTTATCCGTGAACAGCGGAGAACAAACCGTGAAAAATACACTGAATAAATTCAAGATAGACTTAAGATACCACAAAACGAGGCTGGTTGCGTGCACTGGGATGGAAAACTACTACCAGGTATCCTCAAAACAGAGCAGAAAGAACGGGTTGCTGTTCGGGTATCACATGGGACTAAAGAACAATTCCTGGGCGTTCCTGAAACTGACAGTAGCTCATGGGAGGAACAAGCCCCAGCAGTGTACGAACGTCTAGAGAAATGGGGAGTCAGCCGGCTTGATCGCGGCTATGTGCTTCGATATAACAGCATCAAATACTGGGAGACTCAATGTAGCGTGCAATCTCCTAAAACACATGTTAGGTCGAGAGCTTCTGTACCAAGCATGCCGACACCAAATTTTAGAAGTCTTGTTGAGAGGAGGTTTTAACTGCAAGTTTAGAAGCACATCGGGACCTCAACCAGACATATTCAAGAGATTTCAAAAAGAATAGTCGGCGATTGATAAATCAAAGTTCGATGTAGGCGAGAATGTTTTGAAACTACTGCCCAAAGAAGAAGTAGAGAATATCAAAGAAGAACTGCAAAGAAAACTAATGGAATGTCAGCCAAGAGACGACTACAAAGAGCTCTTACAGTTACAGTTGGCATTGATATATCTTGGCCATCTTGACGGAAAAGATGTGCACTTCAGGTCTCCAGGTCCAGTACGCCACGCCCGGTGGATGGCAATAGCTATTTGCTGTCTGCAAATACAGTTCTTCCGTGACCGCGACGTTTTTAGGGACATTGGCTTCATTATCTCGAATTCACTACTACTTACGTATTTTTTCATTACATATATAGAATATTGTAAACAGTATCGCCTTCAATGATGTATAACACGGGCAAATATATTAAACCGTTGTAGAGATATGGGTCGGCAAAGACGCCAAACCTCAAAAAATCGAGATTTTCAAAACTTCGAGGCCCCAGTTGCACGCGTTAACATCTTTCAATCGTGCTCAAAATTTGGCAATCCTAAAATCTGACAGAAAGAAAAGTTTTAGGGGAGTGCCCCCAAAAAAAGTCTGAAACTTTTTTACCCTATGAGATAAAACCACCCTAATGTATACATTAGGGAAGCCAATCGGGATCGATTTTTGGAAATCCCGGGATTCGGGGTTTTCGAGATTTCGGGATCTAATTTTTTTTGGTAAAATAAATTATTTTTTTAAGTAAATATTACTTTAATAACAAATTTTATGCATTTTAAAAGGTTTTTTATGTTGATAATATATCATTACAGAATTGTCTTTAAAGTTAACAATTTTCTAATACGAGTATGAAATAAAAATCAAAAGAATTTTTCTCATCTATTTTTAAGTTGATTAATCACATTTGATTTTAGAGAATTTATACTGAAAACCATAACTAAATATGAACATTTGTTTTTGTTTTTAATATATGTAAATTTTTTCTATAATATTAACCAAAACGAACATATGTACATACATATCTATTGACTTTTGAAAAACGAAACGCATTATTCGGTAACTATTTCTTACGTTTACGTCAACCCGACAACAAAAATGTTGCACTTGTCTTGTATTGTATTCTACTTCAATTGTAAGAAGCTGTCAATAGTACTCAATTGTTACCGAAATAAGTGGATAAGTGCTAATTTTTTTTATAGCGTTGAGGAGTTGAAACAAATAGATTATTTTGTTTTCCATATTATTTGTTATTGATTTAAATTATTCCCCGGGAAAAATTTCCTGTGGAATTTTATTCATAATTGCTCTCATAATATAGAATACGATGGAATAAATTTGTCAAACTTATGAATTTTCCAAATGTTATTTCCCTTTTCCAAAGCTGATCTGCTGCTTTTTGTCTTCAAAATAATTCTTATTTGTATATTGTAGCACCTTTGATGAAAATAACCGTGAGAAAGTAGTTGATTTATTTTGCTCTTGTATTTAATTTATAAGAATCGTGTCACGAATAGTCATTAAATTGTTAAAACTGCACGTTGTATGGGAATTTTAAATATTATACAAAAATACCATAAAATCAACGAAAATTTTAATTTATAAATGGTTATTTATATACAAATTTCTAAGAAATTCCGAAAGAGAAATCCCGGGATGGAATAGTATATATGTATGTATGTTGGTACCAGGATGAGATCAACCCGTGGACATTCCGCTGACGACAAAAATATGGTGGACACCAAAAACGGTGGAATCAATATGTATGTACATATGTACATGTGTATACACGTAATTATGTATATACATGCAAATTTATGTTTTAAATTTAATGTAATGATTTTTGTTTCTGCAGAAAGAAATTAAACTTAAAATAACTTTTGATTTTTATTTGTGCTCAAAAAAATAAAAATTAGAAACTAATTTATTTCTACTCGAAAAACTAAAAATCAAAAAATAATTTTTAGTTTTGCTCAAAAAAATTAAAATCAGTTTTTGATTTTTATTTCTTCTCAGAAAATAACAGTTATTTCTGTTCAAAAAAATAAAAATCCATTAAATTCAGTGAAGTGCTACTTTGACCCGCGCACGGACACGAGATATGTAATTCAATACGAACTTTAGCCAATATAAACTATAGTTTTGGCTTTTTTTCGTTTTTGGGTTTTTTCGGTTTTAAGCGTTTTTTTTAGTTTTGGCGATTTTTTTTTTGGTTTTTGAAGTTTTTTTTAATTTTGGCGATTTTTATTATTTTGGTGTTTTTTTTGTTTTAGCGATTTTTTTAATTTTGGCGTTTACTTATCTAAGTGATTTTTTTGCTTTTGGCGATTTTTTAGTTTTGACACTTTTTTTCTCGTTTTGAGGATTTTTTTCGGTTTTCGGCGTTATTTTTTAATTTTGGCAATTTATTTCGTTTTGGCGATTTTTTTTTAATTTATCAATTTTTTTTTCAAATAAACAATTATTTTGGTTTTGGCGTATTTTTCGCGTTTTGGCGATTTTTTTCTGTTTTTGGCGTTTTTTATTCATTTGGGCGATTTTTTCGAATTTGGCGATTTATTTTAGTGCTAGATTTTTTTTACTTTTGTAAATTTTTTTTTAAATTTTTTTTCAGGTGTTGGCGATTTTTATCGATTTGGCGATTTTATAATTTTCGGATTTTTTTAGTTTTCCCGTTTTGAAAATTTCAAGAGTTTACCTTTTACGGTTACCAAGATATAGCAAGTTCTCAAAATTACATAGTCAAAACATTAACTGATGGACCGCCCTTTAATTTAAATTTTTTAATATTTTAATGTTAATTGTTGTAGTCTATATAAAAATAGACTAATTTTACAAATTTCAAGTGTCAATATACATATGTACACACATACATACAATTGTATGTATATTACATGAGATTTTAACATTTTTCGTTGCTCGTTTTGGAGTACGCTTTAATTTCTAATTCTCATGTATTTGTTGTTGTAGTGGCCAAGGTTCTACATACTCAGTCCAAATTTCAGGTCCGTAGCTCTTACGGTTCCTGAGAAAATACCGTGTGACGGACAGCGTAGCTAAAACAATAGGGTTCTTTTCTTCAGCTTTGGTGTACGGAACCCTAAAAAGAACTAGTATCTTCTGACTTTTATTATAAAATGCATAACAGTTACAGTCCCTGCCTAAAACACAATTTATCGCTATGAAATTTTTTTGTATTTTGTTTTGCATAAAACTGGACCGATTTTGGGGGAGGGAATATAATAAATAAAAAAATTCTCTAAACAACTGACGGCCACGCTAATGGAGCCATAGAAGTATATCAAAATGTATGCATACCTAACATCAATCAAATAAATTTTGTGTACGAATATGAGTTTTGTGGTTTCTTAAGTAATCGATTCACCTTTCCTCTTAAAATGATTAATGCGATTTCTTTTAGTTCGATTTTAGGGTTCCGTACACCAAAGGTGAAAAAAGGACCCTATTTTTTCGCTACGCTGTCCGTCACAAGGTATTTTCTCAGGAACCGTAAGAGCTACGGACCTGAAATTTGGACAGAGTATATAGAACCTTGGCCACTACAACAACAAATACATGAGAATTAGAAATTAAAGCGTACTCCAAAACGAGCAACGAAAAATGTTAAAATCTCATGTAATATACATACAATTGTATGTATGTGTGTACATATGTATATTGACACTTGAAATTTGTAAAATTAGTATATTTTTATATAGACTACAACAATTAACATTAAAGTATTAAAAAATTTAAATTAAAGGATGGTCCATCAGTTAATGCAATTTTGACTATGTAATTTTGACAACTTGCTATATCTTGGAGACCGTAAGAGGTAAACTCTTGAAATTTTCAAAACCCGTAAAACAAAAAAAACCCGAAAATTATAAAATCGCCAAACCGAAAAAAATCGCCAAAACCTGAAAAAATCGCCAAATCGGAAAAAATCGACAAAATTAAAAAAAAATTCTAGCACTAAAATAAATCGCCAAATTCGAAAAAATCGTTTAAATGAAAAAAAATCGCCAATATGAAAAAAACGCCAAAAACCGAAAAATATCGCCAAAACGCGAAAAATGCGCCAAAACCAAAATAATTCTTTATGTGGAAAAAAATCGCCAAAATGAAAAAAATCGCCAAAACGAAAAAAATCACCAAAATTTAAAATAAACGCCAAAAACCGAAAAAATCCTCAAAATGAAAAAAAAGTGCCAAAACTAAAAAAAATTGCCAAAACCAAAAAAAAGTCACCTATATGAAAAAAACGTTAAAATTAAAAAAATCGCCAAATTAAAAAAATCGCCAAAATAAAAAAACGCCAAAATAATAAAAATCGCCAAAATTAAAAAAACTTCAAAACCCAAAAAAAAATCGTCAAAACGTAAAAAAAAGTGCCAAAACTCGGAAAGCGCCAATAAATTAAAAAAACCCCAAACTAAAAAACGCTTAAAACCGAAAAAACCCAAAAACGAAAAAAATGCCAAAACTATAGTTTATATTGGCTAAAGTTCGTATTGAATTACATATCTCGTGTCCGTACGGAACCCTTCGTGCGCGGGTCAAAGTCGCACTTCACTGAATTTTTTATTATTTTGATCGACATTTTTTGTTTCTCTGTTCATGAGTCGATTTGGCTAAAGTTCGTATCGCTCTATAAGTCGAATTACATGTGATAATTTTTAAAGAACAAATTCATGGAATGTGGCAAGTCAACTTCTGCTTTAACTTTCTTATAATTTCTGACGTAGTGACGAGATTACAAATAAATTAATTGGAAACAACAAGGATTATAATAGAATGTCAGTATAATATTGTGCGAGAAATATCACGGTGGAAACAAGCTGGTCTTTCTCTGAGACAAGAAACAAAGTGATTCTCGTTGCAAATAATTCAATTAGATTTATTATAACTTCAAGATTGTTGAAGTGTAAAGCAGTGTTGTAAAGTTCAATTTTCAGCTAAATTTCAATTCTTCCACTCCCAAGATGACTCGGTATGCGGTTTCCAGCATGTTACTTAAGGGAAGGAACATATTGCTTCGGTTGAAATGCGTTGATCTGGAAAAACTCTTTTCCGCTTTTGTTTTTGGCTTCTTTGTTTCTGGTATTTATTGTTGTTTGTTCCGGTTGAATATTTGGCTGGATTTAAGTCTGTTTAAACGGCCTTTTATTTCCGGATATAGTAAGGTGTGATGACATGAATTGCAATTTCTGCAAGTATCCTGGGAAGGGAAAGCTCTCAAAGTATGACTTTTGGCCAAGCAATCGACGTAACAGTTTTGTTTGCTGATAACCTTGTCCTGTTAAAGTCCATTTTTAAGAACAGTTTGCAGAATCGGATAGAGTGGAATTTATTACACAGATTGCATTGATATGTGTCAGGATCATGATAACTGCCGGTCTGTTAATAAGGATGTAACAAATAAAGACAAAAGAAAATAAATTTTGATTACTAAAAATTAAGTTAAATTTTGTTTTTCATTATTTTTTCTACATATATATGTATATATGAGCGTTAGTAAAATTGTGTTTATGAGTTAGTTTTCAGAAGAATTTTCATCAGTTACAGAGGTAGATAGCAAAGCTTTGCGATAGGTCTTTTGATTATCCCACCGGCTGTTCTAGCATCAACAGTTATGACATTATTATCGGTGCGCATATGCGCGCTTTCAATTCGACTTAAGCGCCAGTCAGAGCGAGGAAAGAGGGCATCACTAGCAACAACGAGATGTCCTACTCGCAGATTTCTGGATACGTTTTTCCACTTACATCGCTTCTGTAGTGACTTTAAATAATCTGACTTCTAGCGAATAGAGAAATGATTATGGACTGCCTTGAACTTTTCCCATCTGTTGTCAAGGAATAAATTTTGATCGTGGTGTTCCGAGAAGCTCATTATGGGTGCTCTTCTTAAGAAATGACCTGGGCTGAGGGCGGTAATGTCGTTAGGGTCCTCTGACAAAGCTGGAATAGGGCGAGAATTTAAGATTTCTTAATTTTAAGCTAAAACTGTAGTAAATTCTTCGAAGTTAAAATTGTGAGTACCTCTTACCTCTTTTAAGAGAAGTTTAAAACTTTTTATGGCCGCTTCCCATAGGTTGTCCACGTGTGAGGCATGCGGGGGAATAAGTTTCCTTTCTAGGCCAAGTGTTAGATATTTCTGAGCTACTTCTTAGGATGAGGATCTTATAAATGAATTAATTTCAAGATTAAGCTGCCGTCTGGCAACGATAAAGCCTCGCCTATTGTCAGATAATATCCAAGAGGGAGTACCCGGCTACCAACGAAGCGAGAAAATGTTGCCAGAAATGCAGCTGTCTACAAAATTTATAAAGTTTCTAAGTGCATGGCCTTGGTGCCTAAACATAGAAATACAAACACGTAACCTACTACGAATGGTCTCGCAAAATCTGTACCAGTTGTGTGGACGAGGACTGATATTGTGAATATAATGCACGTTTTGCAATGGTGAAATGAAAATTTTGTCTGTACCATTCTACACTAATTGCATGGGCAAGTAGTGAATGTAAGTGCAACAGATACAGAAGGCAGAGGCTAGAATTGCATGGCATTATAATGGAGTATTTTCCATAGCACGGGAGCAGTGAGTCTGTCAATCATCCGCTAACCCTTAAAATATTCTGCTGGTCTATGATAGCATTGAGAGTTCCCAAAGAAATAAATGCCTTGTGCTATTAATAATTATCTGGGTTTTACTAATTTTTCTTCCTTCGTAACGTAAGCTATAATACGCAAAGTCTTAGGATAAGATGAGCATTTTTGTAAAATATGCTCGGAAGAGGTTTTTGTTTACGATGAGGTACCACCAAATGCTGTCCGATTGGCTACCAATGTGTCCCATATGTAAACGGGCTTTGGGACTCAACCTAAAACAATTGATGCATCCGACCACAAATAAATGTCATACTGGCTGAATTGAAGGAAATCCGCGTCATAAAAGACAACAAAACGGCCCCATTTAATTCGAAACGTGGTAGGCGTTTTACAACGTAAATAAACGTATGTATTATATACTCCTTGATAGACATCACAGAAACTGTGAAATTAGTTAATATCGGATAGGCTATACTGTTTGTAACCATCTTGGAATCGGGACTTTAATAATTTGTGACAAATCTCGTCCCACTGTACTCCATTCAACCATAGTTGCTGCATTAACATCTAACTTCTTATTATGATTTGTGTAATCCAACACGCTGGATCGAAAGTAGTGGCTATACCTAATAAAATTTCGAGTGTTGTTACAGGGTTAGTATTTGGGATTGGAGTAAAATATTGATCAAAATAATCAGTAAGAGCATTCCATGCTACTCCCAAAGTTTTTGTTTAACTGCTTCCGCGAAATTGGAGTAGCTTAGAATCAGAAGTTCCGAGTTATTTCCTGAATATTTTTTTAGGGGAAATCCTGCGGAGTTTATCAATAAAATTTCCGCCGGACGAAGTGTCATCTACATAAGTCGATCTGCGAATAATTTCGGCAGCTTTAGGAAATTTATCTTGGAAATCTTCTGCAAGCTGAAGGAGGGTCCGAATTGCTATAAATAGGGCATAATTCACCCCTAATGTTACTGTCTTTTGCCACATTTTTAGAGTGTCTTTGGTAAATCAGGCGTTTTAAAGATCATTCAGAGGAGTGTATAAGAATCTGACGGTACATTTTTTGGATGTCATCCCAGAAAACGTATTAGAATTTTTGCTCTAGAACACTGAGATGAACTGTTTATAATTAGGTCTCTTATAGACCCGGGCTCCAAAAGAACTTTGTATCAGAGAGAGTTCGAAGTCTATTCCAATTACCCTACCGCAAATCCCATCTTGAAATTATAGGCATAGGTGGTCAAGTTCAGTCGGCAAACAAGAAATGCCGTCTTGTCCTATTTCGATTTTCTATAAATGCTATTGTGTTACCAAAACTAACGAAACACATCCCCTCAATACCATATAGACTCATCACTTTCAAGCATTGACTTAGCCTATCGAAACTTCAACCAGTCCTTCCTGATTGATTTTTTTTCTTGAAAATGATTCGGAACATTTGATCAAAATCGGCGACAATTAAGAAACTAAGTGATTCTCGTTGCAAATAATTTAATTAAATTTATTATAACTTCAAGATGGTTGATTATATAGTGCTGGTGTTACTCTTAATTACTTCTATTTTTCAGGATGGTGAAGTAATAGTGACTCGTCGTAATATTGAAAAATTAAGGTAAAGCTAGGTTTTATAAGTATAAACACTAAAAACAATAATTTTTCTAAAACTTTGTGTTTTTTCCCCTATCAAACTTGATATTTTAAGTTGGCAACGCGATGACAATTTTAACTAAAAAACAGTTGTTGTTCATAGTAATAAAACACAGTTTAGTCGTGTGTAAATTTGGTCTACTCCTAGACGACCAGACTGAATTTAGTTGAGAACCGCGATAGGGTGTAAAGACAAAAGGCTCATGGCTTGTTGTTGTGCCCACAAAAATTAACTATACATTAATTTATTTTGTATTGTAATATATTTTTCTTTTAATTTTTTATGATTTTTCCTAGTAATATTTTTATTATTTACTTACTGAATCAATCAAAACTATGTTCTAAGATTTTGTATTAACTAAAATTTAAATTAACGGAAAACTTATGTTAACGAACATTTATATCATCACTGGTAAGTATGTTTTAAATGGGAGTTTCCCTGCTGTGTATAGCAGTGATCGATACAACCATTCGCTGCCCAACGAATGCTAGCAAGTTGAACATCCAATAAGAACACGACGTGTGGACAATATGCGAGTATGATTGATTATATGATTATAAAACCGCACATTAGGCAATTCGAGTTAGTTGGCTGCTAGGTCATGGTGTGTCGATTATTTTTGTTGGCGAGTTAACAAGAATAATAATAGGAATTATCCATCGAAGAGCAGGAAATTGAATTATACTGTGCGAATCCAGTAGAAATTCAACTTTTCTATAAATAGTAACTAACGTTAGAGATTTTTTTTATAGTGGAGTTGGCTACTAGCTCATGGTGTGTAGGGTCGATTATTATTATTGGCGAGTTAACATTAATAATAATAGGAATTATCCATCGAAGAGCAGGAGAGTGAATCATACTGTGCGAATCCAGTAGAAATTCAACTTTCCTATAAGTATCCAACTCGCGCTCTTTACTATTTAAGTAAATTTAAGAGAACTTTTTGTAAATACTTATTATAACGAGTAAGAAACGAATAGACTTTCTACTTTACTATGATATAATCAAATCTAGTAACGACCCTGGACACCGCTGAGCTTACCCCAGCATAAGAGCGGAAAACGTGTCGTTACAAGGGGCATTAATAAATCTTGGGATTTTATTAATCTGAATAAAATTTTGGTATTTTATACATAATTGTAAATTTTTATGACAAACAATAGCACAATGGAACGTCATGCTGATTTCGAAAGCCGCTACAAATGTTTCATTTAATACAACTTCCCTATACAAAATCTTACAAAAAAAATTATTTTAGTAATTTTATTTGGTATATACATGTATGTATGTCCATTAGGGTGGCCGTTATTTTATTTGTTTTGATTTCTTCTACTCTCATCCCCCAAATCGGTTGTTTTATGTAAAAAAGGATAACAAAAATTTCATACCGTTACGTTGTGTTTTAGGAGGTGCGTCCGGCCTTCAAAGTTGGCCCTCCACCCATATATTCAATGTAATTTTTTTTATTTTTTTATATTTTATATTTTGACTATATGTATTATGTATATAAGCTCTTAATATTTTATATGCTTAAAATAAAAAAATTTCACATTTAAGAAATTTATAATAATTTATAATTTCTTAAATGTTAAATTTTAGATTTTATTTTTCATTTTGCCTTGTAATTACTTTTATTGTTATCCAATGGATTTCTAATTGTATGAAGGTGTAGAAAATAAAATAGATTCATATCGAATATAAATTATTTGCTGAGTTTTGTATGAGTTTCAAAGCCTACTAAGCTTATTTTGTCTTTGTGAATTCTATGAATTCTCATATAGTTTTTGAAAGTCTGTGTATAAAGTAAGAGGTTTGTGACTGTTTAAAATTTGTGGTTGAAGCGCCAATGAAATACGTATATAGACCAAGCTAAACCACCAGCAAATAAATTTCAAAATATAAAAAAATTTCCATATAAATATAATTTTGTTCATAAAATTTTTGGTATTTTGTTGGTTATATTCCTCTTTATTTTCTAAAGTATAAGTATTAATTTTAGCACAAAACTTTCTTTGAGGCTAATGTTGTTGACTTAGAGAACTAAAATATTGCCATATGTTATATTCTTGTAAAATGATTTTTTAAAAAGATAGTCATAAGCAAAAAAATTACATTGAAAAATGGGCTTGAAGGCCAACTTTATGGGCCGGACGCACCCCCTAAAACGCAATTTATCGGTATGAATTTTTTTTTGTATTTTTTTACATAAAACTGAACTGATTTGGGGAGTGAAAGTAGAAGAAATCAAAAAACAAAAATTCTCCATACAATTAACGGCCACTCTAATGTCCATATACTCATATTTTTCGGATCCGAACCATATCATATTCACTTCATACGTATTTTTTTAGCTAGGTGGGCATTTATTTATTTAGATCCAATTTCACCAACTTAATTTTAAATATGAATTGATATTTAAATAAAGTTTGGTGAAATTGGCCCTTAATCTTACGAACAAATTCTAAATTCTACGACTTAAAATATACAATAAAAATATATAAATGTATATTAACATAAATGAATGTATATGAATTCATGTATGGAAATGTATTGAATTATACATGCGAAAAGTATTATATTTGAATTGTTATATGTACCAATATATAAAATGTATGATAATATATGAGTTCACATATGGAAATCTACGGCCCTATGTATAAGAAAATATTGGCATAAAGTTAGCATAAGTGACGAAATTGATTTAGGTGTCAACGAGTTCCTCCATACAACTATGTATTATGATATGATATGATATATGATATTAAAAATGGGCGCATTACGTAGTTTTAACCTACTACTAAGAGATTTTTTAATGTGAAGTTTCCTGGCAAAACTCTTTAAGATAATGTTCCATTTTGCCACTTATGCTAACTTCATGCCAGTTATTGCTTATACATAAGGCCGCTAATTATCAGCACCAATAAATCAATCATATATACCTACATATGTGGGTACATATGTATACAAAAATTTATGCATGCATGATACATATTTCACATAAAATCATTTTTACAATAAAAAACCCTGAATTTTATTAACTGTTTTTTATCACAGGTGAATTGGAAATGTATTAGAATATACATTTTCAAATTTTCAAAGTTTATATGTGTTGACACAAAGTATATAGAGGTGAAGAAAGTAAGTGATGAAAAAAGCATTAAGCATTTTCATTTCCAAATAGCACATATTGAATGAGACCACAAAGAATAAAATGAACATACATTTGTACAAAATTAAATCAAGGAATTTATTGTGGTGAATTAAAAAACAGATTGTGAAAATGATTATTAGTATTGAAAAAGCGATTAAGATTTGTTTTCAAATCATTCCTGGTTTAACTTTAAGCTTTTTCGTTCATAAATATTAAATTTAAACTCTTAATTGCAAAAATCTCATAGCGAATGCGGACACAAAATATAATATGCAAAAACGTAAATCAATGCAAATCCTGAAGAAGCATTAAATAAGACACGGGTTCGGTGTGAGCGAGACGTCAGAATTGGCAAATTATCTTCCGTCTCGTGACATCTCTGTGTACTTTGTGGTGTAGACATAGCCTCAACATTTAAAAAAGAAAAACTTGTAACTAAAAAATCTGTTCTTATTGCGTCTTTATTTTCTTTTGGATGCATATATTTATTTATTTAAATGAACTAACAATAAGTATTCAAATCTTAAATCTATATTTAATAATTAGGCCCAACCAGTTTCCAGCAGGAACTTAGTGGTAGTAATCAATAATACATAAATGTCATATTAAGCACAAAAATATTTTCAATCAGTTTCATCTGTAGTGTTGAGTATTAAAACCATAGTGTCCCTCTTTTTTAGGCGGATGTGTGCAGTAAAATTCAAGATGTTACAAGCAAGGAGATTAGGATGGGACTCGAGTTTTTTAAGTATTTGCCTGCGTATTTTGCAATTTCTTCAGTCACTAGTGGCATATTTAAATCACGATGTAAATTTGAATTTTTGATGTACCATGGAGCCTTAGCCTTAAAATCTTGTTTCGCATTTGTTGCATTCTCTCTATATTGGAAGCTGAAGCAGTGCCCCGTAGCTGTAGCTGTAGTATTTATTAAAAAGTAACACGATTTCTCATCTGTAGTACAGGGTGGGCCAAAAGAAATCAAGGGGTGTAAAAAATTAATAACTTTTTTGTTTATTCACTTTTTTTTTATTCAGATTATATAATGTACAAAATGGAAATTTTTTTACACTAAGTATGAAAAATGATGTCTCTTAAATGACCACCGTTTTCAGCTTCGCACTGATGGGCTCTTTTTACAGCATTTTCCATAACATCTTTCAAAACTTGTGGCTGTAGCGTTCGAATTTCTGCAACAATGTTTGCCTTGAGTTCAAGGATTGTCTCTGGCTTGTTCACATACACTCGCTCCTTCAAAAAACCCCAAAGAAAATAGTCGGGTGCTGTCAAATCTGGCGATCGCGCTGGCCAAATAATTTCCGAATTTCGAGAAATTATTCGCTCTCCAAAAATTTGACTTAAAAGTGCCATTGTGTCTCGAGCAGTATGGGCAGTGGCTCCGTCCTGCTGAAACCACATACCAGGTCTGTTTTCAAGAGGAGTACGTAAAAAATTTTCTATCATAAACCAATACCGCTCTCCATTTACGGTTACAGCACTTCCATCTTCATTCTCGAAGAAGTAGGGCCCAATGAAATTTTCAGATGTGATCCCACACCATACTGTA
>LR999968.1:6583770-6834266 GCA_905220375.1 Tachina fera | reverse complement strand
AATATAATAATAATAATAATAATAATAATAATAATAATAATAATAATAATAATAATAATAATAATAATAATAATAATAATAATAATAATAATAATAATAATAATAATAATAATAATAATAATAATAATAATAATAATAATAATAATAATAATAATAATTTAAGAAATTTATTATTCGACATATTGTCATAATTATATTTTAATAAAAAAAAAATAGATTCGCATCGAATATAAATTATTTGCTGGGTTTTGTATGAGTTTCAAAGCCTACTAAGCTTATTTTGTCTTTGTGATTTTCAAAAATATTATTATTCTATGAATTCTCATATAGTTTTTGAAAGTCTGTGCATAAAGTAAGAGGTTTGTGACTGTTCAAAATGTGTGGTTGAAGTCTACTGATGATTTGTTACAGCAACAATGAAATGCGTATATAGACCAAGCTGAACCACCAGCAAATAATTTTCAAATTATAATAATAATAATAATAATAATAATAATAATAATAATAATAAT
Organism: Tachina fera; assembly: GCA_905220375.1. Lineage (NCBI taxonomy): Eukaryota > Metazoa > Arthropoda > Insecta > Diptera > Tachinidae > Tachina > Tachina fera. The sequence goes on along the minus strand of LR999968.1, from coordinate 6,833,754 downwards.
AATAATAATAATAATAATAATAATAATAATAATAATAATAATAATAATAATAATAATAATAATAATATAATAATAATAATAATAAAATAATAATAATAATAATATATATATATCCCATATATGGTTCGGATCCGAGAAAGGAGGGTGTATGTACATACATATATAATATATACAGTATGCATAGTTCATATTCATACTCCCTTTTTTTAAAGCGCACTGATGTGCAATAAACAAATTACTTAAATTACCGTTTTGTAAGATTTTGTACAGACAGGTTGTATTTAAATGAAACATTTGTTCCAACAAAGTAATTAAACCCGAACTGCGACATTTTATACATCATTTTAAAGAAAATGTGAATCGATTATTTAAAAAATACAAAACTCATATTCGTACATAAAATTTTATTTAAGAAACCAGATTAAAAACTAATGCAATTAGAAAAAAAATAATCCGTTTTAATACTAACACTAGTTTTCAATATAATTGTTTGCAGTAATATCAACTTCATTTCTTAAAAATATCTGACTTATTGTTTTGATTATTTGATTTATTAAATAGAGCCACAATGTATAAAATCGTACAATGAGATTAGTTTTTTAAATAAATTTTTTTGTTTTTTTTTAACATTGAGGCTATACTTACATATATAAACTTTGCATACTGTATGTATTTTCTCATACATATCCAATTCACAAGTGATGAAAAAGAGTTAATAAAATACAAGCTTTTTGATTACAAAAACAATTTTAAGTGAGATACCATATACATATATATGATACATCTTACAATACATATTATTTCTATATATGGACTGACATATGAAGAGCTCATATATTCTAATACATTTCATATATTAGTCCATATAAAACTTTTCGCATATATAATCTATATATATATAAAAATAAGTTGCATTGTGTTAGTAATTGATGTTCTATGGAATGCGTGAACCGATTTTGTTTCTTTTTATATAAAAGGTGACGTCAATATCAAGGTTTTTATGTATAAACGGTCTCTGTATGTGTATTGGTTCATGATTTATAGCTATTTTAGTGAACACTACATGAATTTCGAAATATTTGAAAATATCTAAAAACTTAAATATTAAAATACATTATGCACAAAAATTAGCTTTCTTAGTCCTGGTCCAGACTTGCAATTTTTCTATTTCAACACTCTCACATATTTACTTTAACATTTACTTTACTTTATTATTAAGAATTACAAAATAACCGAGCTCATAGAGCCATATATGGTTAATAATTCAACTCAAAAAAGAAAACATTAAAAGAAAAGTATCTCTATATGTATATATGTAAATATAAAGTAACAGTAGATTTTGAAAACAAAATAATATATAAATTAGGTAAATATGAAGAAAAATAACATTTAGTATATTATTTCAAAATACATATATAAAAAAAGACATGTAAATGTCAGAATATATGCAATAAATATCATATATCTCACTCAGTTAGACAAAAATAAATTAAATTTCAGCCAATCAATGCCAAAAAGGTGTTATATGAAGGGCAATAAAATGTTAGAAAGTAAAATTAAATTATAGATAAAGCGAATCAATGCCATCCTAAAGTGAAATGCAACAGCATTAATACATATAAAATCAGAACTAGTTTACCAGGAGAAATTCAATTATCTTGCTTCTATAAACAAAATAGGATAAATTAAAAGTCTTTAAAGGCTTCGGTAATACATTAAGAATATGAGCCACCCTAACGTGAAAAGATCTCTCCAAGATAAAAGTTAATCTTGGTATAAGAATCTGACAATTACGAGTTGATCGACTAAATACAAAAAAAGACAGCAAAAACAAGATATTTCCATTTTTAAATATTTTATAAAAGAACAGCAAGACTCTTGCTTTTACAAAGTTACGAAAAGTACACCCCAAAAACCTAGTAACATACTCAGAAATATGACATCGCATATTAAGAGAGTATAGATAACGCATAGCCCTGTTAAAAAGCACAACAAGCCTCCTGATTCCAACTCCGTAAGTACCACTATACACTTCAAGTCCATAAAGAAAAATTGCCATAACCATAGTGTGGATAAGCATTGATTTTATGTGCAACGGAAGAGCACAAGAATTGCTGCAACGAAAATTGCAAGTCTAGACTGGGACTTATATGTTAACTTAACGGATATTTCAAGCATAATAATTGACATATGTATGTGTCTCAATTTTTGAATTTCGCGAATAAATAAAAATTCATTGCCCGTCATTCCTAGTTGGACAGCCGCCGATGAAATTAACGCTTGCTTAAAGTCTTCCCCCCTTATGCAAAAACAATTGGCAAACTAAGTTTTATTTCAATAATTTTCATACAATTCATACTAGAATAAGTTCCGCAAAGCTTAAAAGCTTGTCTGTTGGTTTGACAAACGAATTTTGTATGGCAAAACTGGTTTTAATGCATGCTTTAACTTTAACAATCGTTTTTGCAATAAGAGCATTCGTATTTATGGAGATTTGTTAAAACATTGAAACTCACTACCAACGTTCAGTTGCAGAATGATCCATTTGCTGTTAAGTTCCCCAAGCAATTGCTGAAAATTGGGAATGGTGCAATGCCTGTTGATGACACTGGATTAATAACATTGCCAAATGATTTTTACCGTTTCATAGTCAAAAAAGAAATTGATTGAATGTGTTTTCACTAACATAGCAAAAAAATATACATGCCATGCATGGTTGAGTGACAGAGCAATTTTAGCGGTAAAGAACAAAGATGTTACTGAATTAAACATGGCTATGCAGTCAAAGATTCCTGGCGAATTGGTGTTGTACAAGTCTGTGGATACTGTTACCAATGAAGAAAATGTTGTGAATTATCCAACAGAATTTTTGAATTCGTTGGGCTTACCAGGATTGCCTCCACATGATCTCCAATTGAAAGTTGGAGCCACTATTATTATGCTTCGCAATATCAATGAACCCCGTTTGTGTAATGGTACAAGACTTGCTATTAAAAGGTTGATGGCGGCTTATGTAATTGAAGCTACTATTTTAACTGGAAAATTCAAAGGCGAAGATGTATTCATTCCACGCATCCCAATGATTACGTCTGATATGCCATTTGAATCTAAACGACTTCCGTTTCCTGTTCGCCTTGCGTTTGCGGTTACCATTAATAAGGCGAAAGGCTAATCCTTAGGAATTTGTGGAGTGAATTTAGAGTATCCAGTTTTCTCACATGGACAGTTGTATGTAGCCTGTTCGCGCGTTGGCAAACCATCGGTTTTGTATATTTACACCGAAAATGGAAAAAACAACAAATATTGTTTACCACAGAGCATTACAATAAAAGCAATATATCACTGATTTAAATGAATTCGAATTGATTTTTTTATTTTCTTTTTTGCACTACGAAGTGTGCAGGGGGTTTGCTAGTCCTGTATAATTCCATACATGAATTCATGCATATTCATATATATTTATAAACATTAAAGTCCTGCGCAAGACCATTTATAAGACATTTCAAGATATGAGAGATTTTTCAAATACTTTACTATAGCGAAATATTCTAAAACAAACGCTAAACAACACTGTTAGCAAGACATTTGTTTCAGTTGTTTGTCTTGCCAACAGTGTTGTTTAGCGTTTGTTTTAGAATATTTCGCTATAGTAAACCATTTGAAAAATCTTTCATGTCTTGACAGGTCTTATAAATGGTATTGGGCAGGACACTAATATACATTCATATATTAAAAATATATGACATACAAATTTTTTTTTAGCTGGGTTATATTAATAAATTTTAATTTTTTCAGTGCTTAATTAAAGATGTTATTATTAAATTACTTTGAAAGTACGGTAGCACTACAAGATTTCCAAATATAATGGAAAGCGTTCCAAAAAACAGAAGTTCAACATATATAAGAAAGTTGATTTATAAATGTGTGGAAAAGTAAAATAGAAAAAACACATTTTATGAAAAAAAGAGCAGAATGCATTTTAAATATCGGATGATATGAAACCATCTGTTGTATTTGTTATATATTTCTGAAAGTTAAACGAAATTATTTTTAATACGACCAAATGATGTTCATGTGCATGCCGTCAATAAAAATAAAAGACACTACCCTGCAGGAAATGTCACTAGTACTGATTCACTTTTGACTTTGTCGCCAGTACTACTGACTAATTATACCCCACTCAATGCTTTTTGCTATAGACATTTAACATGTGCGTGGCATTGAAAAGCAACTACTGACATTGGAACTACTGACCATATGAAGACATTGGAAACAGATAGTCACTAGCACATTTTAGTTATCCTTGTATACTCCTTTGATAATGAAATTGCGTATTTTGTTCACATTTTGGTATTTTATTAAATAAATATATATGTAAAAAATGGAACTTATAATTAAAAAACATACAATAAATGGGATTAGTTCATTTATTCGTTCAGCATATCACCAGCAACTAGGGATTTTGTTTGCCATTTCTATTAAATAAATACACATACATGTGTATGTTAATCAAAAATTTTATGTTTCGCTGAATTAGTAAGGTCAAACACTTACGAATGAATCTGCAGGTATGACAAATCTTTAACTGATGGCACAAAATCTTCCACGGGATAAAACTATTTCCATAATTGGCACTTTCGCTTAAAATTTTTTAATTTTAACATTTTCTATTTACAATATGGATTGTTATTTTATATCTTGTTTGCAAATTTTTTTTGTGTATTTTTTTAAATTATTCTTCAATACATTTAAATTCGCCTTTTAATTTGATTTCTTAAACTAATTTTTATAAACACTTAAATGTTGCTCTACGTCACTTTTGTTTTCAACAAACCAATAAAACAAAAAGAAGCATAGTTGTGTGTATATGAAAAAATATTTTCTACGCATTAAGAACAAAGCTAATAGACGCTCTGTTGACAATGTCACCAAAATAGTCGTCAAAAGTGGTGACTTGGGGACACTTAACCCCACGTTTCCTTCAGGTTAGTCTTGTGTAGTTCATGAACGAACTAGTTCAAATGAACGATTCAGTACTTTGCACTAAGTGAACTAGTTCAATTGTTTTACGCTCAATAGTTCAATCCGTCAAACGTTAAACATCAACTTTTTCAACTGACATTAGCGCAGCGACGGAGAAGGTTTGCACAATGAGTACTTTATTGACGGACGCATTTGTAGGTTGATTCTCTATTTTATTTATTAAATTCAACTTTTTTTATTTATTTCGTGTGTTTCTTTTGTTTAATTTTATTTTTACTACTACAAACACAAACACATACCAAAAAAAACCAACCAATATCTGTCAAACTACTCAACGTACGCAAAAAGTTAAAAGTTGAATAATTTTTGTACTTTGCGTTGACGGACACGTACTGAATGTAACAGACCTCATAAGTTATCTATCAGTTGAAAAAGGCGAAGTTTAAAGTATGACGGATTCATTGTGCCCCGGCCTTTAGACACAAAATTAACTAACATAGAATGAACTAAATCTTTTCAACGTTTTGCTTTCTCTTTTTATTGTTCGTGTGCTTTGCTTCTATAGTATAGAATCTATACTCATCCATATGAATGTATGTATGTACATATGTATGTGTATTTAGTTCTTGCTGGATACTACTACCCAAAATGCAATAATAATCAAGAAAACACACAAGCACACACAAAAAATTTTGGATTTATGAGATTCCTAAAAAATTCACACTAAATTTGTTTTGCATATAAAGTTTATATTATAAACCCTTTATAAAGCAAATTTATTAATTAATTAATTAATTTTAGTTTTCGTAAACTTTTTTAATCACAGAATTCGTGCCCGATTCCGAAACCTGGAAAAAATCCAAATAACGTCGAGGGTTATAGACCAATCTAACTTCTTGTTGTGATCTCAAAAGTTTTTGACAAAATCATTACTAAAAGACTGTGGAAGCACTGCAAAACCAAAATAGCAAATGAACAACACGCATACCTACCCAACAGAGGAACACACACCCTATGTCATTTAGTTGAAAGCCAAATAAAAGAAAATATGAGAAGAAACAAACACTCAATTATTCTCTCTGAAGATCTAGAAAAAGCTTTCGACAAGGTTGTAAATTATGTAGTAATACAAGAGTTACACAAATGGGGAATACAAAAAAATTTGTTAAAACACTTCCAATCCTTCCTCCAATCCGTCGTACAGGAAAATATTGGTAAGAGTAGATGGTTACTACCACAGAGGATATACAGAGATGTCACTAGACGGAAGATAATTTGTGTTTTTAGAGGTCTCGTTCTCGCAGTCACTGCGCATTCTTTAACCTTCTTTCGTGGTTGCATTTTTAGCTTAATTTCATTTTACGCTTTGCAACCCCATTCGCTTGGCGATTTTTGCAAATAAATGGTAAAAATTTATATTTTTAAATGAAAATGCTTCAAATAAGATATGCAATCATTTTAAAACATTTTTTTAAGTGGTTTTTTAATAGTAATAAGCTATTTGGCATTTTGTTTTTTGATTCAACACAACAAATTCTTTCATTTAATTTTGTAAAATTGTGTACTTCGTTTACTTGTTGAAATGTATTTTCAGTTTATGCTTTGTGATCTCATTTGCTGTGTGATTTTTGTAAACAAAAGGTAAAAATTAAAATTGTTCAATGAAAATGCTTAAAGTTAAATCAGTAATCATTTGTAAACAAATTTAAATCACTTTTTAATACCATTAATCTATTTCACATTCTATTTTTTTAATTCAATTCAACAAATTCTTTAATTTAATTTTGAAAATGTGTATGTATGTATGTATGTACACGTGTTCGTTTCACAAAGTACATATTTTCTCTTGTTTGTTGTGATTATTTTGTTAACATCTTAATAACAAATATACTACAGTTGTCCCTTTCTCGCAGTGACTGCGCCACAAATGATTTTAGCTTTTTGCATACGTCAGTTATTACAACTCTGGTCTACTTTGTGGTTACTACTCCGAGTTTTTTAACATAGATAACGGAGTCCCACAGGGCTCTCCACTATAAGTGGTACTGTATAGTGCATATGCGAACTCTTTACTGAGAAAAGTAAGGCTTCACAACGGTACTGACCATATATCAATTTACGCAGATAACATCTTTATCATAGCTTCCGGCACACATGAAGAAATCTCCATAGCTTTAAATAATTATGACTCAGTAATACAAGATTGGGCCAGGGAAACAGGAGCTACAATACCAATTAACAAATGTGATGCCATTCATGTTTGCAAGAAATACAAATGCAATGCTACACCAATAAATATAAGAGACCATGATATTCCACTGAAAATGAGAATTCTGGGCATAACATTTTCGAAAAAGCTCCTCTGGGACAAACACATACAGAACATGACGGATAAATTAAAAAAAAATAAATAATTTACTAAAAGTAATATGTACTAAACGTAAAGGTCCCCACATGGAAACTGGAATATCAATTTGTCGCACCTTGACGGAAGGTATTATTCAACACTGTATAACCATATATGGATGGACAACACAAAATTAACATCAAAAAGATCAATGCTAGCATCAACAGATGTTTCCGTACGGCAAGCGGTATTCTACAAGCTACTCCCGTCGATGCTTTGAGAATGGAGGCAAAAATAAATGACTTTGACAGTATCCTAAAAAGACAATCTATCAAGCTTCTAGCGAAAGGATTAACAAATAGTAACCATTGCCTACATGACAGGTTTTGGACATTTTTGTGTCAAGATGAATTACCTCATCCTTGTAGTATAAAAAACATCATAAACTACGCGAAGAAAATAAACTTACCACTTCCACCTCGGTCAAGCATTGCAACTGAAAATAACAAAACGCATACTAAACTTACAGTCAACACCTCACTCAACTCCATTCATAAAAGTGGAATTGACCCTCTGGTATTCCAGCAACTCTATCTTGAAGAGAAAAACAAGCTCAATGCAAGCTTTACAATATTTACTGACGGCTCCTTTTCAAATGGAAACACCGCATACGCTGTTGTAGAACAAGAAAGCAACAGCTTTGAAATCATTAAGCAATCCATGCTCCCCAACGCCGCTGGTATCTTCACATGCTTCTAAAAAAACCGGGAAATACTCTAATCTGCACTGACAGTCTTAGCGCTATAAAGGCATTAAAGGCAAATAGAAGAAACAAAAGTTTAGTTCTGGGACAATCCGTTCTATTGCACGAGATCATCATCCTCTGGATACCAGGTCATGCCGGAATCGAAGGCAATGAAACTGCAGATGCAGCTGCCAAAGACGCTCTAAAATACCCGCTAATAACAGAGGTACCACCACTAATACCAGTCATAACTAACTCCCATCAAAATATTCAACAGGCGGAATACGAAGAGCAGTGGAGCAAATCAACTAGCTTTTTAAGATCTCATAACATCAGTACGTCGCGCCCTCCCTACCATAAACACCTATCAAGAGAAGACTGCATCACATTAGCCAGAACAAGAGTTGGCACAACGAAATTCAGTACACAACATTACTACGAAGGAACATCGCCCAGGGAATCCTTAACTTGCTCAGAAACCCTCAGTATTGATCACATTTTAAAAATCTGCCCTAAAAGTTCCACATCAGAACCGCTTGAAGACATCCTTAACTGCAATAACAAAAACTCAATTAAAAAATTAAAAAACATTCTTAAATCGGCAAATGTATTAAAAGAAATTTAAACCAATCATATATGGTGTCATAGCCCAGTAGCCCACACCATTTTTTAGTGTATTTTTTGTAAATTTATTTACAAAATACTTTTAAATAAATAAATAAAATATTGTCAAAGACCAGAACATACATACATATGTATGTAGAATTGTAGATGTACAATCATTGAACTAAAAAGACCTAACTATTTCATTGAACTAAAAAGAGCGATTGAACTAAATGAACGAAGTAGTTCATTTATAAATAATGAACTAAACTGACCGGTTACTGAAATTAACTAAATGACACAAGTCTAAAAGACACATAATTAGCTTTATTGGTTTACTAATATTTTTACAGTCTCAAATAAAAAAAACAAAGCAAAAAATCCGAAAACAAAGTGACATGAAATGTGAAACACAAAATTTCATCGATTCTCGATACGCGAGAAAAAAGTGTTTCTGTATTTGAATGTGAGAACAGGCAACAGGGATTCTATTTTTACTGGACTATTTCCAGTAATTGAGTGTCAAATGAAAACAAAATGTCACTAAAATATTATTTCAATAACGAAAAAATATACAATTTACAGGAAAAAGAAAATAAAATAATGAACATTAATATGAAGTGAATGTAAAATGCTTGAAATAAATGTTTTCTATCAAGCGTCTCTACATAAGAAAATTACAAAAAAATATTCTAAATAAACATAATCATATCGACTCGTTAATAATAATTTTAGTACAACATTCATTGCATATCTTTTCAACTAGTTTATTTTTTGATATTTTCACACACAAATTAAAAAATTCATATCTTTTTGTACAAATTTGGTTGTTCTCGCACCAATTTAAAATGCGACTTGTATTGACGGTTCTTACGACAAACTTTTCACAAAATATGGTTACAGAAACACTTTTTCTCACATCCTTTCAATAATTGCTGGAAATTTATTTAAATGAAAGATAGTTCTCGCAAAGTACAGAAATACTTATGTGAGAAAACCCATTTTGTGTTTTTGTTACGATTCCCTCATTCGGGAAATTTTACGATGCGAAACAGAAACGAGCTACGGAAATGCCTGTTTTACTGTGAGTTCTGAAGCTTTTAATGCAAACAATAAAAATAAAGATCTGATAACAGTATTTTTTTAACGGCAAAGCCAATTTTTCGCACTCCATCAACTTCGTTCTCTCCAATGCCAACTAGTGATTCATTAACATTACCGTTGCATAGTACTTCTTCATTTAAGTCAGCGTCATCATCCGCTCCATGCTGGTGTTCATCACTTAACCAAATTATCACTAAAAATAACAGTAGTAAGAAACCCAAGGTGCAAGTCGGAATGGACAGATATGTATATCACATTTGTAAGGCGCAGGCGAAGCGCAAATTCTATATTGCAGGCCAATAACGATCCTGTCTGGGACAGTTTTATAAGCCAAATTTCGCTTACTCCTATCACATCAATATAAGAATCTTCAAAAATTCGTCTTATTTCATAAATTTTCAAGTCAACTTATACTCGTCGCCAAATTATTTTTTTTGCCGATAATTACTTAACTTATGCATCGGCTTACGATCAAGCATCAAATTATGTAAATGTGTAAATATAAAGATATGTAAATAAAAATAGAAAATAATTGCGTTAACGTAGGTACTCAAAAATTTTTAAAATTTTTTACTGAACCTTACTGCATTTTACTAAATTGCGTTAGTTTAGCAGTAAATACAGTAAATAAGAACACAAATTGAGAGAGTAAAGTGACTGTTCTTGACTGAGTGTTTTGTAAATTTTTACTGCAGAAATTTGTCGTAGTAAAGTTTAGTAAGATGAAAACATATGATGCAAAATGTAAACAAATGAAAAGTAAGCAAAAGAAAAGTGTAAAAATGTGAGAAAAGGTTAAACAAAAATTGTGAAAGTCGTTAAAAACTAATTGATTTATAAAGAATAATACTAAAAGCTGTTAATACATAATTTGTAATTTATTTTAATAATCCTTTTTTTTTTTGCAAATTATCCTAATTACTTAAAGTTAACTGTAAAGTATCTGGTTACTTAGTATTGCACTTGCTTTTAAAAAATATTCATGTAATTTTTATTCATTTAACCAACAAAACAAAGTAATCAAAAAGAAATTAATTTCAAATATTACATAAAACAAATTACAAAATTTATTCTTAGTTTGTTCGTGTTATAAAAATATTGTACCGAGTACCAATAATTAAAAGAGTGAATAGTCAAAAGTTTATATGTTTTTCAACACTATGTGGAGTAGGAGTCAGCTGTTTCTTTAATCTTACTAATTTTTACTATTTTTCCGTTCGCGTACTTTTTTCAGTAACAGCTCTTTTTGAGAGTAAATTTTAAAATTTTCGCAGTACTACTCATTTACTGCATTTTACTGCAAAAGTAAAAAAACACACCTAATGTCTATATTAACTGTTTTATGGAGTTATCAGACTAAATTCGGGTTGAGGAAAAGTGAATTAAATATTTTAAGTCTTTTAGTAGTATTTTTATTGTTTTTCGTGCTTTTTCACTAATGAATTGTGGGTGTAAAATAGGATTTCGCATGAATGTGTAACTGATGGGTAACTGTGAAAACGTTTCATATGAAAATATTTCAATTTTGTTTTAATTTTTTCTTTTTTACCAGCAATCTGCTACCCTCACCTAATTCTTCTTCTAATTATTTCATTTCATTATTATTAATTCTGAGATAAGGCCTTATGCATTTCATTAGAGAAGTACTGGGAAAATGTTTTGCTAAGCAAATGATAATCACCTTTCTCCGGAAGTAGCTAAGCGCCGCAAACGTTGTATTACCCTCAATTAATTTAGTTTTTTAACCTGTGCGTTCTATTTACGCTGATCTAATCTATGATTAAAATTTCATTAAAATTAGTTAGATCTTTTCAGAGAGGCAGTGATTCCACCTATGTTCCTCTCTTGGTTCTTGGAGGCCAAATGGTGGGAGAACGGCTCACTCACGTTAAAATGGCTTTGTTTTTCTTTTGAGTGCGGAAACTATAGCTTTCTATTCTAAAACAGTAATTCATATCTTCTGAATAAAGGTGTTTACCGCCCCTGGACCCTATTATAAATAGTTAAAAGGTTCCAGTCATTTTATTGCAAAACATTTTTAAAATTGAACCGGCAGTACCGGAGATTACATCTTACACACACGTAAATATACATACATGGAAACATGCAAACATACAATAAGTATAAGTATAATGTTTCTACTAGTGGCAACGTTTATCATTTACGATATTTTTCGTTGGGTGGCATTGCTTTCCATATAAGAACAGAATGTGAACGGCGTTGCACACATTTTGGAAATGACGTTACAAAATGACCACACAAGAAATACCAGATGTGTAGCATTTTAGACTAAATTTTACTTCTTTTAGACATTTTTAAATCAAAATGTTTATTCATACAGCAAAGCTGACATATTATGACAACAGTATTTTCATCGGTCGTACCTTTTTTCATTTTTTTAATTTCTGCTTCTTGTTCGTCAACAGCAGCGCCCAATAGAGTGAAGATAATACCAGCTTGAGAATTAACACCAACAGCAGTTACTACCATTTTACCACTACCCTCCATGATATGAGTACCAGATAATACCATAGGATCACTGTCCACACCTTTTTTAACATGGTCAGACTCGCCAGTTAGCGAAGACTCATCAACCTGAATACATGATTAAAAAATAAACATTTTAATTACATATTACATTGAATATTAAAACAGAATTACCTTCAAGTCATTACTTTGTATGAGAATGCCATCAGCTGGTAATAGATCACCATATTTTACTTGAGCAATATCGCCAACGACAATATCACCTACAGATATTTGACACACTTCGCCGCCGCGTATTACTGAAAATTTATGTTCACCTTCTATACGATTTTGTAAGCCTCGAAACTGTCGCTCCTTGGAATAATCATTAAATGCTGTCACCAGAACAACTACTATAACAGAAATTAAAATGGCCAGGCCTTCAATCCACCCATGATGATCATCTTCCTCTTGTAAAACAGCTACGACAAGCCAAAAATTGGGAAATAATGAAATAAATAAATAAAAATATGTCACACTTACGAGCATCTTCATCGGCAGGTTTGTAAAATGAAAGACCAAGTGATACTAACGCTGCTACTTCCAGAATAATAAGCGTTACATCTTGTAAAGCTTCCCATACTAAAGTTAGAAAGGTTTTAGGAGGTTTAGGTGGTATAGTATTCGACCCAAATGTTTCTCTTCTATGTTCCACATCAGATTTTGACCCACCCAAGCCTATGACGTCAAAAATTATTTTTTCAGTGATATGTGTACATGCTTAGGAATGAATTTAGCACATTTTTACCTTCATTTGGTGATGTATAGAGCTTTTTACAAATTTCTGTTATACCACCTATTTCTTGAATTTTCTGCACACCCTCACGTCCTCTATTCTCCATGAGTTCCCGCAATTGCTTAAGAGAAATCCCATATTGAGCCGGTCTTCCATCTATTGTGGCCATTTCTAACAATCACTAAAACAACAAAGACCAAAATACATTTAAACGTTGAATCGTGTTCATATTTGTGTAATTGGAAACAAGGGTTTTCGAAATTTAATCATTGTCACTGATTTGTCTTTTTCACGACTAACATAGGATTTTAAATCAAAATCTTAACTATTTTGACGCGACTTTAAAAAAGGAAGAATTTCTCATCGGTTGTAATTGGAAAATTCTTTTTCTCTGAGCGGATATAGCTGCCGTTTAGTCATATTGTAAAAAGGGTTGGTTGTTTGATTACACCCCTTTCCTACACGTAAAGTTTACTTTGCAAAAGCTTGAGTTCGTAGAAGAGAAGGAAGAACTAAAGGGAGTACAGAGTTTTGTCACGTGGACATCAAAGTTTGTCAGGAAACCTAAATAATAACTTTCGTAATTATATATATATACATAAGTAATAAAAATTTTTGATTATATTTTTACAAAACAATGGTTCTTTAAAACACGACAAATTTCATAGAATGGCCGACAGACCCCTACAAAAGTTTTTATACATTACAATCGGGTATGTTCTGCATTCCACGTGAAATTGAAACATGTGGAATTGCCATAAAATCTTTGTTGGAAACTTGTAATTATAGCAACGATGCTATGGCAATTCCACTCGTTTTAATTTCACGTGGAATGCAGAACATACCAGAATGGCTTCATTTAAATAAAAATAAGAGATTTAAAAGACGCCCTAATTAAAAAATTAGTCTCGGCCATTGGTGAAAACGCATTTCATGTTATTCCAATAAAGCGTGGTAACATTGATGAAACTAAAATTCAAATATGTATACGAAGAAAAAGATTTCCGCAAAATAGTGACTGAATTCGAAAAAAATAAAACAAGTTTCTATACGCACCAGCTTAAGAGTGCCAAAGGTATGCAGATCGTATTGAAGGGTATTGACTCTTATGTTAATCCCGAAGAAGTAAAAGATGCACTCATGATACAAGGATTTAAGGTAAAAAATGTTACCAACATAATCAATAGGGAGAAGATCCCCCAGCCTCTATTTCGTGTTGAATTGGAGCCGAATGATATACAGCTGAAAAAAAAGAGACACACCCAAAATACCTCTTATACCGAAATACCTCTTATACCTAAAATACCTCTTATACCGAAAAATCACAGTTGAAGAGCCACATAAGCGATTAGGTCCCGTACAGTGCCATAATTGCCAAAAATATGGCCATACAAAAACTTACTGTAAATTACCCACTGTTTGTGTTGTGTGCCGTAAATTACACGGCACTGCTACTTGCAATAAGCCAAAAGATCAAAGTGATTAAAAATGCAGTAATTGTGGAGGTAATCACACCGCTAACTACAGAGGTTGGCCTGTGTACTCTTTTGTCAAACAGACTATGGTGCAAAAACCCAAATTAGCTCCATCTCAATCAGCAAACGCTTACTCCGCCACTTTTGCGCAAATGAGCCAACCAGTTACTTCCCGTGTATAGTATGCCCATACTGCTAAAAGAAATTCTCTTCCCGCACAAAATGTTCCACCTCCAAATAATTCAACGAATGCAAACTCAAGCTTTAACTTTAGTCGCCTTGAAGCTACTATTGACAATTTGGTGCAAACTATAAATAATTTTACAACAAATATGACTACGATGATGCAAGAAATGCTGAGAATGCAGAATACTCTGCTTAAAGCATTAATTAAAAAGCCATGGACACGTTAAAAATATGTTTCTGGAACGCAAACGACATTCGCCAACATAAAAATGAACTTGAGCACTTCCTTACGGAAAAAAATATTGATATAATGTTGGTCTCTGAGACACATTTGACTTCGAGAAGCCTTTTCAAAACAAATGGCTACACTATGTATGATACAAAGGACCCCAGAGGTAGAGCATGCGGTGGATCTGCAATTCTAATTAAGTCAAGACTCAAGCACTATATCCTTGACAACGCTAGTGAAGAATATATGCAAGCTACGAATATTTTTGTTCTAATTTCGTGATATCATCAATTTACTCACCTCCCAGATTTTCAGTTACCGAAGATCAGTATGAGAAGTTCTACAAATCGCTTGGATCTTGTTTCGTGGCAGCTGGAGACTACAATGCAAAGCATACGTACTGGGGATCGCGCCTTTTAACACCTAGAGGTCGAGCTTTGTTTAATACAATTTCAAAAATGGGCTTAGATGTTATTTCGAGTGGAGAGCCCACTTATTGGCCTACTGACGTACGAAAAATTCCAGATGTTATTGATTTTGGCGTAATGAAAAATATTTCTAGGGATTTAATTAGTGTTGAAACTTCTCTAGATCTCTCCTCCGATCACTCCCCCACTATCGTTACAATTTGTAACCCACTAAGAAGTGACTTACCTCACCCATATATGAAGATGATCAATCGTGTTAATTGGATGGGATTAAAAAAATATATTAGTAGTCATTGCACGGAAAATATTACGCTAAGAACACCCAATGACATTGAAACTAACATTGCTAATTTTAACGAATATATTAAACAGGCTGCTCAACATGCCACTACCTCCCATCCGCAGTCTGGGTTTATTAAAATTTATTCCAGGGATATTGAACATCTCGTGTGTGAAAAAAGAAGAGCTAGAAGGGAATGACAACAGCACAGATCACCCCAACATAAACTCAGACTTAAAGAATGTTCTAAACGACTTCAAGAGTTGCGTGCATCTGAAAAAACTGCATCTCTTAAAAATTATTTGGAAGGTCTTGATATCACACCAACATCTAATTACTCTTTGTGGCGCGCTGCTAGAAAGCTTAAAACACCCGTTGAGTTTAAGCCAAGAAGCGATACGGAAAAATGTAAAATATTTTCTGAGCATTTAAAATCCGTATTTACCCTGAATACATGCACTGGTGTTGCTGATTTGCCGAGTGTAGTTGCTCTACCCCCTCGACCCTTAAAGTTTAAGATGCGTGACGTACATAAAGTAATTGCTGAACTCAAGCGAAAGAAAGCTCCACGTATTGATGGAATTAGTAACAAGATGTTGATGAACTTGCCGCATATTGCAATAAGAATCTTGCTATTTATTTTTAATGCCATATTACGACTGGAGTATTATCCACAACTCTGGAAGCTTGCAAAAGTCAACATGACAAAGCCGGCCAAAGATCTTACTAAAGCTGAGTCATATAGGCCAATAAGTTTGCTGTCAACTATGTCAAAACTCTTCGAAAAGCTGCTCATGACAAAATTGTCCCCAATTTAAACTGATAGTGGGTGCATCCCAGACGATCAATTTAGTTTTAGAAGTCAGCATAGCAGCATTGAACAAACTCATTGATTGGTTCAATTTATAAGAAAAACATTTGAGGAAAAGAAGTATTGTTCTGACCTGTTTATTGACGTTTCTCAGGCATTTGATAAACTGTGGCATGAAGGCCTGATTTTGAAATTGAAATCATATCTACCAATAAATTTTCTGAATCTATTAGAAAGTTACATTACTATCCGAAATTTCACGGTTGTGGAAGGAGAATTCATGAGTGTGCCCGAATCTATATCATCCGGTGTGCAACAGGGTAGCATACTGGGGCCAGTTTTGTATTTGATCTATACTTGTGATATGCCTTTGAGCAGCAATATCCATACATCTACGTTTGCCGATGATACAGCCTGCCTTAGTATGCTTGAAAACCCTCACGAGGCTTTCCGATATCTACAAGAACATATTACACAATTGGAAATGTGGTTGAACTTATGGAAAATTAAGGTAAATGAACAAAAGTGTGCCCATATAACGTTTACCCTAAGAAGAGATACTTGTTCCCCAATTCGAATCAATAATCAAAATATTCGTCAACATTCCCAAGTGAAATACCTTGGTATACACCTTGATCGAAGGCTTACATGGAAACATCATATTGACTTTAAGCTAACTCAGATGAAACTTAAATTATCTCAAATACACTGGACTGTAAACTTTTATTATACAAGTCGCTTTTAAAGCCAATATGGTGTTACGGTATCCAGCTATGGGGCACTGCTTCAGCTTCCAATGTAGAGAGAATCCAACGAAGTCAAAACAAAATTTTACGGTTAATAACATCGGCTCCATGGTTCATCAAAAATTCAATTATACATCGTTATTTAAATATGCCACTAGTGACTGAAGAAATTGCAAAATACGCAGGCAAATATCTAACAAAATTCGTGTCACATCCTAATCCGCTTGCTCGTAATATTTTGAACTTTAATGCTTAAAAAAGAGAGATACAAGGGCTCTAATACTAAACACTCCAGATGAAGCTGCTTCAAAATACTTTTTTGCCTATCACTACTTATGTATTATTAATAACTATCACTAAGTTATGTCTGACATTGGCCGGGCCTACTAATTATATTTCAGATTTAAGATTTGAATACTTATTGTTAGTTCATATATGAAGATACAATAAATAAAAAACATTCATCAAAAAAAAATTTTATTTATAGATATGAAATAACAAGAAACCTATAAAATTAAGATTTTCTTATTTAAAAATTAATAAGATGCTTTACATATAATCATATAGGAACCTAATGAAAACAATGAGGAATACCTTATTGAAAAAATCAATAAGGCAACCTAATGAAATCAATAAGGAAAACCATTTTGAAAATATCAATTAGGCAACCTAATGAAATCAATAAGAAATCCCTACAATTTACAATTTATAAGAAAACCTAATAGAATCAAGAAGATTTTCTCTATGGATTGTTTTTTTGGTGCCAAAAATAACGGAAAAACGTTTCATAGAGAAAATCTTCTTGATTCTATTAGGCAGTTTTTTCTCTG
The DNA here is from genome assembly GCA_905220375.1 of Tachina fera. NCBI lineage: Eukaryota > Metazoa > Arthropoda > Insecta > Diptera > Tachinidae > Tachina > Tachina fera. Next base: position 6,815,725 of record LR999968.1, on the reverse strand, counting down.
TGTACTCATTTTGACGTACAGTACAATTCATCTTCTTTATTTTTTATTTTATCTTTTATTTTTATTTGTTTAGTAATATCAATACAATGTAAGCCTTCATGGCCAATATAAAATGTATTGTAAGGAGAAAATATAACTATGTAAGTATTTACAAGGACGAATAAGCATCATATAAAGAAGTTTAGTATATGAAGATAAATTATTTGATATAAATTGTTATGATTAGGTTTGGCTCCCCAGCCATATGAGTATTGAAGGAAAAGTGTGGATAAAAAAAGGGTTGTTACAAAAACAGAGATTTCCTATACCCAAAGATAACTTGCATGTGAGAAATGTCCTTCAGATAAAAGAAAACTAGTATGCAGTAACATAAATAGCAGCTAAGACCGATTTACATTAAAATAAGTTAACAGTTTCTTCCTGTAACTAGGATAAGAATGAGAAAACAGTTTAAGATCATTTCGAAGTGGACTCCATACATGATGGATTCTTTTAACAAATGATCGATCGGAAATTGAAAGGTGTCCAAGAGGAACAGAGATTTGAGTATTGCGTGTAGAGTTGGTAAAAGAAAATTCATTTGCAAGTAATAAAGGTCGTCCGGATTTCATAATTTTATAAAAATGAAGTAACAGTCGTACACTCAAATAGTCATCAAATTTACATTTTAAGAATACGGGTTTGAGATCATAAGTACGACCGTGTTACTGAATTCCAATGTTAAACACATACCGAATTATCTTTTTAACAATTCCTTTAATAATATTTGTTATATGTCCAAGTACCAGAAAAGACTTCGAGGCAATAGTTAATACGAGACAAGATAAGGGAATTAGCTAAGCGAAATATTATGTGCTTAGGTGTATATGCTCTCAATGCATAAAGTCTCCTCAAAGTCTGGCAACTTTTGTTTGTTTTAGAATTTATGTGGTCGTTAAAATTAAGTTTACTATCTAATATAACACCGAGACATTTGAGCTTATCGACGAAATCAATAGGCTGTCCATTTATAAAAACTCGCGGTTGAGGAGGGAGATAGCGATTAGATAAGAAAAAATTTAAAGCCTTCGTTTTACGCGGATTTATCTTAAGGGAGTTTGTATGCATCCAAGAGGATATGGTGTTTAAATGATCGTTCAAGCAAGCCTCAAAATTCCTGACGCTACCATCATCGGTAAACAATAGAAAGATATCGTCAGCAAACACGAAAGATTGACAAAAATTGTTACTTAGAAATGAGACACAGTCATTAAGGTAGATAAGAAAAAATATTGGACCTAAAACTGAGCCTTGGGGAACACCAGAAGTGACACTACCAATACTAGAGTCAAAGCCGTTTAAAGAGACATATTGTGACCGATCAGAGAGGTAGGAGTGTATTAATTTGCACGCAATTTGTAAAAATTAAAATATCTGTTTAGTTTGTATAAAAGAAAATTATGATTTATTCGGTCAAAAGCTTTAGTAAGATCCAGAGAAACTAAGGTACAATTTTTACGTGTATCTATTTTCTTTATGATGAATTCTGAATTGAGAGAGAAGTAAAGAAGTGGTGTTAAGATTTCTCTGGAAAGCATATTGACTTTGATGAATCAGTGAGAATTTCTCACAATGTGTTAGTATTTGCAGTTTCATAATATTCTCGAGAATTTTGGACATTGCTGGTAAAATACTAATTGGTCTTGAATTGTCAATGTCGAAACGTCCATTCTTAGGAATAGGCACGACACGTCCTAGTTTCCAATCCAATCTTTATTAGATTACTTTCTAGTTTCGTTGCCTGACTTGGTGGTTAAGTCCAATCAATTTCAGTGTCCGGGTGTAACGCGTCACTCGTTAATTTTTATATCGCTTAAATTTCCTATGTTGACTGTTAGGCAGGTTTTTTAGTGTTATGATTATAATGCGGTTGGAGTTGATACTTTTGAAGATATATTGTCTCATTGTAGTCTTGATAATATGTATTCAACAAGTAATGTTGACGAGCAGTTGAAAATTTTAAATGATAATCTGGTGTTTTTGCATTGGGATTGTGAAGAATGGATGAATGCACCTGATATTAAATATCACATTTCACTTAGAGATCTGGCATATAGGGAGTATTTATTTAATAATAATAATTCAGCTAATGGATTACAATATCCTTACAGGCTAGCAATATAAATTAGTTTAGTTATAAATAAGTTTAATAATACATTAGTTTAATAATACTAAATCCAAATTATCTAAATACAGTTTGAAATCATCATGAGATGAAGAAAAATCTAAATTAACAATATTATTTGCTTTATTAAAAGGATTTAAAGCTCGCAACATTTGCTCATTCATAGCATAATTAGTACTATGTGTAGTTACAAGGAATAAGTCATTAGATCTGAGAGATCTAAAAGGTATACAAAAAGAAATTAAGTTTATTTATTTATTTATTTATTCATTTATTCATTTAACCGAGCCCTTTAGGGCCATATATGGTTATTAGTATATAAAAAATTCAAAACAGGAAGAAAAAAGTTTAAATATATATAATTTGATATTAAGGAATTTATAGAATACATTAGCACTTTAAATAATTTGAATCATTAAATAAGAGATTTTAAAAAAGTACAAAAAAAAAAAGAAAATAGTGTTTACCAGTTAGTACATATATATGTATGCATGTAAAATAGATTATAATTACAATCATGTAAAGAGAGGAAAAAAAAATATTTACATATTAACAAAGTTTACCAATTAACACGGAACATTGTTTAAAGTGATGTTAAAAAGTTTCTAAAAATGTATTTAGCTCTTGGAGGGGGGAGAGTAAATACTTTAAGATTATTAGGTAGAGTATTCCAAATACACGCGATTCTAACGACAAAGGAGTGTTCGTATGTTGCTTTATAAACTCGATTAATAATTATCTGTGGTGAACGAGTAGAATGCGAAAACACGAAGCTACTGTAGAGTAAGAAAGGTTGTTTTGAATAGATAATATTGTAAAAAAGAGTTAGCAGTCTTAGCTTAATATACTTAGCAAATGACAATCCAAGAAAACGCTCAACATAAGGGGAGATATGGTCCCGCATTCTAACTCCAAAAATATATCTAGCTATTCTATTAACTATTCTATTTGCCTCTTTTAAAGTAGTGCGATTAGTAGCCGTGTAAACCTCAAACCCGTAGTTAATAATTGAGAGAAGTAGGGAGTTTGCAACCAAAAATCTAATGCCAATAGGGAGATAACAACCTAGGCCATATAACCTCCTTAAAACAAAACAAATCTTCGATTTGACAGAGTTAATATGTTTTTCAAAGTTTAGCTTGTCATCCAGAATAATACCCAAACAACACAGGTTATCAACCATACAATTATGACTATTTCCCAGCTTTATCTTCAACAGCGACTTGTTCCGTACACCAAAACACAAAGCTTTAGATTTGTTGGCATTGATTTGTAGGAAATTATTCTTCATCCATGCTTCAATAATATCTAATGTGTGATTAACACGTGAGTTTAAACAATCAAGAAATTGATTTACACCAAAAAAGACTAAATGAATGTCATCAGCATACAGAAAAATGTCAGAAGACGGTAAACCAACAAGCTCAATAAAATCATTCATGTAGAGCATAAATAGAAGTGGGCCTAAAACAGATCCCTGAGGAACACCACTAATACATATCTGCAAAGATGAATACTTATCATTGACAGATACAAATTGTTGTCTTCCTGAAAGGTACGATGTAATAAGTTTACATGAGGTCTTACCAAATCTAAATAATGAGTGAAGCTTATTGACTAAATTGTTATGATTAATACTATCGAAAGCTTTAGATAAATCCAAAGCAATTAAAATACCAATTCCCTGACTATTTAGACTATTTCTGATCCTGTCACTCAAAGTTAATAAATGAGTGGTAGTACTATGATTTTGACGAAAGCCATAGTGAGAAGCGCTTGAAAGTCTATTTTCACTTAAATAGCTATTCATCTGTTTGACTATCATGTGCTCGAAGACTTTCGAAAGGCATGGGAGAATGCTGATTGGCCGAAAACAATCAGGGCCAATACCAGCCTTCTTTCTTACGGGTATAACCTTGACCGTCTTCCAGATATTAGGAAACGATGACGTCATGGTGTTAAAAATGTGTAAAAGGTGTTTTTCAAGGTATGGGTACAATATTCTTAAAAATTTTATTGGTATATTGTCAACGCCTATCGCATTTGATTTAACATGAGAGAAAGCCTCAATAAGATCAATTTGAGAAAAAGTAGTAAAAGAAAACATACCAGAAACGGACAAAACATTCAATGGACAAAAGTCATTGGATTGGTTGGCAATAAATGCGTCATTCAAGATTTGTGGATTTTCTGATATATCCGATTCGTTAGCTGCACCACGCACACCAATATCGTTGAGTATTTTCCAAGTAGAGGTGATATCAAAGTTGTTAAATCTCCTTATACTCTCTTCTCTTTTCAATTTTCTAATCACATTCTTGACACGATTACGATATTTGCAATATACGGACCAATTTTCTTCGGAGTTGCATTCACAGAAAGCACGATAAGCAAGGTCGCGAAGATATTTCGCTGATTTTACCTGCCTCGTATCCATGTAGTTGGTATTATGTCTGACTGCTCTACGCGTAATTGGAACACACGAAAAAAGCTCAGATAAATTTTGGTTAAGTATATCAATCTGTAGATTAACATCAGCAGTATGATAAATGGGGCTAAAATCTGTCGCAAAAAAACTACTTTTAAGAAGTTGAAAATCAATATTGTTGTAATCTCTATATTCAAGGTTAAAGTCCCCCATAATTGCAACGTGTTCATAGCGGCAGGATAAATCATCCAAGATATGATCAAGACGCTGGAGACCAACAGTACGTCCATGAGGTAAATACACAACACCTAACAACATTTTATTCAGTCCAAAAGAAACTTCTAAGAACAAACATTCAATGACGTCAGGATTAGAAACCTCAACCAAATTTTAGCTTTAATACTTATCTTCAGATAGATAGCAACACCTCCACCTCTAATATCATCAGATCTATCTAGCCTGAATACTCTATATCCTGGGATACGAGTAGCTGAGTATGCCACCCAAGATTTAAGCCACGTCTCTGTAACTCCTACAGCATCAAAAACGTTCCCAGAGATGATATTTTTGAACTCGTCAAATTTAGCGGAATGATATGATGGTTTTATACTTTGAACATTCATATGTCCAATGTTGAAACAATGTTCCTTGTTAAGTAAGTTATTAAGAATATAATCATTATTACAAATAACATGACCTAAGTTAACAGAGGGATTCATCAGTTACTATTAAAATTATAGTTCAAAAGGTATTCAAAAAAACGTATGTAAGTATGTAAATGATTAAAAAAAATAAAAGAAATGATAATAAAACTAAGTAAGGTTATATTTAAATGATAATATCAAAAATAATCGTGAAAAAAAATAAAAGATATCATTTTTAAATTGGCGATAAAATATAATATAATAAAAACTACAGCTGTTATAAGTTACTAGGCCTACGCCCAAATTCTGCAAAACACTCGCCGAAGAGATACGTTTCAGTTAATCCATCTGGCATAACGACCTTAACTTTAGGGGTGTCACTGTACAATAGACGAAATGATTGGATAACATGAGTTTTTTTCAAGTTGCGACAAAAAAAGGTTAGTTTGCGTTCCATCGGAGTGAGGTTATCATTGATGTAGACTCTACTGTTGACATCACCTCCAGAAGCACCCGTATCATCAGTACCACTTGCAAAATCAGACAGCTTTAGGTTCCTAGCTTTAAAATAGTTGGCCATAATTGCACTCTTGACTGTTGCAGAGTGTAGCTTGAACAGAATTTTCTTCCTTTTGTTAACAAAACAGTGCTGTTGGATGTCATTCTCAGAGATCGTAACATTAAGGAATTTGGCAAGGCAAACAAAAGTGGTGATGGGATCTGCCGTATGTGACATGCCATCAACAATGATGTCATTTCGATTAATTCTTTTGTGAAGAATGTTGTTTTCAACCTCTAATCTTGAGACAATGGTTGAGGTATCGTTACATTTCACATATAAAGAGTCCATCCCCCTTTTTGTTGCGTCATCTGGTTGAAGTTTCGATTCATTTCTTCAAAACCAAGCTTGACATCACTTTTGAGACTTGCAATCGCACTCAGATCAAATGCAGCACGGTTAGGGGTACTACCCTTGCACGTTACACAAACAAAACCAATATTATTATTATCTTTAATGGCCTTGATTTGCTCTTTGTTAACATCAGCACAGGCGAGATACACCACAATTCACAAACAATGCATGCAATTCCACCACCCTTTTTAGTTAGATTTTTCGAGCAAAAAGTACAAATTAATTGCTGTTCAGGTGAAGACATGGCGAAAATGATGCAGCAAAAACTCAAGAGTAAGCTGACAAAAATGTATACTTATGGATATTTATAGGTTATGTGACCGGCACTAGTTGTAAGAAATTTAGCATAAATTTTTAGGTTTTTAAGCTGCGTTATCGCGTTATCAAAATGTAATAATATTTTAAAACAAAACAGCGTAAGTATTAGATAAACACAGCATTAATTAACTTAAACAGCATTTCACCACAAAAATATATTAATTATTAAAATTTATCGCCAATTGCAAAAGAGATTATTACTTGCACATCTTAGCGTTGCCAGACCAGACCAGTAAGTTAAATAAATATAGGTCATAAAACGAATTTGAATTTTCATAAATTGTTGGAAATATGTAATTATAAAAAAAAGCCATGGCACTTCCAAACTACATACATACATGTACATATGTAATTTCACGGGGAATGTAGAACTTAGGCGAAAGTTAATAGATTATAATATTTAAATTTTTGTTTATACATATCGTTGCACGGTTACTGGTTTCCAGTATGGAACATTTAAAAAATGTGTTTTCAGTTTTTCGATGTCTTGAATATCTTTTCCCCTTTTATATTTGTCTTAATAAATGCAGTCATTGGACTTATTTGAAAGTACGTGAACAATATTGTCGTCATGATTGGCATATGCGACAACACAGATTTTTGTCTAATTACATACATACATATGTACATCCTAATAACTCTTCACGTCGATGGTGAAAAGCTTAAAAAATTCAGCGGCCTGTCCCGCGATGCCAACAAGAAAGTTTCTATCGCTTACTTACATGCATATATTGAAAACAAAATAAGAAAGTTTGTTTTTGTTTTCAATATCCTTAAGTAAGGTATAGAAAGTTTCTTGTCGATATCGCGGGCGAGGCCCGTCGTCTATTACTTTTTTTATTAAAAAAAACCTTCTATCGTGTATTTTTATAAAATAAGAGGAAAAAATCTTCATCGATTTTCTCGAAACACACATATTTGTTCCATACGGCTGGCCAGTACCTAGCAAAAATTACTGCTTCCCTGAAGCGTTTTTGTGAGGGAGAAAATGTTACAGAATCACTTGCTGTTGCGCATGAATAAGAAATTTTTTTGTGCGAAATGAGCCAGCTAGAAGCAATATATTTAGCTTCCAAAAAGCCATGAATTTTTTGCCTTGCTAAAGTGCTCCACAGAAGTAATAATATATAATATTTGTCAGAGCCTGCTTTACGTTAGTGCTTTTCGAATCATTTTTCGAAGCTTTTGTTATCAAGTAAGCAATACATTGCTTCCCTGAGTTGTTACTGCTTCCAATCAAAAGTACTTTGTGTTCCAAATCAGAATTTTATTGCTGCGTAATTACCTGACGATATGTAAACATATATTTATACATATCGTCGGTTTGTTTCTGCTTTGATGTATGGGAAATTTTTAATAAAATTGAGTTATTGATTGATTATTTATGAATAATGTGTCCTCTTTCCAAATTCGTTATCAGTTTTCCGATATCTTGAATATATCTGGAGATATAGAGGTGCAAATTTGTGTCATTCCCACAATTTTTGAACATTGTAGTCGGTTTACGGCAATCGAAAATTTTTTTCACATGTGGCACATTTCTTAAGCAAATGTATTAATATTGTTATCCTCATCTGTTAAAATGTATATCAATGCATATTCTACTCAAAGAACGTAAACCAAAGCAGAGTACAAAAATTTAACTATTGTGAATGAAATTAATTGATATTTATTTTCTATTAATACAATTTCTTTGATTAAATATAATCACTGTCTTTTATTTCTTCCTTTTTGTTTTTCCTCTAAAAGTAATGTTATATTAATAAAACTATAATATTTTCACCTTTTATATCTGCATTTCGATCGTAACTACGTTTTTGTAAGTTGTTATTTTAGTGACGGAGCGTTTTAAATTTTTGTTTATTTAGCTTCAAAAAGAGATTAAAAAAGACAAAAAAATAATGCAAATATTATATGCAAAAGAGGGTTTAATTAATGAACTACACATTTTGTTTTGTTTTTCTGTACTGAAATGCTATTTTTATTTAATTTATTACAGGTAGAACAGTATACAAATTTGACATACCAATTTAATGACAACGAAAAACGATATTGTCTGCGGATTTTATTAAATTTAAACAAATAAACTTTATTTTTTTGTGTTACAATTATGTGCAAAAATTAAAATATCACCTCCGGCGCGACAGGATTCTTCTTAGTTTTTAACATAAAGATAAACTCTACTTGTCAGTTAACTGTAGTTTAAACTTAAAATTTTGTTTTTCAGATAAAGATTATCTAGTTAATAATCTGGGTTAAACCGAGCATCATTGCTCAGTTAAACTATAATTAGAACTGTCAAATGATAAATATATAAGTATAATAAATAAATATATTCATACATACATAAATAAAATGAATGCTTGTTATGACGACGAAGATTTTAGTGATTATGAAACCAGAATAACTTGGATAGGACAATTGTGAGAAAAATAAGAGATAAAAACTCGTACAAATCATTTTTATGTGTATAATGAATTAGAGTTCTTGCAAAGATTTCGTTTAACAAAGAGGTCTGTGTATGATGATTTTAGAATTATTTGGAAATAAAGTCTATTTTGTTGGGTTTAAAATTTGATGATCGTTTTGGTTTTATTTTTGGAGCGCCACTATTTTTCAAGTCCATATCATTTATTTTTTTATTTTACAAAAATTCAGAATTCAGTTATTGAAGTTTATTTAAATAAATTTAAAGAATTGTCACATTGCTTTTTAAGTGTTGCATTATTTACGTAAAATATTTTCAAGAATGTCATATCTATATTGGCATTTCTAGCTAAATTGACAACTGTTAATCCATAACTGAAAAACAGCATAGACGGTTAAATCCCGTTTAACTTTGTTTCTTGGTTAACTCAAATGCATGTTAAACTAAGTTTACCATCAATTATACACTTCATTGATGCAATTTTGTATACAATAGGATTAATGAAAATTTTAAAGTTTTCTGTCAACACAGAAATAAAGTAAAAACCATTATTAGGAAATATAAGAGAAAGGCATATAGCACGATTTTTCAGAATAAGATCTTTCAAGTGCGTTCAGGCTTTTGAAGCTTTACAATACTTTAAAGGTAAATTAGTAATCGAAATATGAGATAGTCATCGAACTTGATTAGAATAAAGTTATTTATTTATTTACATGTTGTGAAACGTGATCTCTTACTATAAGTCCATACGTGTATCTAATAATTTTATGCAAAATGCTTTTTATCTTCATTTTGTTACCCACATTACAGAACGAGTACACATCAATACAGTACTTAAATCTGGTCATCAGTAGGGCGTGAGCAACAGATTTTATGACATTTAAAGGTAATGAAAGTCTTACTAGGGTTAACATGAAGGTAGTTTCTGTCTGAGCACAGGACAGGTGCGTATGTATCATAGGAAATACTAATTGTATGTCATCAGCGTATGCAAATGATTTACAGTTACCTAAGCATAGGTAGTGAAACAAATCGTTGAGTTAAAGTGTAAACAAGATGGGACCAATCACAGAACCCTGTATGTATATCAAAAATTTAACAAGAAAATGCTAATACATTAAAAACTTTGTAACTCTGTAAATACGCTTTTTAGAGGATTTTCTGATGAAAATTTTTTTCTTAGAATTAAAGTTTCAATCATTTAAGATACGTTTTATTTTATTTCGAGGAGTTACAATAAATAAGATTTGTACCCAATTTGTATCTTATTTTTCAACTTTCTATAGGATAGGGTACTTTTTTTAATTTGTGAGAGTTGCCCCTTGGTGTAAGCCAAAAAAGGAGCGTATTGCATTACTTGCAACAAAGCACTTTGTGCTCAGCATTAAACATTGCTGCATCGTTGCAATAGCAGTGATTTATCATCGCAACAGTTCTTTATTTCATTTTCTCATGTAGGTATATTAATATTAAAAGAAACCGAAATTGGCAACCAAAAAAACATTTCTTGTGCTTTTATTACCTTATATATGTACTTAGTCTAAAATTAACAATCGAAACACACCCTACTAATCAAAATGTCATAGGTCCATTGGGACCTTTTGACTATTTTAAGACCGAGAGAGGAAATACTGAGAAAATCGGTTCACATGTTAAAAAAAAGATGGCCGCAAAAACACAGAACCCTTTGGGACCCCTGACCTAACATGCTTAAAGTCTGATGTAGTGCCACTGACAAGTACAAATTGTTTATAGGTAAATTAAATACAATAAAACAAGATTAACACTTGAGTAGTAAATATTTACCATTAACTTTGAAACAAACGAAAAATAGGAAAAACAGATACAAGCATGATTTTCTTTGAAAACATATTTTCATCATGTAATAGTTTAGAAAATCCTTTGTATGATACTTATATTATTATACTATATACATACATATGTATGTATATCAAAAATTTACCAAGAAAGTGCTACGACAAAAACTTTGTAGGTCCATAACTCTGTAAATATGCCTTTTCGAGGATTTTCTGATGTAAAATTTTTTCTTAGAATTCAGTTATCTATCATTTAAGATAAGTGTTATTTTATTTCGAGGAGCTTCTTTAAATTAAATTTGTTCGCAATTTTCATCTTAGTTTTCAATTATCTATAGGATATGGTACTTTTTTTTTAATTTGCGACGTGCCCGTTGGTTTAAAGCAAAACAGGAGCGTATTGCATTACTTGCAACAAAGCACTTTGTGCTGAGCATTAAACATTGCTGCATCGTTGCAATAGCAGTGTAATACAGTGTATTATTTAATTTTCTCATGTAGGTATTTTTATATCGCATAAAACCGAAATCGTCAACAAAAAGCATTTCTTGTGCCTTTTTATTGCCTGATATACTTAGTCTAAAATTAACAATCAAAACACACCCTACTATGGAAAATGTCATAGGATTTTTTTAGGTCCCTTTGGACCTTTCCATTATTTTAAAACCAACGAGAGAAAATACTGAAAAAATCGGTTCACATGTTAACAATTTTAAAAAAGATGGTCCAAAAATAATATTGGAATGGTTACTATCTATTAAAACAACCTTTAAATTTAAAACAATAAAAGCATTTGGCAGCTTCGCACGTTCAATGTACATTTAATATACATATGTATGTATTTTAAAAATCACATCACTTCTTTTGACACGGATGACATCAACTACTGCCATGGTCTTGACTTCATTGTGAATTTGGTCATTAGCAGGTGTTATACTAATGAGTAGACCAGGGAAAGCTTTTAAATTTTAAATAGAATTCATTCACATTGTTGGCTTAGTTTTAATATACCTCAAAAACGGTCTTTATAGCCAAAAGCAAAACTTCCACCGTTTATATAGTCGTATTAATTTAGCTGTTTTCTTTTTAACTTCCACCAAATCAATTTTCTATGAGTAACTAAAAGTATAGGAATTTGTTTTTTTTTCCTTCAGCAAATAGTATGTACATATATAATATATTGCACGCTACGAATCACGCACACAGCCACTTGACTAAAATACTTTTTTCGTTGTTAGATGATATTTTGTGCAACTATATATTTTATATCAGAGCAAGGCGAATTCAGTATACTGAATTCGCCTTGATATCAGAGTAGGTAAGCTCAAGGCACATCAATCAGGTAGTGGTTATTCTACAACAAAGATTACAGCAGCAAAAAACACATGAGCTTTGTTGGTACAAGCTACCTTCACACTTTCAAATACAGGGTAACATTGTCAGAGAGTATGTTTCTTGAACGAAATGTCACATACCATACCAAACTGAATATTTGTTGAGTATTTTAAGGCCATGTCAGATAAAAAGTTTGCATCGCGTTGCGTTGCAGATTCGCTTTGACATATAAGATGCAATGTAAATGCTTGCTTATATGAAACATAAGGTACTTTTAACGCAACGCAAAGCGAAAAGTTAAGGCGGTGTCACATACAACTTCAACGCTTTGCGTGACGTTTCTAACTTTGGGAAAAAGCGTGAAGCAAAATGTATAGGACACAATAAAAACTTTGACAACACTCACTGTTTGTTTCACAATTTTGTTTTATGCACAAAACTCAGAACAATTCCATTACTCTGATGCAACTAACTATTTTTTCATGTAAACATACCGCAATTTTAATAAAAATTTCATATTTACATGCGAGTTTGGTCAATCAAATTAAGAAAAGTATACCAACTGATTGTCAAAGCACGCAAAAAGTTGAGAGTTGCCTAACTTTGCGCTTAGCTTTGCGTTAAATGTACTTTATGTGACATGTTTCATATAAGCATGTACATTTGATCTTGTATATCACAGCGAATCTTCAACGCAACGCGAAGCAAAAGTTTTATCTGATATGGTCTTTAGGCAACTCTCAACATTTTGCGTACTTTGACAATTAGTTGGTATACTTTTCTAAGTTTGTTTGACCAAACTCGCATGTAATTATGAAATTTTTGATAAAATGTCGGTAAATTTACATAAAAAATTAGTTAGTTGCATCAGACTAATCGAATTGTTCTGAGTTTTGTGCATAAAACATAAAGTGAGTGTTGTAAAATTTTTATGGTGTCATACACATTTTGCTTCACGCTTTTTTCCAAAAGTTAGAAACGTCGCGCAAAGCGTTGAAGTTGTATGTGACACCGCCTTAAAGATCACCCCTTGAAAAAAATATATGCCGGTTAATACCAACACAAACCCGACACTTTGCATAGTACACATATATGTCAGTCACACACCACGAAGATGTTCTAGGCATAGCCGACTAAACAGCCGCCGCCGAATTTTGTCTCGAAATTGCGCCGCTACCGATGGAAGTGGCTGTGATCGGCGCACGGCTCAGTCGACCACTCGTGCATGACATGTATCTGGCATCATTTTTTCTCAAAATACTGTTTATTTATTTTTAATTTTTTGTTGGAAGAATTCTAATGATTTACATAATATCTACAAGTATGCAAGGCGAATTGATAACAGGTGACCTTAACAGTCCAGATGATTATCAGGTGTTCGTAGCCTAATTGAACTGCTTTGCACCCCGATTGTCAAAATCTCTTCTTTTATCTAATGTTTGTTTACATTTTTATTTTTATAAATATGTATGTGTGTATTGGTATATTAGTCAACTATTTTTGACAGGTGGGGTTTTTTAAAGCCAGACGAATTGCATGTTGTTTTTAGTATTGTTGTATTGTTGTAGCGATAAGGTCACCTTATATGAAATCGCCTTGCAAGTATGAACGCAGGTTTTTTATAAGAAAATATGTTTTCTTCTATCGTCTATATTTGTGTGTAGTTTTCTTGAGCTACATATATTCAATGGATCACGAGATGTAGGATGATATCCAAATACATAACAAAGCTTATAATAAACGTATGCGATATTTGATTCTTATAGTTAAGTTGCATGATTTTTATAAAAAAAAACGCATTTCGAAATTTGTATTGGTTAAGCTTCTTGGGGGTAATGGCTCAATAAGTACATACATTTTCTCAAAACGGCATAAAGAATAAGAAAATTATCTTTATTTGCAAAAGGTACACGAACGATATACGAGTACATATATAAATGCAAAGTTCTAACCAGAGCATCCTTTGAAGCCGCCGTGAAATTACACCCCTTTTCATGATACAATTATACTAGGTACATGCACAAGCCCAGCCTGTCACTGTATACATTGTATATAATTGTCAAACTTTGTTAACAAGCTGCAAAAATGTTAGTGAATGTTTGTAAATAAAATTATTACAGTGTTGCCAATGAATTTACACATGGCTGTGTGTCCGTGTAAATACACATCTTTTTGGTAGGTTAGAATTAAAACAAAAATTAATACAAATAGAACCCAAAGTAGAATTACACACAGATTATACAAGAATTTAATTACATGGCCTGCACATGTGAGTAGAAATTACACACTGTCTAACTACACCCATATTGGCAACACTGAATAACTATAATCATGCAGGAATGCCGCGTCTGCAATTGTACTTTAGTTATCCTGTAATTGTTATTTTTATAAACAAAATACAGTTGTTTCTGACAATTTTAAATTTGTTTATACTAACAAAATACATGTGTTTCTTGGTGTTGTATTTATGTTGTAGTTGTGCATGTACCTAGTATAATTGTATCATGCCCCTTTTTATACGTTGCAACCACGGCTGCCGTTTTTGGTTATTTCTAACCAAAAGTGGTTATTTCTTTCTTTAATGTGGAGATGTGAATATTTTTCTCATTTTGACTATTATTTTGCCAAAATAATGATACACATGTACATTTTTTTTATGTTATACTTTTTAAGCTTTTATCACAGAATATGTTTAGTAGTCTATGGCTTTTACATATGTTCTTCAATCTTTAGTATTGCTACCAAGGCAACTGAAAATAAAACAGCTGTGACGAAAATCGCTAGTGCAGCCACCTGTTATGAATTCGTCTTGATTGCTACTCACTTGTTTACAGAAAAGTATATTTTACAACACTGTCAACAACTTTAAATTTAACTAAATGGTCGCAACTCTGTACTACAGAGCACTATATATTCCATAGGAGGTGACCACGTTTGTCCGCCCGTATCGCCTCCTTCCTAAAAAAAAATTGGTCACATCTTGGAAAATCTTATTTGATTGGACAAATTTAAAATTTTTCTAAAATCTCCTGAAACTCGAACTTCCAGTAATTCTGAGTATGCACATTTTTAGAGTACTATGTGGTCCATAATAGGTGACAAATTTTGTCCGCCCGCATCCCTCCTTCCCAGGAAAAGTGCGTAACCCTCAGAAAATTCCAAGTTGAAAACTTGACGATATTTGCTTCAAATTCATGTTTTTCAGAAATAGATTCATGGGCTTTAAGAAAGGAACACCTTATCTATAAATTTGCATTAATTTTTCCAACTCGGTTGCATCATTTAATGGAAAAGTCCTTTGGAAAGGCATTAGTCGAATTTTTATAGCTTAAAAGAGCTCTGAAAACACGCTAAAAGAGCTCTGTTAAAGCACAACTTGCACTGTGAACTGCAAGTTTTGTATACTTTATATTAAAAAAATTTATTTTTTATATACATACATGTACAAGCGTTAACTTATTACATACATACATATGTAGGTAAAAGAATTATATTTGTTTTGTTGTTATTATTATTAACTGTATTCAAATCACATGCGTTACATTATAAATATGTATGGATTTTAAATCCCAGTAAAAAAAATGGAAGTCATCCTAGTGGAACTACATTTTCATTGCTTCCAAAAAATCGATATTTTTAATTTGCCAAGATTGAGCAAAAAACCATGTAGAAGGTTATTTTAGTCATACAAATCCTTGTAACCCCTCCATAGTTTTAGAAAATACTTACCAGAATTAAAAAAATTATTTTTTTAAAGAAATTTATGAACTAATTTTAGTGTAAAATTTAAAAGTAATTTGCTTAAATTTACATGAAATCACTGTTTCGGGGTTAAATTCGTATAAAAAGAAACGAATTGTTAAAATAGGTAACTATTTACCATTTTTCCTAGAAAAAAATATTATCATAGAACACAAAAAAGGGAATTTTTCTTAATATCGCTTCCAATTCAGTGACCAGGCATCGAAAAAGAGAACTTCTTGCAATGTAAAACTCATTAGAACGGATCGAAATTTTCACTGCTTCCAGATCGCAAAATCTACATTTTCATGACTTTTTTGGAGTGTCATTTTTTTTGCTGGTATGTTATTTAATAAAAATACTACATATTGAAATTTGGTTATATTTTTTCTCATTTGGTAACTTTTAAAGCGAATTTTGGTTGTAAAAGTTGTTTGGTTGTGGCAGCACTGGTTGCAACCGTTGTATAAGTTAACAGAAACCGAGTTGTCAGCACAAACAAAATTGTAAATTTATTCTTTATTTTCAATACTGCAATTTCATTTTCTTTATTTTTTTCTTTACCTAAATTTCGCAATAATAAAAAGATCAGCTTCTGCAATTATTGCTAAATCAATATTAAAATTAATAAGAAATTTAATCACGCCACCTTTTTAATTATGTAAATTTTATTAATACAAAATAAGAAACTTGTAGTTTTAAGTAAATTGCTATATTGAATTAATAAAGAAAGGTCATTCTGACCAGAACAAAAGAAATTTTTTTTAGAACTTTATATTTAAAAGTTCTTAACTTAAGCGGCCCATACACTACAACAGCATGCACGCACAATCAAGCGATTGAGCATTCATGTTCGAAACACACATTATACCAACAAGCTGGTACAATATTCATTTTTTACAAAATTGCGGCAAGGGTGGTTATGAATAGTGACACAGTTTTTGCTACAATTTATTTATTTTTTTCAGTCTATGGACAAAAAATTCTTACAATTACTATTGGTATGTTGTTAAAATTAGCAGCTATGTATAACTAAAGAGCTAAAATTCTCTTTTCCATTGAAAAAAATTATATTTCAATAAATTATATTTTTTAAATGCATGTTTACTCCATGAAAACTTTGCTCATCTGAGCCAATTTCACCATATGATACACCAGCAAGCTTGTACCATCAGCAAAATATCAAACTCTATTTGACATCACTACAGCAACACGTACAATCACACAAAATGCCCATACACGACCCAACCGCTGGCACAAACACTTGATTGCGCATGCATGCTGTTGTAGTGTATGGGCCGCTTTATATGTATATTCGAATTATGTAGGTTTTATAAATCCATAGTCCTTGCAAGTAAGCAAAAAAAACAAAATTATTGACGGTATTCGATGTTTGATGCAAACGGTAATGCGTAAGTGCAAATGCAAACTATTGTAGCTTTTCTTTGGATTGTGTGTATTGTTGGATTTTAAATAAAAGCTACGATATTTTGCATTTACATTTACGTAAGAAAATTTTGCATTAAACTACAAAGTAGACCAGAGTTGTAAAAACTGACGTATGAAAAAGGCTAAAATCATTTGTGGTGCAGTCACTGCGAGAAAGGGACAACTGTAGTATATTTGTTATTAAGATGTTAACAAAATAATCAAAACAAAAAAGAGAAAATCGGTATACTGTGAAACGAACACGTGTACATACATACATACATACACATTAACAAAATTAAATTAAAGAATTTGTTGAATTGAATTTAAAAAAATAGAATGTGAAATAGATTAATGGTATTAAAAAGTGATTTAAATTTGTTTACAAATGATTACTGATTTAACTTTAAGCATTTTCATTGAACAATTTAAATTTTTAACTCTTGTTTACAAAAATCACACAGCAAATGAGATCACAAAGCATAAACTGAAAATACATTTGAACAAGTAAACGAAGTACACAAGTTTACAAAATTAAATGAAAGAATTAAAAAACAAAATGCCAAATAGCTTATTACTATTAAAAAAGCAATTAAAAAATGTTTTAAAATGATTGCATATCTTATTTGAAGCATTTTTATTTAAAAAATATAAATTTTTACCATTTATTTGCAAAAATCGCCAAGCGAATTGTTACAAAGCGTAAAATTAAATTAAGCTAAAAAAATGCCACCACGAAAGCAAGGCGAATTCATATAAGGTGACCTTATCGCTACAACAATAATAAAAACAACATGCAATTCGTCTGGCTTTAAAAAACCCCATCTGTCAAAAACAGTTGACTAATATACCAATACATAGATACATATTTATAAAACACATACACTTTTCACTTTAAATGTAAACAAACATTAGATAAAAGAAGAGATTTTGACAATCGGGGTGCAAAGCAGTTCAATTAGGCTTCGAACACCTGATAATCATCTGGACTGTTAAGGTCACCTGTTATCAATTCGCCTTGCACGAAAGAAGGTTTAAAGAGTGCGTAGTGACAGAGTGAGCGGGACCTCCGAAAAAACATTTTATCTTCCGTCTCGTGACATCTCTGTATATCCTCTGTGATTAAACATCGAATACCGCCATTGTGTTAGCCAAACTGTTTAGTACGGTCAGCTCATTAACACAAAACATACAGAGACGAAAGATAAGGGTATTTTTCTGTTTGTCTCGTTTTCCCTTAAATTTTGTCGTCGATTTTGTTTTGCTACGTCTTTCTAGTGCAATACATTTTTATTAGCTGTGTTAATTGGTAAGTAGTAATACACTACAGTATCAAATACACTATACTTTTCTCTTTTTAGCGCGAGTTTCACAAAAACATGATTGGAACTGTTTTTAACTGTCACTTTATTCACTTCTGTGTATTCTGTGTCATTAATGCCGCCTTGCGTACAGTGAAACAAGCCAACAAATCTTGAACCGATGGCGTGCCGCCGTCAGTTGCTTTGTGAACCATCTAGTCGCCGCCGATATTCCCAATTTACATATAAGAGAATCCTTGCCAAAATGCTTGACCTGCATTATAATAATATTAGTGAAATTTTATTTATATGAGTCACACCAACGATGTTTAAAGCAAAATCTAAATTTTATGCTCATGCATGAATGCAACACAAGATAAACTACTCAACGCTGTAAGTTATACATACAAAGAACGTAAAGAGTTTTTGTATGTGGTTAGACAATTGCGTTGCAATTAGCTTGTAACAAAATACTATTAACTTATCGTGCAATGCATGCAGATGTATGCTGAGTTCTTCATGCACACGTATACAATGCTTGTGTTATGCATTTTGACCGTGAATATTGCGCTTATGAGTCGCACAACCGATGCTTGAAGCAAAATCTAAAGCGCAATATTCACGGTCAAAGTGCATGACACAAGCATTGTATACGTGTGCATGAAGAACTCAGCATAAATGTGCATGCATTGCGCCATAAATTACTAGTATATTGTAACAAGCTAATTGCAACGCAATTGTCAAACTACACCAGTGATGCCAATTTAGCCATTTTCTGGCTAAATTTAACAATTTTCATCCCATTTAGCCGGAAGAGAAGTGAGTTTAGCTATTAGCTATGTTTTTAGCCATATGTATTTTAATCTAGCTATTTTTAAAAAACATGAAATTTTTTGTGATTTTCCATAAAAACTTAAGCTCGCAAATATGAACATTTACTAACTACCAAAAAAATCAACAGAGTACTTAATATGTTTATGTTTTCGCATTAATATCAATATCACGGTTCAAATTTGCCATTTTTGTTGTAGCAGCCTAAAATCGCTTATATGAAAGAGATGGCTAAATTGGTAATAACAATATATGCTACTCCTTTCTTATAATCGTTGCAATGTTGTTGTAAGTTGTCGGGTCTAGTTGATGGATTATGATATCAATCAAACAAGGGAAATTTTTGTTTTACATGAGTGAAAATAAAAAATAAATTAAAGTTTAAATGAAAGTTTAAAAATAGGAAATGAATAAAAATGATAAACAAAAATTTCACAAGGAATGAATTAGTAACCCAAAATTGTAAAGGCTGAATAGCAGAATGCACAAAGAAATAGAATTCGTATTGCAAGTGTGTACTATATGCCTAGTTTCATGATTACCTGAAGAAAAATTATATTATTTATTACTTTAGTTTATTGTTTACTTCACACTTTAAAAAGTTCCCGGTTTGCATTGAAAAAAATATCTGAAATACCTTCTGGTTTTTGATAAAGTTCATAATTTTTGCATTCGATGGCGCTTTGCCATTTTTTAGCTAGTTATAAGCTATTTTGTAGTCAATTTTTGTCTACATTTAGCCATTTTTGGTGAAGGAATTCTGGCATCACTAAACTACACACAAAAACTTTTTACGTATTGAATTTTGCAGTTAGTTGTATAACCTACTGCCACAGAGAATATACAGAGATGTCACGAGACGGAAGATAATTTGTGTTTTCAGAGGTCTCGCTTTCGCATTCACTGCGCATTCTTTAGCCTTCTTTCGTGGTGGCATTTTTTAGCTTAATTTCATTTTACGCTTTGTAACCTCATTCGGTTGGCGATTTTTGCAAGTAAATGGTAAAAATTGATATTTTTAAATGAAAATGCTTCAAATAAGATATGCAATCATTTTAAAACATTATTTAATTGTCTTTTTAATAGTAATAAGCTATTTGGCATTTTGTTTTTTGATTCAACACAACAAATTCTTTCATTTAATTTTGTAAAATTGTGTACTTCGTTTACTTGTTGAAATGTATTTTCAGTTTATGCTTTGTGATCTCATTTGCTGTATGATTTTTGTAAACAAAAGGTAAAAATTAAAATTGGTCAATGAAAATGCTTAAAGTTAAATCAGTAATCATTTGTAAACAAATTTAAATCACTTTTTAATGCCATTAATCTATTTCACATTCTATTTTTTTAATTCAATTCAACAAATTCTTTAATTTAATTTTGTAAATTTGTATGTATGTATGTACACGTGTTCGTTTCACAAAATACAGATTTTATCTTGTTTGTTTTGATTATTTTGTTAACATCTTAATAACAAATATACTACAGTTGCCCATTTCTCGCAGTGACTGCACCACAAATGATTTTAGCTTTTTTCATACGTCAGTTCTTACAACTCTGGTCTACTTTGTGCTACTGCTTGGAGTAGTTTATCTTGTTATGTTTCTGTTGTAAACATGCATGTGCAAAAATTAAAAAGTTTAGATTTCGGCTTTACACGCGTTTCATCCTCTTGTTTCATTCTATACTTAGTTTGCGTTGAGTTACATGCACTGATTTTTACGCGCCATTTAATTTTTGTTTTAGCTAAGAAATTTCTTTTTTATTAAAAAAAAATTATCCACGGCAAAATAATATTTATCGATAACGTAAGAAATAAAGTGTTATTTAACATCTTTAGCTTTCAAGAACAGCTGAATTTCTTTTATGGTGCTTGTAACGCGTATAAAAGTAGAAAGTAGACCTACTTTCTGCTTTGAACGCGACAACGCGCTATGCGGTTTTTGCAATGTAAATTGTCCCTTACTATTACATTGATTCTACTTTTTTGAAAGCTGCATAGAAAGCGTATCGCGCAAAAAGCGAGTTATGGACCTCTACCTTTAACGTTTTGATTCATATGACAGCAGGGAAATATATCAGGTGGTGAATTGAGATAACCTTATGTGTTTTCGCTTTGGTTCCAGTTGTACTTTAGAGCATAGACTAACAATAATATTATTTGCCTTAGAGCAAAGAATATGAATATAATATTTTATCCAATTTGCGCAAATTCCTGCCAAGAAAATTTTAATTTTGTAAATAACTAAATATCAAGATAATGTGTAAGAGGAAGGCATAGAAATTCATATTTGCTATCTCTACCGCAAAATCTTAGTGAAGCGAATTCTCTTCAATTCGCCAGTGTCGTTTATAATTTAGTAGACTATGCTTTAGACTTTCAGCCTATGAAATAAATAAGGTTTGATAAGAAGTTCTAGTGTATTTAAGATAAAAATACAAAACACTAATATCATCAGCATTGACCTAATACATAGGCCTTGGATTTCATAAACGCAATCATTCAGTTTTGTTAAAAACCTACCAAGGCAATTCGCATTGGATACTATGAACAGGATTATAATCATTCCCTTGTTTCATGCATTTGTTTTTTGCGGTGTCCACCTGCCATAAAATGACTAACTTTAACATTAGCTTAAAGTTAATGTTAAATGTAGACATAGAGTTAAGGTTGTGATTCACTATCCTACACAATCATGCGATTTGCCAAATATGACATGAGTGCTAAAAAAGTGTGGTAGTGTGGACTAAAAATGCAACTGTGTGACAGATTTGTTTGTCAAGTCGTACGATTTTAGAAATATATATGAAAAATTTCATAAAATGATAGATTCCATACGATCAGACTTGTTTTTATTGATAGAAAGCTGATAATAGTCACATTCATAAGAATTACCTGTTGCGCAACCGTTGAGTGTTTGTCTTAGAAACGCATAGTTGAGTAGTTTCGCTCCACTCAACAGTTAAGTAATTCCTGTCATCGTAAAATTTTTTCGCTACCTATAGTCAACATGTTGGGCTCAGCCCAGTGATTCCAACCCAAAATCTTTCTTAGAGGTAGATTCGATATGAAAAAGAGGTAGCTTCAAACAAATCCTACTCTAAAAAGAGGTAGATCTATAACACTTATGTTTTAGTGTATTTTAAGCACCTTAGAAAAATAATTTTTTACCTTTATAAAGAGCAAATATAAATCGATGAATCGAAACACTTAATTAATTTTCAACATTCAACGTGTTTATTTGCGCCGGATATCCTAATCCACACTTCGTTGCATATTTATTAACATATGTTCAATAACACAGAGTTGTTACTTAAAGATAAGAGTAGCCAGATAATAAAACAGAGTTGCAATCTTAAATAAAGAGTAGCCAGATGACAGATCATTACAATCTCGGCCGATCTGACACTACAATCGACCCCGATTGTCAATCTTGTTCCAAAAGATCTTGATCAAAAACTCATAATCTTTATATTCACTAGTGTTGCCTTCAGAGTTCCATACGACATTATCATAATCCCTAGGGTCCAACCATTTTCTTAAGCGACTAGAATCAACCGTGCCTTTATACGGCGTTTGTGTAATCTGACAATTTTCTACATCAGATATTTCATAACGATCATTACCCAACTGTTTCCGAATCACATATGGCCCACGACATTTTAGTATTAGTATTTTGTTTACACCAGCCGATGTGTCGACATTCTTTAAGACTACTAGGTCTCCCACCGCTAATAACTTGGCTGGTTTGTGACGCTCATTAAAATATTTCAGGTTGTTTGATTGAGACTTCTCAATGGATGCTGATGCTTCTCCCCTAATTAAACTCAGATCTTCTTTCAGTGTACATATTCTGCAAATGTTCTGTCAGTTCATCGACTATTTCGCCCCTTTGTTCTACTCCAAACAACAACCTACTTGTCGAATGCCCTGTTGCACTGTGAACTGTATTATTAATAGCAAATTCTACCTTTGTCAGTTTATGGACCCAATCGGAGTGTTCCATGTTTTCTGATCATTTAGCCAACATAGCCCTTAAATCTCTATTCACTCTCTCCACTTGACCATTTCACTGAGAAGTTTTTACGTGCACAATGTTGTGCTTTGACAAGAATGAGTTGAATTCGTTGGACGTAAACATGCTCTGCGTTCACTTATTATTCGCCGTGGCCTGCTGTAGTTTTCAAAATATTTTTTTAATGCGCATCACGCTTCCTTTGTCCCTGGGGCATTGACCGCATGTAATTTTGTAAATTTTGTAAACGCATCAACCACTACTAAAATATGCTTTCGCTTTAATTTTATTGATGGCAAAGGGCCGAAGTGGTCAATAAGCATTGTGTCAAAAGGAATAGGTTTTTTATCTATATTATACAAATTTCTTTAATTTTTTCTGTGTGGGGCTGAGTTAAAAATGCACTTAAGACAATTTCGTATAAATTAGTTTAACTTATCTTGCATATTTGGAAACCAATAGTATTTTTTTATTTGCTTCATACATTTTTCAATACCCACATGACCGTACCTCTCATGAGTTAACCGCATGACGTTTTCTTCCAGTTCAGCAGGAACATATAATTGCATTTGTCCTCTATCGCCTAACCTAAAAACTAACCTGTTGTCTAAAACATAATCATGCAAGTCTCCTGTTTCCAACTTTCTTCGAATAGCCTGTATATTCATGTCCCTGGTTTGCGTAACCTGTATATTCATATCAATATTACCTCCATCAATCATAGCAATAAAAGGTGCACGACTTAATGCATCAACGTGAGACATTAATTCGCCTCTACGATGTCGCATATTGTAGTCATAATTTTCCAACTCTAATGCCCATCTTGCTATTCTCGGGTTTACCAGTTTTTTACTCAAAGTCAGCGCAAGTGAGTTGCAATCAGTAACGATTGTAAATGAAATTGCCTCCAAATATACTCGAAACCGCTTTAAGGCATATATAATTGCAAGTGCTTCCAGCTCGAAACTATGATACCTAGATTCAGCTTCCGAAATACACTTTGAATAGTATGCAACCGGATGGAACTTATTGTCTTTCTGTCTTTGCAGAAGTACGGATCCGAAGCCTCCCGCGCTGGCGTCAGTACGTAGCTCTGTCCCAAGAAGGGGACTATATACAGCTAGCACAGGACCACTAACCAATTTTTGCTTTAAAGTAAGGAAAGCCTTTTCACATTCACTTGTCCAAGCAAAAACTTTATTCTTTTTTAAATCTGTTAACGGTTTTGCTATTCTGGAGAAATCAAAAACAAACCGACGAAAGAACGAAAACAACCCTAAACATCTTTCTACCTCGTCGTGATCTGCTGGCACTGGGAACTCCTGGATAGTTTTAATGTGATCATTATTAGGACGTATACCGTTTTCATTCACTCGATAACCTAAATTGTCAAGATATGCGAATTTGCATTTCCTTAAGTTCAATTTCAACCCAGCTTCGTTTAATGCACTTAACACCTCAGCCAAAATATGTAAATGTTCCTCAAATGTTTTAGTAGCTATACTAATATCGTCTAGATACACAACTATTTTCCCAGCATCAATAAATTCCCTTAGCACCTTATTTATAAAACACTGAAAAACGGCTCCTGCATTTTTAAGCCCAAAAGGCATATAACAATACTCAAATTTTCCTAGCGGAGTAACAAACGCGGTGTACTTAATTGAGTCCTCATGCATCGGCACTTGGTGGAAACTATTTTCTAGGTCGAGTTGTAAAAAACTTTTTATTACCTAAGTAATCCAAATAGTCTTCAATAATAGGCAAAGGCTAATTATCTTTCAACGTGATCTTATTTAATGATTGATAATCGACGCACATTATCAGATCTCCGTTTTTTCTTTTTACCAACACAATCGGAGATGCGTATGGAGAATCGCTTGGACGTATTATGCCTACTTGCAATAATTGCTCTAGTTTTACTTTTACCTCGCATCGCTCGCGATATGAAAGTCGACGAGGTCCGCTATATGCCGGTACGTCATTAACTAATCTTATTTTCATACAATAATCTGTTAGTTTCCTAAGACTATCTATATCATTTAAATAATTACAACTCTTCACAATCCCCGTTTTCTACAATAATTTCTAAATCACTTAAATCACCACCAGACCCTATTAATTCGGAAACAACTGTTTTATTTTCTATTGAGAACTCTGCTAACCGTTTGCAATTATTGTTACATTCAGTCATTTTATCATTCTCATTTTCAATATTATCCATTTAAAATTGTAATATACTTAAAAAATTTAAACTATCCCCCCAGATTGGAACCTTTACTACTTCTTGGGGAACGCTGTACAATTAAACGACAACGCACTGATTGTTTTTCTGTCTGGTTTTTTATTTATATTTTTTAAATTAATTTTTACAAGTTTATCCTTAGCATAACACAGCCTTATTTGGCGTAATTGTATATTTAATTTTGATAAAAGATCACGCTCAATTAGAAATGGTACAACAGCCTCATCATCTGGAAAAATTAAAAATTTGTGGTTAACTTTTTTGTTTCCGAAAAAAATTTCACATTGAACACGACCGAACATACTTACTTGTAATATACTTGACGTTTTGGCTCGTAGCTATCCATACGGTCAATCAGCTCATTTACAGTTCTGGCATCATAAAGACGAGTAATAGCATTCGAATTGTCTGGAATGCCATCGATGATGAACTCGACCAATTCTCTTTCCTCTATTTCAGCTTTCAAAGCAATAGACTGCATCGCCACTACGTAACCAATACATGATTCATTGGGTTAGATTTTTCTTAACCGCAGTTGTTCGTATATTTCATGTTTAGACACATTTTGATTAAACAACGCTTCTAAACTTGCCTTCAAATCCTTGTAGTCTAGCAGTCCGATGTTAATAACATGCTGCTTGGCCGTTCCACCCAACCGGCGGCGAAATCCAACACACTTTTCTTTTTCTGTGTACGCAGCCAAATGTTCGTAATCTTCGAATACATTAAACCATTTTTTTATATCGTAGTGGTTGGTCATCCCCACTAAACAGCGGCACAGCAGCGTCAAGCTCTGCTAAATCAATATGACGAAGGCCAAAGGGTGCTGATTGTAAATTTTCCTCCAATGCCCATATTTGTTGTTGTTTTTACATTTCCAAGAGCAGTTGTAGATTTTTAATTTCGTCCTCAGCAGCAACCCTAGCAGCAGAAACATCATCATTTGAGGCTTCAGGCAGGTTAGTAGAAAAATGGCTGACATCGGGCACGTTTACGGCAGTCACGAATGTAGATAAACATTTAACAGCGGGCACGTTGTCAGCAGGCGCATCAGAAACTTTGCCAGCAAGTAGTTCAATAGCCGCGGTTTCATTGGCAGACGAATTTACAGAAAGTACTTTGGCGCCAGGAACCTGTAAATTGTCTAAAATATTACCGGCAGCTGAGGCATCATTGGATATCTGCATTTCTAGATTATCCAATTCTATTCCTACTAAGGGGTTATTATTAGCCAAATACTCATCATCTTCTCCTTTTGGAATGGTCTCATATAACGCTTTGAGCTGGCTTAGTGTGGCCGACTCGGGGAAATCTACGCCGGCTGCAACAAGTGCACTTACTAGTGTTTGGCGACATGGTCGCAAATCCATTTTAATATAATTTTTATTTACTTTAGGACTGATACAACAGTTGTACCCCACATCTGATTTTATAAAGAGCAAATGTAAATCGATGAATCGAAACACTTTTAATTAAGTTTTAATATTCAACGTGTTTATTTGCCTAATCCGGAATATAAAATGCTCCGGATGTGCTAATTTAGACTTGGTTGCATTTTTATAAACATATGTTCAACAACACAGAGTTGTTACTTAAAGATAAGAGTATTCAGATAATAACGAAGAGTTGAAATCTTAAATAAAGAGTAGCCAGATGACAGATCATTACACCTTAATTAGGCTTTCGTTTCGATAAGAAATATTTTATAAGTGATTTTATGACAATCTTAATTGCGAATGGTTAACATTCAAAATTTGAATATTGTTACGCTTAAATTTTATTAAACGTGTGAGTTCTTTTGATTGCTCAAAAATAAAAATAAATAACAACACGATTTTCTTATTTGCAACTAAACTTCCTTTTATTCTTGACTAAACCAATTACAACTTGTCTTTTCTTATTTACTTCTTATCGTTATTATCCACGGCACGATGTCTTTTACTTTCAACGATGTTCACTCCACTAAATTCCAATTAATACTGACTGACTTCTCACATACGGCAACTCTTTTTATACTACAAAACCGGATCTAGAATATTCGCAAATAGATGGCGTAGCAACATGCATGCATGTATGTAGTTAGTAAAAACCTAGGCATATCAAACAGGTACACGTATCAGTCATATTGCTCATCCGCTGATTTTTTGTTTACAAGTTTATAACGAAGAATTCATTTGACAATATCAAATGTGCCTTGTTTGATGCATACAAATTTTTGACAATTACCATGTAAGGCTATGTGAGAAGCAGAGAGTTGCCAGAGAGTTAGCAGAGAGTTGCCAGAGAGTTTTGCCTAATGCATGTACCTGTATTAAATGTGCTTTGGTAAAAACCAACTGGAAGAAACTATTTCCGCTCAAACGATTTGGCTGTTTAGGCGTGTTTGTTTATTGATAGCCAGATGTTCAAACAGTCTTCTAGAACAATCGGGAAAATTCATGTCGCCGTTTCTAGATGTTTGTAGGTGATTCGATTGGCTGTTAGTTTTTGAATTTTCAAAGTAATGACTTGTATGTTGGTAGTGCAGTGTGCTATTTTTAGTACAGGGTGGTTACCATAAGTGCTCGCACTTTTATTTGTATACGTGTATGTCTGTAGCTTTGTACACAATTGTTGTTGCTGTAGTGCTTGCGCGTGAATATGTGTGTACCTTTAGTGCTTAAGTTAAATACTTCTAGATAGTTCTTTGCATTAACCCTGTAGGAATATTTTTACGTAACAATATAAAAAATAACTAAAAATATATAAGAATTCATTATGTCATCGTTATTTAATTACAGCCTTATTTATAAAAACTATTAAGGTTGTACAAAGGCTTAATAAGAATAATTTTTTATTAAAATTTGTTCTAACAACCCTTTGTAAAGCATTAATAATTTTTATAAAAAAGGCCGTTAATTTTTAAGTTTTTATTATTCTCATATTTAAAGGAATGAATATTTTCATTAAATGATTACTAATGCTCCGCTGTAGTTGTAGGCTGCCTTGCGCTAGCGCTGATATATCGTGTAGCTTTCCTTGCAGAATATCACTAAAGATTGTTTCTACAAATACATTTTAACAAATTCACTTTCAACATTCGAACTACATACATATGCATGCAATTTTCTCACAAGGTGGCCCTGTGAAGTAAATATTTGGGATTGTAGCAGGCTTTAAATAGTGAAGTCAACACAGCGTTATTTAGATGCATTGCTAAAATATATTTCAGTTGCACTTCTAGCTTGGATTAGATAAAATAAACTCGGGTAACTATAATTTAGCATTATTGAAAAAGTAAAAAAGTGGTAGATTATTCTAGGAAAGTGGTAGAGTTGAGTGAGATACCCAAAAGAGGTAGATCTACCACAAAAGTGGTGGAGTTGGCATCGCTGGCTCAGCCTAACCAGCATGTCGAATAGACTTATGCCGTTTATACTATAATGCAACGCCGGCTGCAAATATTTATAAATTTTGCATTTAAAATGCGATAAAGAATCGAAATAAAGGAATTAAGTTAAGTTACTAGTTTCATCATACATTACATATATAATTCATTATTGCGTTTAAAGATTTTTTTTGCGCACATGGTGGCTTAGCGTTAAAATACAAATACAATATACTCATGTCTTTCTTTTTATTGCAGTATTGTGCAAACAAAGAATATTTATTTTGCGGAGCAAATTTTATTGTAAAAATTTAAGATTCCTGGGCTGCTGACTTCATTACATATTCTGTGTTGTACATAACTTTTAGCTAAACTAATTAATTTAGCCAATCTAAATTATTTTCATTGTTCCTCTTATATTCCATTTCAATTGTTTACATTAATCAGCTGTTCATTTTGTAGTACATCCATCAAGCCGTTTTTAAAAGTAACTGTTGGGGCCAACATTTACTACAGGTACACGCATCAGAGAAAACACTGTGGCAACTCTGTGCTTCTCACATAGTCTTACAAAATAATTGTCAAAAAATGTTATGCATGAAACAAGGCACAAAAGTAATTTTCAAATGAATTCTTCGTTATAATAATGAAAGCAAAATATCAGCGGATGAGCAATTTGACTGATGCATGTATCTGTTTGATATGCCTTGGGTCGGTCAGACTTCCACTATTCTTCTATTTTCTTGTGAATGAATCGTGAGATCGTGTAGGGTAGTGAATCAGGGGGTCGATTCTGTTTCTGTGAAACAGTGAAAATGAAAAATAAAAAGTCACTTCATTGAAAATGCGATTCTGATTTTAGATTTTATGAGAACTACCTGCCAAATAAATTAAAAATGATAAATTTTATCATAAATTCAGAATCGACCCCCTGAGCCTTCCATAGCACGAAATTTAGTATATTTGTAGAGCATTATTTCTTTTACCTAGCACAGCGTCTACAACTGCTATTACCTCTACCATAATATCTGACATAATGTCGGCATAATAACAAAACTAAAATGCCAATATTTCTCCTCATCTCTTGCAAGAAAATAACGTAATTTTACTTTTCTTATAACATTTTATTTTATTGCAAATTCCCATCGAGTTAACATGTGCTACTTTTGTATAATTAGTTATTTTATATTCACTTTTTCATACAAACTTCAATTTATAAATAGATTGAACACCTTTAAATATAAAAAATTTCAGAAATTTTGTCCAAAACATAGTTTTTCATTTATTTTAATAAACACTCATACATGCCTACTACTCTATTTTCATGTACATGTGGTTTTTGAGAGATCATCTCATAAGATTTTGTTATAGGATTTCTTATAGCAACGATTCATGAAAAAACTTATAAGTTCGAGATAAAATTTCTTTTGCCGTCTACACGTAACATGATTTTTCCTGAGATTGAATTTGACGCTCTTATCTATCATTTTATGTTAGGTCTAGACCATATGTAAAGCAAAACTACTATGTGGGTACTCGTAATTTAAGGACTTTTCAACTTGCTTACGCAACACGTTTTCGAATATTTTGACACAGACACTGCAACCTAAAATAAAACAGATCATCAAAACATTTTGATATATTCGAAACTTCGAATGCAACCAGAAACAAGACTACAGACCATGGTGAATTATTTCATTATATCACCATCCTACAGACAATGCGAATGACAATGCAACCTGCCTGGTTGCATAAATACGTTGCTAAAGGGCCACTCAGACTATTATACTTTGTATAAATACATGTAGAAATTTCAATTAATACAAGTAAGTGCGATATTGTGAATGCAAAATTTCAAAACGACAATACGATAAAAATTCGATATCCCATAATACTTGACCATTTTTTGAAATTATTCTAAACGATAATACTTTCATCTGATCATTATTACGAAATGCTAACTTATAAGTCGTCTGCTTCGACGCCGTTGCCGTGCCGTCATTTATGGTATATGTCCTCTTATTAAACCAGATATAAATATTGAATATGCTTATCGCAGTGAATAATTTTCCGTGTAAGCCATGTCTGAAAGTTAACGAAATGATCGTATTTTCGTTGTCTTTATCTTATACCATGTTCACACGGACAGCAGTTATCGAGGTTCAATCTCTCTCATTCACGGTTCGCGGTCGAATCTTGATTGAATCAACATGGTTCGCCATACAAATTTTTGAGAGCGAACCAACTTGGTTCATTTTGAACCTTGCTGCGAACCATGCAGAAATTGCTATCATCCCTAGTCTTGATAACAAATTATCGCTAATTTATCTGAACTAGTTATCAAAATAAAATGAGTCCACATAAACATCACAGAGGATATACAGAGATGTCACGAGACGGAAGATAATTTGTGTTTTCAGAGGTCTCGTTCTCGCAGTCACTGCGCATTCTTTAACCTTTTTCGTGGTTGCATTTTTTAGCTTAATTTCATTTTACGCTTTGTAACCTCATTCGCTTGGCGATTTTTGCAAATAAATGGTAAAAATTTATATTTTTAAAAGAAAATGCTTCAAATAAGATATGCAATCATTTTAAAACATTTTTTTATTGCTTTTTTAATAGTAATAAGCTATTTGGCACTTTGTTTTTTGATTCAACACAACAAATTCTTTCATTTAATTTTGTAAAATTGTGTATTTCGTTTACTTGTTCAAATGTATTTTCAGTTTATGCTTTGTGATCTCATTTGCTGTGTGATTTTTGTAAACAAAAGGTAAAAATTAAAATTGTTCAATGAAAATGCTTAAAGTTAAATCAGTAATCATTTGTAAACAAATTTAAATCACTTTTTCATACCATTAATCTATTTCACATTCTATTTTTTTAATTAAATTCAACAAATTCTTTAATTTAATTTTGTAAATGTGTATGTATGTATGTATGTATGTACACGTATTCGTTTCACAAAGTACATATTTCCTCTTGTTTGTTTTGATTATTTTGTTAACATCCCTACAAGAAATGAATGACCGAAACTAACCCAAACAAAACAATTTTACTAACACACATGCAACAATTTAATTGTTACCGGAGCTGCCACACTTTCGTTTCTTCTACAAAATTTGGAGGATTCTTTTTCTAATACTTATTGCATATTTTTTATAGTGAATTTTGCACATATTTGCTTAAGTTTTATTTAAATTAAAGTTTTATCAAAATATGTTAATAATGTTTCCATAAATTACAATTATTTGATTATTTATTGTCAAAAAATTTTAATTAGTATACAAATTTTTTTTTTTTTTTTTTTATGCATGTTTTTTTATTTATTGTATCTTCATATATGAACTAACAATAAGTATTCAAATCTTAAATCTAACATATAATTAATAGGCCCGACCAATGCCAGACCTAACTAAGTGATAGTTGTAAATAATACATAAGTAGTGATAAGCAAAAAAAAAATAAAAAATTTCAAGCAACTTCATTCAGAGTGTTTAGTATTAGAGCCCTTGTATCTCTCTTTTTTAAGCGGATGTGTCCAGTAAAGTTCAAAATATTACGAGCAAGCGGATTAGGATGTGACTCGAGTTTTGTTAAGAATTTGCCTGCGTATCTTGCAATTTCTTCAGTCACTAGTGGCATTTTTAAATCACGATGCAAATTTGAATTCTTAATGTACCATGGAGCAGATGTTATTAACCTTAAAATTTTGTTTTGTCTTCGTTGAATTCTCTCTACATTGGAGGCAGAAGCAGTGCCCCATAACTGGATACCGTAACACCATATTGGCTTTAAAAGCGACTTGTACATTAAAAGTTTGCAGTCTAGGCTGAGTGTTGAATTTCTGCCAATCAGCCAATGTACCTGAGTTAATTTTAGTTTCATTTGAGTTAACTTATAGTCAATGTGATGTTTCCATGTAAGCCGTCGATCGAGGTGTATACAAAGATATTTCACATGTGAATGTTGAGGAACAACTTGA
This sequence comes from Tachina fera, assembly GCA_905220375.1. Taxonomy (NCBI): domain Eukaryota; kingdom Metazoa; phylum Arthropoda; class Insecta; order Diptera; family Tachinidae; genus Tachina; species Tachina fera. The sequence goes on along the minus strand of LR999968.1, from coordinate 6,782,764 downwards.
TTATTAATCCGAATGGGGGAACAAGTATCTCTTCGTAAAGTAAATGTTATATGGACACACTTTTGTTCATTTACCTTAATTCTCCATAAGTTTAACCATAGTTCCATCTGGCTAATGTGTTCCTGGAGTTTTCGGGATGCCTCATCAGGGTTTTCGTGCATACTAAGGCAGGCGGTATCGTCGGCAAATGTAGAAGTGTGGATACTACTGCTCACAGGCATATCACAAGTATAAATCAAATATAAAAATGGCCCCAGTATACTCCCCTGTGGCACACCGGATGAGATAGTTTCAGGCATACTCATAAAGTGTCCTTCCACCACTGTAAATTTTCGTGCGAGAATGTAACTTTCCAAAAGATTTAGAATGTTTATTGGTAAGTATGTCTTCAATTTCAAAATCAGGCCTTCATGCCACACTTTATCAAATGCCTGAGAAACGTCAATAAACAGGGCAGAACAATATTTCTTTTCCTCAAATGTTTTTCTGATAAATTGAACCAATCTATGCGTTTGCTCAATGGTGCTATGCTGGCTTCTAAAACCAAATTGATGGTCCGGGATGCACCCATTATCAGTTAAAATTGAAGACAATTTTGCCATGAGGAGCTTTACAAAAAGCTTTGACATTGTTGACAGTAAACTTATTGGCCTATATGACTCAGCCTTGGTAAGATCTTTACCTGGCTTTGGAATCATTTTAACCTTGGCAAGCTTCCAGCAGTCTGGATAATACTCCAGTCGTAAAATGGCATTAAAAATGAATAACAGGATTCTAATTGCAGTACGAGGTAACTTAATCAGCATCTGGTTACTAATTCCATCCATACCGGGAGCTTTTTTCGGGTTGAGCTCGGCAATTAGTTTTTGTACATCACACATCGTAAATTTTAAGGGTCGAGGGGGTAGAGCAACTACACTCGGCAAATCAGCAACACCGGTACATGTATTTGGTGTAAAAACGGATTTTAAATGCTCAACAAAAATGTTACCTTTTTCAGTATCGCTTCTTGCCCAACCTCCGGTAGATGTGCGCAGAGGTGGCTTAAACTCAACGGGTGTTTTAAGCTTTTTAGCAGCGCGCCACAAAGAGTAATTAGATGCTGGTGTGACATCAAGCCCTTCCAGATAATTTTTAAAAGATGCAGTTTTTTCAGATGCAAGCAACTCTTGGAGTCTTTTAGTGCACTCTTTAAATCTGATTTTGTGTTGAGGTGATCTGTGCTGTTGCCATTCCCTTCTAGCTCTCCTTTTTTCACGTACGAGATGTTCAACGTCTGTAGAATAAATTTTATTGTACACAGTATGCGGATGAGAGGTAGTGGCATGTTCAGAAGCTTGTTTAATATTCTCGTTAAGATTTGCAATGTTCGATTCAATATCATTGGGTGATCTTAGCGTAATATTTTCTGTGCAATGACTACTAAGATATTTTTTGAATCCCAGCCAATTAACACGATTTATCATCTTGACATATGGGTGAGGTAAAGCGCTTCTCAGTGGGATACAGATTGTAACGATCGTGGGAGAGTGATCGGACGAGAGATCTAGGGAAGCTTCAACGTGGATTAATTCCCTAGAAATACTTTTTATGACGCCGAAATCTATAACATCCGGAATTTTTTGTATGTCCGTAGGCCAGTAAGTAGGCTCCCCACTCGAAATAACATCCAAGCCCATTTTTGAAATTGTGTTGAACAACGCCCTACCTCTAGGCGTAATAAGACGCGAACCCCAGAACGTATGCTTAGCATTGTAGTCGCCAGCTGCTACGAAACAAGGTCCAAGAGATTTGTAGAACTTCTCGTATTGGTCCTCAGTGATTGAAAATCTGGGAGGGGAGTAAATTGAAGATATCACGAAATTTGTACAAAAATTTTCAATGCAGATATTTGTTGCTTGTAGATGTTCTTCACAAATGTTGTCAAGAATATAGTGCTTGAGTCTTGACTTTATTAGAATTGCTGATCCACCGCATGCTCTCCCTCTAGGGTCCTTTGTATCATATAAAGTGTAGCCATTCATTTTAAAGAGGCTTCTAGAAGTCAAATGAGTCTCAGAGACCAACATTATATCAATATTTTTTTCCGTAAGGAAGTGCTCAAGTTCATTTTTATGTTGGCGAATGCCGTTTGCGTTCCAGAAACATATTTTTAACGTGTTCATGGCTTGTTAATTAATGCTTGAAGCAGAGTATTCTGCATTCTCAGCATTTCTTGCATCATGGTAGTCATATTTGTTGTAAAGTTGTTTATAGTTAGCACCAGATTCTCAATAGTAGCTTCAAGGCGACTAAAGTTAAAGCTTGAATTTGCATTCGTTGAATTATTTGGCGGTGAAATATTTTGTGTGGGGATAGAACTAGCCTTAGCAGCATCGGCATACGATACACGTGAAGTAACTGGTTGGCTCACTTGAGCAAAAGTGGCGGAGTACGCGTTTAATGGTTGAGCTGGAGCTAATTTAGGTTTTTGCACCATAGCCTGCTTGACGAAAGAGTACACAGGACATCCTCTGTAGTTAGCGGTGTGATTACCTCCACAATTACTGCATTTTTTTTCCGCTTGATCTTTTGGTTTGGTACAACTTGCAGTACCGTGCAATTCACCGCAGATAACACACACTGTAGGTAAATTGCAGTAAGCTTTTGTATGGCCATATTCTTGGCAATTATGACACTGCACGGGACCTGCACGCTTATGTGGTTCTTCAACTGTGATTTTTCTGTATAAAAGGTATTTAAGGCTATAAATAGGATGAGTCTCGTTTTTTTCAACTGTATATCATTTGGCTCCAGTTCAACACGAAATAGGGGTTGGGGTACTTTTTCTTTGTTAAATATGTTTGATACATTCTTTACCTTAAATCCCTGGAGGACTAGTGCATCTTTAATTTCTTCAGGGACAACATAAGAATCTATGCCCTTCAATACGATCTGCAGGCCTTTAGCGCTCTTAAGCTGGTATGTGTAGAAGCTTGTTTTATTTGTTTCAAATTCAGAAACCATTTTGCGGAAATCCTTTTCGTCATAAATTTGAATTTTCGTTTCATCGATGTTGCCACGTTTTATTGGGACAATGTGGAATTTATTTTCACCAACGACCGAAATTAATTTTTTAATAAGGGCATTTGAATTTTTCTCCCTTAAGTAGATTGGTGGCGGCTTGAATGTTTTATTCGACGATGCCTCGGGTTTGTCGTTTTCATCTTGCAAAATTTTAAAACGGTTTTGGCGATTAATTGAGGATGCGCTGTTATCCCTAGACATTTTTGGAGCGGATGAAATTTTTGAAGAATTTGGGCTTCGCCCACGCTTTACCACGGTTATATATCTGTCCATACCGACTTGCACCTTGGGTTTTGAAATATTGTTATCTGTAGTGATAACTTTATTAAGTGACGAATACGAGCCTGAAGGGGATGATATTACTGACTTATATGAAGAAGTACTAGGCAATTGTAATGTTAATGAATCACTACTATTTGGCATTGGACAAAGCGAAGTTGATCGCTGACGAAAAATTGGTTTTGCCGTTAAAAAAACACTTTCATTAGATTTATTATTTCTATTATTTTCATTAAGAGCTTCAGAACTCACAGTAAAATAGGCATGTCTGCCGTTAGAACTCACTTCATATTTTTTTGTATTTGAGGCACTCATACAGAGTATTCCTCAAGGGCACTTTTTGTGTTTTTTTGCTTACGGTTTTTTTTGCTTTTGTAATTTATGATTGTTTGTCTGTTTTTGAGTTACTCGTATAGAGTATTCCTCAATGTCACTGTTTATATTTTTTTGTTTGCTTTTTTTGTATTTGTTATTTCCACTATGTAAAAAATATTATCAAAGCAATAAAGCTTATTTATTAAAGTCACTATGTACCTATTACGAATAATATGTACTACGAATATTTTTTTGTATAATTTTTTGTTAGTTTGGTATGTAAGAAAAAATTCCGCTAATCGACTGTTCGCTATGAAGGTACCACGAGAACTTAGTATACAAATGGGTTTTGGAAATTTTGGGGGTCTTAGGAAAAAAAGCGTATTGAACAAAAAATTTTGCTAGTGGCAGTTCGGGCAAATATTGCATTAGTTGTTTCACTCTAACATATATGCTTTGTGGATTTATAAAAAGCAATAGCTATACGTAGCATTTGTGAACACATGATTGTGAAAAATCACAGATAAACTTTTCCAAAAGTTAATTTTTACACGTTTTTAGAATAAAATTTAAATAATTGTGCAATATGGCTGTAATATTTGTGTTTTAAATTCTTTAATCAAAAGCCAGTGGTGTTCTTAAAGTTCTGAGTGTTAAATTAAGCCTAAATAATGGGAAATTAATAAAATATATGTGAAAACGTGTTCAAGAATTTGCATTGACAAAATAAATTTATTTTAATTATTTTTTTACGCTTAATGAGCTTTAAATACAATAAATTTTGATGCAATCGGCGATAAACATGTTCGTACTATATTTTCTCAACAATATCCGTCATTGCGGCATGGTGCTTGCAACAACTTGGCCAAATATTCCCACTTTATGTCGCTTATGGTTTCTTTACCTAATATGGGACCCGGCCAACATTTGTCCTAAGTGCCCACAACACTTAACAGATTCAAGCAACTCTGGCTATTCCGCGAATGCATCAAAATGGTAATATTTTTTAAAATAATATTTTTGTTTTAGATGATTTAATTGTTCTCACCATTTTTTTAAGGACCTGAAAATACTTTGCCTTTGTTGGTAAGCGCAATATCACAAGATCAGAAACAAATACTCAACGAACGCTTATACCAAATGATAGGACGTATGGATCCATCTAAGATCACGAGCACTTTCAAACAAAAAATTCCAAACTCTTGTGCATGACGGAATATCATAAAGCTTTGTTGGAAAATGTAATGCCATAAGAGCAAACTCTGGGCGGACGTTTGTACCCAATGACCGAAAGCACGCATCCATCTTTGGTTACCAAGATGAAGGGAATGTTGCTTAAATTAGATTTAAGAATTGTGTTTTTTATCTTTAATAAAAGTTTTAATTTGAAATGTAAATGAAAAAAAATTTTAAATATACCAATACTTACGTTATGACTTACTAGTTAGAGCTAACCAATATCTACGTTTGCCTAACTGGTTAGTGCTAACCGATATTTCCGTTTGCCTAACAGGTTAGTGCTAACCGATATTTCCGTTTGCCTAACTGGTTAGTGCTAACCGATATTTCCGTTTGCCTATTTGGTTAGTGCTAACCGATATTTCCGTTTGCCTAACTGGTTAGTGCTAACCGATATTTCCGTTTGCCTAACTGGTTAGTGCTAACCGATATTTCCGTTTGCCTAACTGGTTATTGCTAACCGATATTTTGGTAGTCATAACCTTATAAAAGGCATCAGAGTAAGCAGCACAAATATATGTTACATAGTCGGGTGGAATTAATGAGATAGAGCGAGATGCAAAATCACATGTACACAAAAGTTTCGGTTAGTTTTTTCATATTGCTCCTAATAAACTAATAGAAACTTTAACAGAGATACCAGTTAGCACAACCGGTTAAATGACCGGTCATTTAACTGGTAGTGTTCTTGTCGGGATCTTAATAACAAATATACTACAGTTGTCCCTTTCTCGCAGTGACTGCACCACAAATGATTTTAGCTGTTTTCATACGTCAGTTTTTACAACTCTGGTCTACTTTGTGATAAACATACACATGCACACATAAGTAAAAAAAACAAACAAAAAAATGGATGCGTGTATGAATTAAACATATTAGAACACATTTTATTAATATTTTTTTCTTAATTTGCTTATCCACAGTAAAAAAACAAATAACACAGCATATAAAACTCCTGTCAACTATTCACGTATATCAGAGTAGCAAGCCGAGCCGCCGCCGAACCACTCGGCTTACCGGAAAGATAGTTGTTTTTGCTTCCACATAAAAAGAAAATGTTTATGTGAATGGTAACGTAGCTGCGACAACACCTACGTTCTCTTTTGGAGTCCGTTCTTAAATACATGCACGTTTACATAGACTTTTTTGTTTAAGCAGTCAGGCGACTTTTTGATAATTAATTGTTCAAAGCTTTTTGTTTGTTGATCCGTAGCAGTGTTCCAATAAAGTAATTAATTTTTAATTCAATCGGAAAGCTTAAATAAAATTTATGTAGAAGGCAATCATGAATAAAATTCCGCGAGAAATTTTTCCCGGGAAAAAATTCCAACTAATAGCAAGTAATAGGGAAAGAAATTCTAATTTGAAAAATGAGAAATTTCTCGCGAAATTTTATTCATAATTGCCGTGATAATCTAGAATATGTTTCTATGATTTAACAAATAGTTTATGAAGCTATTTTTTAGGATATCAATTACTGCAATATTCAAACTATTGCAAAATAAATAATGTTACAACGTGGTGATTCAATAATTCACGTATTTTACTAAAAACAGACTTGGTTAAAATTTTTTTTCAAATGCTTAAACAAATCGGCATTAAGCCGTTCAGCCGCCGCCGCCGAAAAAATTTTTGTCTTTCAGCCGCCGCCGAAATTTTTTGCTCGGCCTGCTACTCTGATGTATATTCATATACACACATACATCAAAACAGTGACGTCAATTATTGATACTAAAAACGCCTAAATTTTTTTTTGAAAAAGTGCTAAATTCAAAATATATATGTACGTTTAGCGCAAAATTAAGGAAAATTTTTCTAATAAGCGCGAAAACGGGGTTGTTTTAAAATGTTTCTGTTGTAAATCAAAAAATCAAAAACATTTTTGTAAAATAATTTATTCAAACATATATAACTATCATGAGATCAATATATTACAATCAGGTGCATATAAAGTGTACTTATTACATATGCATATAATAGAAGTAAATATGTATATATGTTTACATAAGTACATACATATAAAATTGGTCGTTATTAAATGAAATTTCGATATCTGCACTTCCAAAAACATACATCCATTGTCTGCTTTTAGGCTGTACTGAATATCTTTCAAGGCACGAAAAATTTGGAAGAAATAGCTGATTATTCTAGATTCAACTTTATATAATTCTTCTCTTTTAAATTGCGAAAGCAAGCTAGCAAAATGAAATTAATAAAAAGTCAATATTGATATATTAAAGGGGAAAAGGTTCACAAAGATTAAAATGTAGCCATATTGAACAATAAGTAAAAACGGCTAAAAGGGCTGAAAGATAATTGTAAAAAGTGTTAGATTTACGGTTTTTTTTTAGTTTGGGGCATACATTATTTCCGAGTTTTGAGTGACTGCAAACGTGTTAAATATAACACGAAAACGGATAAGTTGGCATCACTGCAGCAAAAATATTTATCGAAACGAACCAGCAGCGTTGGTAATTTTTAAATTTCAAAAAGCACTGAAACCACCAAAAAAGCGCGTAATTTAAGTAAAGAAGCACTAAATTTTTAGTTATTATCATATATTAAAAAAAATTTGTTATACACAACTATGCATATAAAAAATATAATAATCGGTTGACCTAGCAATAGATTTTTAAAACTATAAATTTGAGGCATCCGATACACATTTTAATTGTATAAGAATCAATGAATTCTCAAATCAGTTTGACGAAGCCTTTTGTAGTTATTATAAAAAATTTTATTTTTAATAATTTTTCGTCAGGAAAGAAACGTATTTTTCGAATTCAATTAAATTAGAAATATCCGATAATTCTCAACCGAAAAGTCGATAGTGGTTTAATTATATTTTTCCGCAGACTAGACAAAATTTCGATATTAAACTATACTTGGGTAAATACTTCTATTATGTCTTCTTTGTTGCGTGGCAAAACATTTTTTATATTAATTATGATTTAAATGTTAAAATTTAAGGTAGAATTTTTTTAAATGGCCCATTTAAGTTCAGAGCTTATTTTTTTTATACAGGGTGGCCCAGAAAGACTGAAGTGGTGTGAATTCCTTATAACTTTTTATTTAAGACATATTTTTTTAATTTTTTGTTTTTTAAATGCAGTAAATTTATAGGGAATATTTTTAAATTAGTTATTAAAAATGATATCCCGCAAGTGGTAGACATTTTCTGCTTTGCACAAATGTGTTCTTTCCATTTCCATTATTCATAACTTAGTTATGAATAAGCCTCGTTAACAAACAAAACTTTAGGATATGGGATATTGAAAACCCGAGAGTACTCCATCAACGACAATTACACCCAGTTAAGTATACTGTTTGATGCGGTGTTTCTTCAGAAAGGATCATTGGCCCATATTTTTTTGAAAATGAACGAGGTGTCGCCATTTCCATCAATGGTGATCGATATCAGGCCATGTTGGAAAATTTGGTAAAGCCAACCGTGGAAAACCATCCGCAAATATGGTTCCAACAGGATGGACCCACAGCGCACACTTCCAGGGCCACAATGGCTCTTTTACGCGACATCTTTGGTGAACAAATAATTTCACGTAGAAGCAATTTTAATTGGCCTCCGCGTTCCCCGGATTTAACTGCTCCAGACTGTTTCCTTTGGAGTTATTTAAAAGGGAAAGTTTATCTTAATAAGCCTAGGACTATTGAGGAATTAAAAACCAATATTCGAGACGAAATTAACAACATAACACCGGAAGTTTTGCGAAAGGTCATTGAAAATGTGTTGGAAAGAGCACATTTGTGCGAAGCAGAAAATGGCCACCACTTGCGGGATATAATTTTTAATAACTAATCTTAAAATATTCCCTATAAATTTAATGTATTTAAAAAACAAAAAACTAAAAAATATGTCTTAAATAAAAAGTTATAAGGATTTCACACCACTTCGGTCTTTCTGGGCCACCCTGTATATAGATTTCTCCGAAGGAAAAAATAGGTAAAGATATTTTTCTTCGAATTTTTGGTTTAGTGCCACCGACTCGAAACAAAAAGCACTGATATGAATTTAAAAAAGCACTGAGCACTAACTTCAAAATTTTTCGCGTCGAAAATTTCAAAAAGCACTAAAAACGGTGCGAAAAGCACTGAGTTGACAACGCTGCGAACCAGGAATGTGTCGTTTGAACGGCATGGGTGGCAATAGTGGTTCAGAAAGCGAACCAAGTGGTTCATGTTCCCGTCTGAACTTTTTATCCAAGGCACATTTAATACAGGTACATGCATTAGGCAAAACTCTCTGGCAACTATCTGCTAACTCTCTGGCAACTCTCTGCTTCTCACATAGCTTAACATGGTAATTGTCAAAAATTTGTATGCATCAAACAAGACACAATTGTATTTGTCAAATGAATTCTTCGTTATAAACTTGTAAACAAAGAATCAGCGGATGAGCAATATGCCTGATACGTGTACCTGTTTGATATGCCTTGTTTTTATCGTTATTACTTTAACCGCCGTCCATTTCCAAGGGCCGGCACCAACACAGCGTGCATTAAATTGTTCTGCCGCCGCACGGTGGCACATTTGAAGAGATGGCGGCCAAACCTCTTCAAAATTTTTTTTTGGTGTCACCGATTTTTTTTATATAAAAGTAAACACATAGGAACCTTGAAATCCAGAAATTTAAGTTTTTATTTCGATTATTTCTCTTTGCATAGGGTGATTAAAACCGCGCTTTTTTTAAGAGTAACTGAAATATTTTATGAAAATATTTTAGAAATTTTTTGAACTTCAAGTGGGCATAACTGTGCTACTTATACATATTTTTGGATTTTTTTTTTTCATACAATGTCATTTCTTAACTTATAAAACAGTTGAAAAAAATCGTGCCTTACTTTGCTCGAGTCCCAGATTTGGGCATTGCAATAAAGGTCTAAAATATACCCAAATCTCGATGTTTGGTGAAATTTATTATTCTTATTAACTTTGTACGGAGGAGCCCCTATCCATGGTCCTGCTCTACCAATATAATCCAGCACTTCGCATCGCGCTCTCAAAGGAGTCCATACTAGAGTTGGGCATAGTTGTTCCTTTTGCGGATTGTTCCTTTTTGTTCCCAACAACAATAAGAACTAGTTCGTTCTTTTCGTTCAGTTGTTCTTGTCGGTCAGTTGTTCAGTTTACAACAGAACAGAGATTATACAGTCATTGAATCCTCTTCAATGTTTTATTAGTATGTTAATATTCTAAAGTAATTACATTTCATTCTTAGTGCCCTTATTTAATTAAAACTTTTTGATTGAAAATGCTTAAAATGAAGTTTGATCATTTGAAAACAAATTTTAATCACTTTTTTAATACTGATTTATATTCAACACAACAAATTCTTTCTTTTAATTGAGTAAAAATGTTATTTGCTTAGACGTATTTTCATTTGTGATTTGCAGTCTTATGTATGTTGTATGCTTTTAGTAAGCATTAGGTAAAAAATAATATTTTTGAAATTTTTAAAATGAAATCCGTAATTAGTTTAAAACAAATTGTAATCACTTTTTTAAATCTAATAATCTTTTTCACAATCTGTTTTTTAGTTCAATACTACAAATTATTTCTATTAATTTTGTAAAACTCACTTGTATATTTCATTAAGTATACATTTTCTTTTGTTTGTTTTGATTATTGTGGTAAAAAATTTAATGGGCACACTACATTTTTAACAGTATGCGAACGAGAAACTATATTATTTTACTTAAAATCCTTTGCATGTGTATTGGTCAGGCACAGAGAATAAAATAAACAAAACAAAATAAAGACCAAAAATGAACGAACGAACAAAAAACGAACAAGAAAGACCAAAATATCAAGAAATACCAAGAGAAAAAGAAAGACCAAAAGTTCACATCGTTCACTCATGAGAATAGTTCAATTGAATTAGTTCGTTCTTTTTGATTACAACCCTAATGTTGAACATCATAATGAGACGTAAAAGAATTATAACAAATTGACATATTCATTCTATTACAAATCCATCGTATCATATTGGACTTTACGCTATCAAATAGGTTGCAATTGAAATCCCCGGCAACAATAATGATAAAGAAATTTAGGAATATTTCATTGGAGTTTCCTCAAACTTACTAAAATCAGAGGGAGGAGGCAAATATGCAATTCCAATTAGGATTTTACAATTATCAAAGCTAATTCAATACAAATAGATTCATATTTTAAATGCATATATATAAAGACTGTTTGATTCAGGCATATATTTATTGATTTAAACAGTTTGCAATCATTTTGGATTCTATAAAATTGTCTATTAATTATGTATGAAACTGTTTAGCTTAATAAATACATTTCTGAATCAAATAGTTTTTCATTAGTAATTAGTTGGTTACGCTTTCTTTAAGCTTGTGTGGCATTTGGCACACAGATGTAAGCCCGGCCTTAGATGTATAACTTCCCACACCACCACCTCGTTTGCCAACCCTATCCTTTCGAACCAGTTTATAACCCAGTATTTCTACTGCCTTATTTGGAACATTTCGTGTTAACCAAGATTCCGAAATTCCAAAAATACCAAATCCCTAATCATTAAGCATATTTTTAATTTCATCAAATTTAGATGTTAAGAAGCAATTTAAATGAGCATTGCTAAGTTGGCCCTTAAACGGACGTATTGTGTTTTTAATATGCGCGTTATTATTTACCACAGGACAAAGATTACTATTAAGAGTTATTTAAACGAAAAACATTAGTGGGGCGAGGAGCAAATAAATATAGTAAAATAAAAATTAAGGTAAAATTTGAGTAATAAAATTCATAAAACTCTTTATAACAATATTAATCATATAATATAACTTAACCATTATCATTCGGCTGATAGAGTTGGTAACAAAAGAGTTAGTGAATATAGTATTTATATATTAGTGTAAAATTTCTGGCTGTCAGAACATTTTGCTTTGATTTGAATTCAGAAAAATCATCCGCTGATAGTCACCTGATGTGATTTCGCCATAAAAACAGCTTGTCTAGACGGTTATGTTGACATAGTGTCCACACCTGATGATTTTATATCATTACTCGTAATATAATGCCGGCAGAGCAACTGCAATTTGTTCATTAATGTCAGCACAATGGGCTAGACGTTGATGATTTTATGTCATGAAGAATCAAACAAAAATTTGAAAAATACTTGCCAAAAATACAACATTTATGTGTTGGTTAAAGTTTTCGTCACAAATAATTGTTGTGTTGCCTTTTTTAAAAGCAAATTGTTTAAATTTAAATTGTTTTAATTGTTTAAATAAATTTTTTATTCACAGTAACTTATAAAGTGACATCTGATATCAAGTTAAATTTATCAGGCCGTGAACTGTGATGATTATATCATAACGCTGTCATAATATTTTTAATTTACGTATAGACTTAAGTGGGTACACTCTATCGAACATGAGCGACAGTTTTGCTCAAATTTTACATTGATCGATAGTGTGAACTTGAATTTCGCACAGAATTTTTGTGGTTGACAGTCAGAGTCCATGTTGGGTTTTGAGTGATAATGTGTACAAAAAAGCGTCTGTCAAGAGATACTTTTTACCTTAAACAACACAAGATGGAGCGGAAAACTACTTTTTTAACAAATTTACCTGTTTTTATGAAATGCAAGGCTGCGCGTGATATTAAGTACAAAATTTTAACACAATATCATACGAGGAGTTGTTAGAGCTAAGAAAACATTAACATAATTCATAGTAAAAATATTTTGTTAGCAAGAATGCGCATCCAATTTGCGTTTTTATGTGTTTGGGTGTCCAATATTTTTCTTGAATGAAGGTTTTATTTTCATAATGATATCAATTTGGTGAGGAGCAAGGCACATTTACTACAGGTACACGCATTAGAGAAAACACTGTGTCAAGTCTGTGCTTCTTACAAAGTAATTGTCAAAAAATTACATGCATCAAACAAGGCACAAAAGTAAATGTCAAATGAATTCTTCGTTATAAAGGTGTAAACAAAAAATCAGCGGATGAGTAATTTGCCTGATGCATGTACCTGTTTGATATGTCTTGGAGTGGACATTATGTAATGCTTTGATAAATATTGCTAGCAAAACCATGTGTTAGTGCCCTTTTACATTAGGGAAATTGAGACATAGCTGTCGGATGAAGTTTGTTGAAGAAGTGCAGATGCAGAATGTATAGTATACGACCCTTTTCTCGCAATTAATTTTTGTTGCTTCACATGATTTTTTTCATATCAACGGGTGTATGGATACTTGATGTGTATTATCAGGGTATATGGTATGTATGCGTATGTGTTTAATTAGCAAACGCGAAGAAGAAGTAAACAAACTACAAAATTTCTGCCTGTCTATTAATATCCAATCTGAAAAAGCTACGGGCAAGAGCAAAAGAGAATTGAAAATATATCCGGCAAGAAATGTCTGATATGTAAATTGGGACTTCCGAAACATAATACTAGGATGCAAACATATGGCAGCACTAATTGTAAAATTTTACTTTTAGTGTAGAATCGACCGTATTTAATAGGCGTAGCTCAGGGATGGAAAAAATGGTACCATTGTACTTTTTTCAACACTATTTCTTTTTAATAGTACCGAATCACCCCAACGACCAATTTAGCACTATGTATTGAAAATTTTTCCTATTACACCAATACCTCGCTTTGCGACGTTTCATTTTGCGACATTTCTTATTGCGTCGAAAAAAAATTTTGCATCAATTCAGCTTGCGACGTAAAATATTTCACATTGCGACGTATAAAGAAAAACGACGTTTAACGGATACCAACAAAGAGCCAATGGTTCAATATGTCGTTTTGTTTGTTGTTACTCACACTAACATGTATGTATGTACTAGTGATGTATCGAATGTCAATTTTTGATATTCGCGAATACGAATATGAATATTTCAAACGATATTCGCGAATACGAATACGAATATTTGAAACGATATTTGCGAATACGAATAGGAATATTATATGCAATATGAAATCTTAAAAAATTGTTATGAAAAATTACTTCACACACTTGTTTGCCGTACTTAAAAGTTAATAAAAAGTACCCAAAATTTTAATGATCGTCATTAAATAATATTTGAAAATGATACAAAGCACAAATTTCTATTAAAAAATTAATGTATTTGTACAAACTAAAATTTTTAGTCATTTATTTAAATTTCGTTTAGGATTTATGCATTTATTTATTTATTCCTTTGGAAAAATATTCGTATTCGATTCAATTTGGCGAATACGAATATATTCGTATTCGTCTCCGCGTGAATACATACATACAAGAAACGTTTGATAGCTATGTCGAAAAAAGGGAATCCCATATTTTGGTGTTCGTTAACAATTCAATGTGAGAAATATACGTTTTGTTTTCAGTTTGATGAAAGTTCTTGAAACGACAAGTGTTATTTTTTGTAGGAAGTGAAAAATAAAATTTATAACGAGCAAATTTATTATTTTTGAATCAGTTTGCGTAAGGCCGGGTTTACATCTGTGTGCCAAATGCCACACAAGCGTAAAAAAAGCGTAACCAACTAATTACTAATGAAAAACTATTTGATTCAGACATGTATTTATTAAGTTAAACAGTTTCATATATAATTAAGAGACAATTTTATGGAATCCAAAATGATTGCAAACTGTTTAAATCAATAAATATATGTCTCAATCCAACAGTTTTTCATTAGTTATTAGTTGGTTACGTTTTTTTGGGCAAATGACACACAAGAAATGCCAGATGTAAACAGCCTATAAGTTTTTTTTTTTTTTTTAATACATGTATTTATTTATTGTATCTTCAAATATGAACTAACAATAAGTATTCAAATCTTAAATCTAAAAATATAATTATTAGGACCGACCACTGTCGGACATAAACTTGTTAATAGTTATAAATAATACATAAGTAGTGATATTCAAAAAAGAAAAAAAGTATAAAAAAGTATAAAAAAAGTATTTTCAAGAAATCTCATCTGGCGTGTTGAGTAATAGAGCCCTTGTGTCCCTCTTTTTTAAGCGGATGTGTCCAGTAAAGTTAAAAATATTACGAGCAAGCGGATTAGGATGTGACTCGAGTTTTGTTAAATATTTGCCTGCGTATTTTGCAATTTCTTCAATCACTAGTGGCATATTTAAATCACGATGTATATTAGAATTCTTAATGTACCATGGAGCAGATGTTATTAACCTTAAAATTTTGTTTTGTCTTCGTTGAATTCTCTCTACATTGGAAGCTGAAGCAGTGCCCCATAACTGGATACCGTAACACCATATTGGCTTCAAAAGCGACTTGTATATTAAAAGTTTACAGTCCAGGCTAAGTGTTGAATTTCTGCCAATCAACCAGTGTATTTGAGATAACTTAAGTTTCATCTGTGTTAGCTTAAAGTCAATATGATGTTTCCATGTTAGCCTTCGATCAAGGTGTATACCAAGGTATTTCACTTGGGAATGTTGAGGAATATTTTGATTATTGATTCGAATTGGGGAACAAGTATCTCTTCTTAGGGTAAACGTTATATGGACACACTTTTGTTCATTTACCTTAATTCTCCATAAGTTCAACCACATTTCCAATTGTGTAATATGTTCTTGTAAATATCGGGAAGCCTCGTGAGGGTTTTCATGCATACTAAGGCAGGCTGTATCATCGGCAAACGTAGATGTATGGATATTGCTGCTCAAAGGCATATCACAAGTATAGATCAAATACAAAACTGGCCCCAGTATGCTCCCCTGTGGCACACCGGATGATATAGATTCGGGCACACTCATGAATTCTCCTTCCACAACCGTGAACTTCCGGGTAGTAATGTAACTTTCTAATAAATTCACTAAATTTATTGGTTTATATGATTTTAATTTTAGAATTAGACCTTCATGCCACACTTTATCAAATGCCTAAGAAACGTCAATAAACAGGGCAGAACAATACTTCTTTTCCTTAAATGTTTTTCTTATAAATTGAACCAATCTATGAGTTTGTTCAATGGTGGTATGCTGTTTTCTAAAACCAAATTGTTGGTCTGGGATGCACCCACTATCAGTTAAGGTTGGGGACAATTTTGTCATGAGCAGCTTTTCGAAGAGTTTTGACATAGTTGACAGCAAACTTATTTGCCTATATGACTCAGCTTTAGTAAGATCTTTGCCCGGCCTTGCAATCATTTTGATTTTTGCAAGCTTCCAGAGTTGTGGATAATACTCCAGTCGTAATATGGCATTAGAAATAAACAGCAAGATTCTTATTGCAATATGCGGCAAGTTCATCAGCATCTTGTTACTAATTCCATCAATACCTGGAGCTTTCTTTGGCTGGAGTTCAGCAATTACTTTATGTACGTCACGCATCTTAAACTTTAAGGCTCGAGGGGTAGAGCAACTACACTCGGCAAATCAGCAACACCAGTACATGTATTTGGGGTAAATACGGATTTTAAATGCTCAGCATATATTTTACATTTTTCCGTATCGCTTCTTGCCCAATCTCCGGTAGATATGCGCAGAGGTGGCTTAAACTCAACGGGTGTTTTAAGCTTTCTAGCAGCGTGCCACAAAGAGTAATTAGATGTCGGTGTGACATCAAGACCTTCCAAATAATTTTTAAGAGATGCAGTTTTTTCAGATGCAAGCAAATCTTGAAGTCGTTTAGAACATTCTTTAAGTCTGAGTTTATGGTGGGGTAATCTGTGCTGTTGCCATTCCCTTCTAGCTCTTCTTTTTTCACATGCAAGATGTTCAATATCCCTGGAATAAATTTTATTAAACCCAGACTGCGGATGGGAGGTAGTGGCATGTTCAGCAGCCTGTTTAATAATTTCGTTAAGATTGGCAATGTTAGTTTCAATGTCATTGGGTGTTCTTAACGCAATATTTTCCGTGCAATGACTACTAAGATATTTTTTGAATCCTAGCCAATTAACACGATTGGTCATCTTCATATATGGGTGAGGTAAGTCACTTCTTAGTGGGTTACAAATTGTAACGATAGTGGCGGAAAGATCGGAGGAGAGATCTAGAGAAGTTTCAACACTAATTAAATCCCTAGAAATATTTTTCATTACGCCAAAATCAATAACATCTGGAATTTTTCGTACGTCAGTAGACCAATAAGTGGGCTCCCCACTCGAAATAACATCTAAGCCCATTTTTGAAATTGTATTAAACAAAGCTCGACCTCTAGGTGTTAAAAGGCGCGATCCCCAGTACGTATGCTTTGCATTGTAATCTCCAGCTGCCACGAAACAAGATCCAAGCGATTTGTAGAACTTCTCATACTGATCTTCGGTAACTGAAAATCTGGGAGGTGAGTAAATTGATGATATTACGAAATTAGAACAAAAATTTTCTACAAAAATATTCGTAGCTTGCATATATTCTTCACTAACGTTGTCAAGAATATAGTGCTTGAGTCTTGACTTAATTAGAATTGCAGATCCACCGCATGATCTCCCTCTAGGGTCCTTTGTATCATACATAGTGTAGCCATTTATTTTGAAAAAGCTTCTCGAAGTCAAATGTGTCTCAGAGACCAACATTATATCAATATTTTTTTCCGTAAGGAAGTGCTCAAGTTCATTTTTATGTTGGGGAATGCCGTTTGCGTTCCAGAAACATATTTTTAACGTGTTCATGGCTTGTTAATTAATGCTTGAAGCAGAGTATTCTGCATTCTCAGCATTTCTTGCATCATGTTAGTCATATTTGTTGTAAAATTGTTTATAGTTTGCACCAAATTGTCAATAGTAGCTTCAAGGCGACTAAAGTTAAAGCTTTAACATTTTGTTGGGGAATAGAATTTGTTTTAGCAGCATCGGCATACGATACACGGGAAGTAACTGGTTGGCTCATTTGCACAAAAGTGGCGGAGTAAGCGTTTGCTGATTGAGATAAAGCTGATTTGGGTTTTTGCACCATAGTCTGTTTGACAAAAGAGTACACTGGACAACCTCTGTAGTTAGCGGTGTGATTACCTCCACAATTACTGCATTTTTTATCACTTTGATCTTTTGGCTTATTGCAACTAGCAGTGCCGTGTAATTCACCGCACACAACACAAACAGTGGGTAATTTACAGTATGTTTTTGTATGGCCATATTCCTGGCAGTTATGGCACTGTACGGGACCTGATCGCTTATGTGGTTCTTCAACTGTGATTTTTCGGTATAAGAGGTATTTTAGGCTATAAATTGGGTTTGTCTCGTTTTCTTTCAGCTGTATATCATTCGGCTCCAATTCAACACGAAATAGTGGCTGGGGGATCTTCTCCCTATTGATTATGTTGGTAACATTTTTTACCTTAAATCCTTGTATCATGAGTGCATCTTTTACTTCTTCGGGATTAACATAAGAGTCAATACCCTTCAATACGATCTGCATACCTTTGGCACTCTTAAGCTGGTACGTATAAAAACTTGTTTTATTTTTTTCAAATTCAGTCACTATTTTACGGAAATTTTTTTCTTCGTATATTTGAATTTTAGTTTCATCAATATTACCACGCTTTATTGGAATAACATGAAATGCGTTTTCACCAATGACCGAGACTAATTTTTTAATTAGGGCGTTAGAATTTTTCTCTCTCAAATATATAGGTGGTGGCTTAAAAGACTTTTGCGACGATGCAGCGGGCTTGTCGTCGGTGACTTGCAATAATGAAAAACGATTTTGACGATTGGTAGATGAAGCGCTATTATCCCTAGACATCTTTGCAGCAGATGAAATTTTTGAAGAATTTGGGCTTCGCCCACGCTTTACCACTGTTATGTATCTCTCCATTCCGACTTGTACCTTGGGTTTTGAGCTACTTTTATCTGTAGTGATAACTTTATTAAGTGATGAACACGAGCCTGAAGGAGATGATATTACTGACTTATATGAAGAAGTACTAGGCAACTGTAATGTTAATGAATCACTATTTGGCATTGGACAAAGCGAAGTTGATCGCTGACGAAAAATTGGATTTGTCGTTAAAAAAATACTTTCATTAGATTTATTATTTGTATTATTTTCATTGAGAGCTTCAGAACTCACAGTAAAATAGGCATTTCTGCCGTTAGAACTCACTTCATAATTTTTTGTATTTGAGGTACTCATATAGAGTATTCCTCAAGGGCACTTTTTGTGTTTTTTTTTGCTTACGGTTTGTTGTTTTTGTAATTTATGATTGTTTATTTGTTTTTGAGTTACTCGTATAGAGTATTCCTCAATGTCACTGTTTGTGTTTTTTTTGTTTTCGGTTTTTTTTTGTTTTTGCTATTTCCACTATGTAAAAATATTATCAAAGCAATAAAGCTTATTTATTAAAGTCAGTATGTACCTATTACGAATAATATGCACTACGAATATATTTTTTGTATAATTTTTTGTTTGTTTAATAAGAATGTAAGAAAAATTCCACTAATCGACTATTCACTATGAAGGTACAACGAGAACTGAGCCTATAAGTTGAAATTATTTTTTATAGCTTCAACTGGTCATCTTAATTATTTTATTCGGTAGGAAAATTTAATTGAAATTTATTTGCTGGTGGTTTAGCATGTCTATACTCATATCATTGGCGCTTGAACTAAATCATCAGTAGACTTCAACAACAAATTCCGATTAGTCACAAACCTCTTACTTTGTGCACAGACTTTCAAAAACTATATGAGAATTCATAAAATAATAATATTTTTGAAATGCACAAGGAAAATATAAGCTTAGTAGGCTTTGAAACTGATACAAAACCCAGCAAATAATTTATATTCAGGTGAACCCATTTTATTTTTCTACATTCTTATACAATTAGAAATCCATCGGATAACAATACGAGTATGTGCAAGGCTAAATGAAAAATAAAACATTAATTGAACTTTAATGAAATTTATTTATTTGACGTATTGTCAGAAGTGTAATAAATTTCAATTATTGTATTTATACTTCTGACAATATGTCTAATAAATAAATTTCATTAAAGTTCAATTAATGCTTTATTTGTCTTTTATCCTTGCAAATACTTTTATTGCTATCTGTATTGTATGTATGTATTTCTAATTGTATAAGGATGTAGAAAAAATACAATTCTAAGCTTATTTTTTCTTTGTGGTTTTCAAAAATATTATTACGTTATGAATTCTCATATAGTTTTTGAAAGTCTGAGCATAAAGTACGAGGTTTGTGACTGTTCAGAATTTGTGGTTGAAGTCTTCTTATGATTTGGTTCAAGCGCCAACTGCGTATATATATGTACATGCTAAGCCACCAACAAATAAATTTCAATTATTGTATTTACACTTCTGATAATATGTCAAATAAATAAATTTCATTAAATAAGGAAATTTTAATAAAATTTTTTGTTTTTAATTAAAGAAATTATTGAAATATGTTAATTTTTTTTTATTTTTTATAATTCCTTTAATTTTTTAAGTATTCATTTTGTATAATATTAAATAAATTTATAAAAAACTAAAAATTACTTTATTTTTTTTTAAATAATCGATTTTATTTAGAACTGGATCGTATCTTTAATATTTCAGTGCAATTTCATAAAAAGGTTTTCTCGAATTGCAACGTTTTGATTGCGACGAATTTTTTGGGAACCAATTATCGTCGCAATGCGAGGTATTGGTGTATATAACATGCCAAAAATTGCACAAAAATATTTAATTTAAATAACAAGTTTCAGCGTTTTAGAAGTTATTAATTCCAAGGCACTAAATCTCAACAAATTGTAGTCTTTTGTTTACCTTCTGAAATTAAAGATTAATATTAATTAATAGTCAGTCGTTAAGCAGCTCTGGGTCGGGGAACATCTCTCGCGTCATCGTAATTATTTCTTAAGTGCGGTCAGGCTTGTGTGTGTTGTTTGGCCTTCGAGAGTTTTTCGTCTCGCTCGCACTGGTTGACTGATCTGCCACGGATAACCGTATAATCTTGCGGTTTTTTGTGGAATTTCTTTAACAACCACGTTGCCTACTTCCTATGTGAAGGCATAGGTCGTGTACAGTCAGTCACAAAACCTTATAAAATACTGTTAATACCATCTTGGGCATATGGTCTACGTTACTCCGCCCATATTTGTGCAACACCATATTATGCAAATTTACTTTGCATTAATATGTTTAATAAATAAATAAATAAATTAATTAATAGTATTTATTAATACTATCATAATTGAACTTCAAAGTACCTTTTTGTTAATTTTTAAGTTTTGTAACACAACGTTTCTTACAAATGAATTTTACGTGCATTTTTAGTTAATTAGAAAATAAGTATTAAAAAAATAAAATAAAGAACTTTCAGTACTTATTATAGTACTGAATAAAGTACAAATTTTTCTTGAAGAATAGTACAATTTCAAAATCTAATTTCTCATCCCTGGCGTAGTTATTAATTAATGTACTTGGCAATATCGTGTTTTTCCAAGTTTTTACGGGGATTGGTTAATGAAAAATTCAAGTTAATATGGAAATAAATTAAGTTATTGGTTTTATCTTAATCAATTGAAATAACTTACCGCTCTTAATGATTTATAAAACAAATATGCTCTATTTTATTCAACCCTTTGCAAAGAAAACTCTGCAGAAATTTTAAAAATCAAGATATATTGTAAACGAGATTGTGCTATGTATAAATGTACATACATACATATGTACATATTTGTAATCTACAAAGAATAATAGTAACCATGTACGAGAATCTTAATTTAAAGGATTTATTAAAAGTTAAAAACGATGTGTATTACTGTTAAGTGTATGGTCAAAATTCAGAAAACCTACTAAGTACTTGGCTTATGTATCATTAAAAATAACTACTATTGTTAATGGACTTAGATTGTGATGTGGAACTAGTGGCACTTGTTATGTTTTATAAAAATGTTTACATACTCGTATGCAGGCATAAAATTGACAATTGTGATTTAAAAGAAAACAAATAAATGGTGGTGGTGAATGATATGTAAATAATTAATGAAGCCCGACTAGTAAATTTCTACAAGCAAGACATCAGAAAATATATAGGTTAAGGTAAGACGAACAAACAAATAAATTTTGATACAATAAATGCATTAGTTATAAAAAATGTATTATTTTTCAATTTTGCACTTATATTTCTGTAACTACTTGTGTTACGTACATACATACATATACTTACATATATACATACTTATGTATGTATATTCTTGCTACTTAATCATAGTAAGGTTTTAAATTTTTAACTTCATATGTAAGTATGTATGTATGTAAATCTGGAAATTTTATGTACGAAGTGTTTCAAAATCGGTATTTAATTAAAGTATCTGGAGCAAATGATTTTCTCCACCATGCTGTTTTCCCATACGGGGAAAAAATTAAGTTTAGTAACTGCTCATAAAATAATACAAATCTGAAGTTACTGCACAAAATTGTGATTACATGGTGCAAATTTTCGCAGGCAGCTACCTGTAGTAAGCCAAAACTAGCTAATGTGGCAAAATGTTTTAAAATATATTTCCAAAATCTGTCTGGCATGAGAACTAAAGCTAAATCTATCTTTGATTTCTGGTCTCAAAATGAATTTGATGTATTTGTGCTGGTGGAAACTTGGTTAAATAAAGATTTCTTCGATGCTGATTTTTTTGATGTTTACCTCTTCAATGTATTTCGTAAGGATAGAGATGCTGCTTCTACTGGTTTGTCATTGGGTGGTGGTGTTCTTATTGCTGTGAAATCCTGTTTTAGTTCATCGTTATGCAATATTAATTATTATAATGGTGTGCTTGATCAGCAAATTGTTTCTATTTCAGACGTAGGTTGTTCATTTCTATTATGTGCGTCCTATATTCCACCTAACTGTCCAGTTCATGGCTTAAATCTAGCTTAGGGGCACCTCCCAAAAATGAAAAAAAAGTATCCTATCCTATAGTAAATTGAGAAATAACAGAAAAAAAAACTAAATAAAAATATTGGCGCCGAGGCTTAGTTTCCGAGTTATAGGCCTCTGAAATTCGAATACAATATTGTGATTATACGGTGTTTTTCAACGAATATGACCAATATTGGTATTTCAAAAATTAAAGAAAGGTATGCTATCCTACAGAAAATTAAAAAAAAACTTTGCAATCCAGAAAATCATTATTAGGCTGAGCCGTCTCGGGAAACACCATGGTGGAGAAAATCCTTAAGCCCGGCCGAAGGCCGGTAATGCAGAAAAATGTTATTAAGCAAGAAAACTTTGCAATCCAGAAAATCATTACTAGGCTGCGCCGTTTCGGGAAACACCATGGTGGAGAAAATCGTTAAGGCCGGCAGTGCAGGAACACATTATTGGCAAGAAAACTTTGCAAGGCAGAAAATCATTAATAGGCCACGCCGTCTCGGGTAACACCATGGTGAAGAAAATCCTTAGGCCCGGCCGAAGGCCGGCAATGCAGAAAAATGTTATTAAGCAAAAAAACTGCAATCCAGAAAATCATTACTAGGCTACGCCGTCTCGGGAAACACCATGTGGGTAGAAATCCTTAAGCCCGGCCGAAGGCCGGCAGCGCAGAAATGAGCTATTAGGCATGAAAACTGCATTATAGGATAGCAATTTTTTTTCATTTTTGAAATACCAATATTGGTCATATTCGTTGAAAAACACCGTATAATCAAAATATTGTACTAGAATTTCAGAGGCCCATAACTCGGAAACTAAGCCTCGCCGCCAATATTTTTATTTAATTTTTTTTTCTTATTTTTTAAGTTACTATAGTATGGGATATTTTTTTTTTTAATTTTGGGGAGGTGCCCCTAAACTAGATTTGTTTCTTGTGTTTTGGGGGACTTTAACTTAAAGAATATTTTTTTGTCTAAAGTTTCGGATAATGTTATTTTAACGCCTCATAATGTTAATCATGATCATGAAATTAACTTTATTGATAATTTATTATAGCTAAATTTGTGTCAAGTTAACAATTAAGCTAATAGACTAAATCGCTTTCTGGACCTTATATACGTACCAGATTTTCTTCATTTTAAAGTTCTGAGTCCTTTAATGTGGATATCTCCCCAAATATTCATCACCAAGCTTTAGTATTTGAAATAGCTCATTTAACATTTTTCAACAATTCTAAATGCTCTTTTGTTAATGAACTTAACTTTAACGCTTGTAATTTTAATGTGCTGAACTCTATATTCGATTCCATTAATTGGGTAGAACTTTTCGCTGGTTTAGAAACCAATTAGTGCTATGAAATTTTTATAAAAAAAAGTCAAACAAATTTGTTCTGATAATATCACAACTAAATGTAACAAACCATATAAGCTCCCATGGTACACCAATGGCCTAAAAAAGCTAAAAAACTTGCGTAACAAATTCCATAAAAAGTTTTTAGATATGGGTGATTCCGAATCTCAAGCAAAATTCCTCCATTACAGTAGAGAATTTAAATTTTTAAATAAATTTCTGTGTAAGCAGTTCCTCCTATCGAAAGAGCAGGAAATTATATGTAACCCTAAAGCGTTTTGGACATTTGTTAAATCTAAAATGAAATCATCTATAGTCAATTTAGATGGCAAAATGTCTAATTCTTGTGCATAATTTTTTAGCTCAAGTTTTGAACCGTTCAATGGCAATATTTTCATTTCGGAAGAATTTAATAAATTAAACATTGGTAATCTAGTTTTGTCTGAGATTGATGTATCAGATGCTATTACGCAGGTAAATAATTAATTTAAATCTGATTCTAAAAGAAGGAGAGTTCATTAGTAGGTGGAAGTATACAACTGTCACACCAGCTTTCAAAGATGGCGTCAGAAATGATATAAAATGCTATAGGCCTATCTCTAAGCTTTCTTGTGTTTCTAAAATTGTTGAGCATATTGTGCTTAAAAAGCTATTTTCCCAAATCAAGCCTTCGATTTCTCCGTATCAGCATGGTTTTTATCCTGGTAGATCGACTGTTACTAACTTGACATTTTTCAGTGAATATTGTCTAGACGCTCTAGAGCATGGTAGTCAATTGGAAGTTATTTATACAGATTTTTCCAAAGCGTTTGATAAGATATCACATTCTATTCTATTGTCTAAATTGAGTGTAATGGGTTTCCATTCCGGTTTTTTTGTTATGGCTTAAATCAACTTATCTAATAGAGTTTGCTCAGTATATATTGAAGGTTATCAATCTACGCCATATTATCAAAAGTCTGGAGTACCTCAGGGGAGCATCCTTGGCCCTTATTATTTAATTTATTTATTAATGATATTGGTTGCTGTTTTATTAGGTCTAAATTTCTTCTATATGCAGATGATTTAAAATTTTTCATGAAATTTGATTCGATGAGCGATATGTACATTATGCAAAATGAACTTAATAATTTAAGTAATTGGTGTCAATTGAATTGTTTGGATTTAAATATTAATAAATGTTTACACGTTTCATTTCATATATCTATGAACCCAATCGAATTGACGTTTTATATTAATGGTATTATAAATAAATAGAATATCTATTAGACACATTCTAATACATTGCACCGAAATCGTTTCCTTCTGATGAATCCTACCATATACCTCGCCAATCCTTCCATACACAGCATACAGACTATCATAGCATTCCTAAAAGCCTGCAATATATACAAAGACATCTAAAACCACACTTTCATTAAAAGTTATTTGCACATTCTTCGAATCCAATTTATCAACTATATTTCAATATATAACCATTTTTCCTCTTTTCTTTTTCATATAAAAAGCTGAAGGCCTTAGTAGCCATTGCTTTCTAATATAAGTTATATTAACTAGTCTCTTACTATAACTTATAATGTAAATAAATAAATAAATAAATTAATGGTATTAAATTGAACACATCAAATTCCAAACTTGATTTAGGTGTTGTTTTCGATAGTTCTATGTCTTTTGTAGCACATGTTGAGTATGAACTTCCTAAAGAATATAAAATGCTTGGTTTTTTGAAGCGAAACTGCTCTGAGTTTGTTAATCCGCATACAAATAAATACCTGTACACGTCTTCTGTCAGATCTAAGTTGGAATATGCCGCAGTGATATGGAATCCACATGTCTCAAATCTTATCTCGTATTGAGAGACTTCAACGTAGTTTTGTTAAATTTGTTACACGCTCGTTATTGTGCTTAGCTTCTGTTCCATATGAATCTAAGTGTCTACGTACTCTGAAGGGAAGTAGAAAACTTCAGTCCGCCCTCTGGATTTATGATATTATTAATGGATACATTGACTGTCCTGATTTGCTTAATTCTATACCATTCTTTATACCTCCTAGAAACCTGAGGCTAGTTAAATTGTTTGATATTCCTTTTTATCGAACTAATTATGCTCGTAATGGCACATTAACTCGTGCTATTGTGTTTCTTAAGTCCTGCTGCTTATTTTTAATGCCATTTTACGACTAGAGTATTATCCCCAGAGCTGGAAGATTGCCAAAGTTAAAATGATTCCAAAGATCTTACCAAGGCAGAATCATACAGGCCAATAAGTCTGCTATAAACAATGTCAAAGCTTTTCGAAAAACTGCTCATGTCAAAATTGTCCCCAATTCTAATTGGTAGTGGGTGCATCCCAGACCATCAGTTTGGTTTTAGAAGTCAGCATAGCACCATTGAACAAACGCATAGATTGGTTCAATGTATAAAAAGAACATTTGAAGAAAAGAAGTACTGTTCTGCACTGTTTATTGACGTTTCGCAGGCATTTGATAAAGTGTGGCATGACGGTCTAATTTTAAAATTAAAATCATATCTACCAATAAATTTGGTGAATTTATTAGAAAGTTACATTACTACCCGGAAATTCACGATTGTGGAAGGAGAATTCATGAGTGTGCCCGAATCTATATCATCCGGTGTGCCACAGGGGAGCATACTGGGGCCAGTTTTGTATTTGATTTATACTTGTGATATGCCTTTGAGCAGTAATATCCATACATCTACGTTTGCCGATGATACAGCCTGCCTAAGTATGCACGAAAGTCCTCATGAGGCTTCCCGATATCTACAAGAACATATTACACAACTGGAACTATGGTTAAAATTATGGAGAATTAAGGTAAACGAGCAAAAGTGTGTTCAGGTAACATTTACCCTGCGAAGAGATACTCGTTACCTAATAATTCGAATCAACAATCAAGTTGTTCCTCAGCATTCACATGTAAAATACCTTGGTATACACCTTGATCGACGGCTTACATGGAAACACCATATTGACTCAAAGCTAATACAAATGAAACTTAAACTAACTCAGATATATTGGATGATTGGTAGAAATTCAACACTCAGCCTAGACTGCAAAATTTTATTATACAAGTCGCTTTTGAAGCCAATATGGTGCTACGGAATTCAGGTATGGGGCACTGCTTCAGCTTCTAACGTCGAGAGAATCCAACGAAGGCAAAACAAAATTTTACGTTTGATAACATCGGCTCCATCGTATATCAATAACTCAAATATACATCGTGATTTGAATATGCCACTAGTGATTGAAGAAATTGCAAAATACGCAGGCAAATATTTAACAAAACTCGAGTCACATCCTAATCCGTTTGCTCGTAATATCTTGAATTTTACTGGTCACATCCGTTTGAAAAAGAAGGACACAAGGGCTCTTATACTCAACACTCCAGATGGGATTGCTTGAAAATATTTTTTTTCTCTTTTTTTTTTTTTTTGATTATCACTACTTATGTATTATTTATAACTATCACTAAGTTTATGTCCGACAGTGGTCGGGCCTAATACTTATTATTTAGATTTAAGATTTGAATACTTATTGTTAGTTCATAATTGAAGATACAATAAATAAATAAATGTATTAAAAAAAAAATTGTCTACTAAAGCAATTCATTTGGAGGTTACGTCGAGAAGAGATGGTACATCGAATAAGTAAACATAATTAATGTGATGATCGTAAAAGATAAGCAAGAATAGTTAAAACATACTTAGGTAGAGTAATATAATTTCGTGCTAACCTAAATAGAAAAAATGGAAAAACAGAAAATTAATAGTGATACTTATTAATTTTTTTAAACCAAGGTAAATCAATTGTATACACAACAATCGTTTCTCATATTCCGTTTCATGGTAAATTTAAGTTAAATAGCTGATGTTAATAAGAATCTCTACCCAAGTAGATAGACTAATGTGCTGATGAAGTGCGTGGCTGCACAGAAAAGTATCGGTATTTCCCCCAGCTTAAAGTCTAAGTTTAATTTTTCTTCTCTTCTTTAGAAACTCACATTAATTAATTAAAATATTTCATTCAATAAGAATTGAAATTACTTCTTAAGCCTGACTAAAAATTATTTATTTATTTATTTATTTATTTATTACCAATAACCTAGCCAATGCAGGCCATAAACGGTTACAATATTATACTATTCTATACTATTTCTGATTAAAAATCATTAAAGTTCAATTAAAAATCTACAAATGTCTCACTTAATTCATCATGGGCACGTGACAATAATATTTACATGCATGTACCGATGGTGTTGTATATAAATTGTTACTTTACTATTTAATACTTTAATTTATATAATAGAAGTATGCACTGCTTTTACTTTAACATTTGTAATGAAAATTTATTCAAATTTTTTCATTATTCTTTTAATAAAACTTGTGTAAGAAACATACAAAATTATTCTTTGTGTCCGCTATATTTTATAGGTTATGGGCCCAGGACCCATAAAATAAATATATAAAAATAAAATGAGTTATTCGGGATTTAAAATAGAACCATTGTGTAAGGATAACTTTGACACATGGAAAATTCAAGTAGAGGCACTGCTTATAAAGAATGATGGATGGAAATTCGTAAGTGGAAGTTTTGAAAAGCCAAAAACACCTCCAGAAAGTGTCAGCTCGTGGGAGTCTGAAGATGCAAAAGCAAGAGCCGATTTAATATTGTTGATGTCACCAAATGAACTAAAGCAAATTAAAAATTGCAACACATCCAAAGAAGTATGGGACAAACTACATAGTATTTACCAATCAAAAGGACCTGCAAGGAAGGCGATGCTACTAAAAAATTTAATTTTATTAAAAATGAAGAACACTGATGACATAAGAGACCACATAAGGAAATTTTTTGACATTGTGGATAAAATAAATGAAATGGAATTAGAAATAATTGATGATTTGTTAACAATTTTACTTTTATATAGCATTCCCGAGGAGTATGAATCATTCAGAATAGCAATTGAAACTCAAGAAAGACTACCAACACCGGAAATATTGAAAATTAAACTTTTGGAAGAATACGAAGCCCGAAAAAGAAATCTTCGTGAGGAATCATCAGATGCAATGATTGCCAAGAAAAAACATAACAAGTTTCTTAAGCCAAGCGAAACTCAGGGTGAGAGATTTAAGTTTTCCTGTAATAATTGCGGAAAAATAGGACACAAAGCAAAAGATTGTTGGTCCAAAAATAAAAATCAACACAAATATGTCAATAAAAACCAAGAAACAACCAGAAATGCAGAAGTTGCACTTCAAGTGAATGTGGGATATAGCAGATAGAAAAATTATATGTGCAAGAGATGTTAATTTCACACATTCCTATCAACTAAAAAATAATTACACAAGCTTTCTGGAAAACGAAGCCGATAATTTAAATAATGAATACATAGATTTGACATTTACTCCAAAAGAAAAAATCGATTCACAAGTTAGTGGAAATATGCAAGAACCTGAAGAAGACAGCGAAAGCGAAACTGATGAGTTTTGTGGTTTTTCGGAACCCGATGAAGAATCCCAAAATGAAGAACCTATTAACAATGTTAATGACGAATTTCACACACCGCTAACAACAGTACGAGGCCCTGGAAGACCAAAGAAAATAAAAACTGGAAAGAAAGGTAGACCAAGAAAATTATTTAATATGGTTCACGATAATAAAACAGAGCATGAGCAATATGTCGCGAATATAATAAATCAAAACGACTCATTGACAGTAAAGGAAGCTCTTTCTGGTCCAGAAGCAGAGGAATGGAAAAATGCCATGAAATCTGAGTATGATGCATTACTAAAAAATAAGACCTGGCGTTATATTGAATACCCGAAAAATTTTAAAACAATAGAGTGCAAATGGGTACTGCGAAAGAAATTCAAAGCAGATGGAACACTAGACCGTTACAAGGCTAGACTAGTAGCAAAAGGTTTTACGCAAATACCTGGTATAGATTACACTGAAACGTTTGCACCTGTAGCAATAATCGGTTCGATAAGGTTGTTAATGGCTCTTTCAGCACAACTGAAACTTGACGTATATCAACTGGATTTTGTTACCGCGTATTTAAATGGTGACTTAGAAGAAACAATTTACATGAAAATTCCAGACGAAATTGAATTGTTTTTAGAAGAAAATGAATATAAGAAATGTAAAGGTAAATCATGTTTACTAAAAAAGGCATTATATGGCCTAAAGCAGTCTGGAAGACAATGGTACAAAAAATTGGATGAAAAATTGAAGCAACTTAAGTTTGAACCCCTAAATTCAGATAATTGTGTATATATGTCAAAGCAAGGGGAAGACATTGTATTAATTGCCATATATGTTGATGATTTGATTGTGGCAACAAACAGTAAGAAGAAACTTAAAGAACTGAAACTAGAATTAGCAAAATCTTTTGAAATGAAGGATTTGGGTCAATTAAATTTGTGTTTGGGTATTGAATTCAAACAAGATCCAAATACAAAAGAAATAACACTATCGCAAAGAAAATATATAGAAAACGTTTTAAGGAAATTTAATATGGAAAATTGTAAACCGGCAACAACACCATTTAATACAGCAATAAAATTGTCAAAGGAAATGTGCCCCACGGGGGAAGATAAAGCAGAAGTTGAAGTACTGCCGTATCAAACCCCCTTATTGTGATTGGCGATTTTGCGGCGAAAGTCAGGCGTATTGTACTAGATTAAAGAAAAATGTAGCTTGTTTTCTTTAATCAACTACAAATAGTCGAATTTGAAGTCGAAAAACGCCAATCACGATAAGGCCCAAAATCTAATCGGATCTCTTATGTATTTAGCACAAGGTTGGCAAACGGTATCGTAAAAATACCGATACCGATTCAAATACCGCTAAAATTAGATACCGGTATCGATACCGATACCGAAATCCATTTCGGTTAGAAAATACCGGTATCAGGAGTACCGTTTAGGTCTATACCGGTATGTACCGGTATACCGATTCCCACCAAAAATAAATTTCAAAAATATATTTCAGTTAACTTTCTTATATAAACACGTTTTTGTTCGCCTTTACACATTCTTATGCTGTACTGTTTTTATTAATCAACCGGAAATTGCAATCATATCATAATCATCACTTGTGCGAAATATTAACAAACTTCGTGAGCTGCTTGATGCCTTTAGGAATGAAAAAGAGAAAAGAGCAAAGCCTTTGTAAGCCATAGTTATGTATATGAAATCGCGGAAGTTAGTATATTGGCTGTTCCACATACACAAGGTAATGCGGAGATTTAAAGGTTTGAAGAGTGCGTTTTTAATGTATGCACATTAGACTGGTCGCAAAGATTTTTGCTTTAATTGATATACGGGTGCTGTTTAAAAATTGAGGTTTAGGCACCCATGGGGATTTTTTTTAAATTTGAAATAATTCTGTAGTTTTTAAACTAGCTGTCCGAGTGTTATGAAATTTTATACAGCATTTGAGGAGGTGTCACAAAGCTCAAGTCTGAAATTTAGACTATATATCTTTAAAAGAGGCGGAACCACAAAGCACCAAAATAGGTAAACTTGGCTTAATGAAAAATTAAAATCGATGCCAAGCTCATGCTTTTGATAAGATAAAAAATGTTTTTGCAAGTGGATTTTTTTCTATCCAAAAGCTAAAAAAAGTCTGCTACATTTATGGGTTTTCGCTTATAGTGTAGGAAGTAGGAAGTATTCGAAGGAAGGAAGTATTGGCTTTTTAACAACCTTTGTCCACTGTTCTGCTAATGGAAAAGTGAAATGTTGTTAGATTTAGAAAATGAAACTTATTATGAATAAGGGGAAAAATTTAATATTAAACATTAAACATAACATTTGCCAATAAATATTTTCGGCTGAAATGTCTTTCTTAGGTAAAAAATGATGCATTCAATACACAGAAAGTAATAACAAATAGAATTTGCTTTTGAGTTCCCGGCAATTCCAAAAAAAATACAAATTATTTAAATTGAAATATTCGTTTCGTCTGAATTTGGCCAGTACGAATATATCTAAAAACGCCCGAATATTCGGGAATTCGAATGCGAATATTCGTATTTAACTAAGTGCATACAATTCTAGATGTATGTACTTCGTGTATACATATCTGTACATTAGAGTGGCCGTTATTTATTTTTTCTTGATTTCTTTTGCTCTCACCCCCAAATCAGTTCAGTTTTATGTAAAAAATACACAAAATTTCATAGCGATAAGTTGTGTTTTATGGGGTGAGTCCACCCCTCAAAGTTGGCCTTCAAACCCATTTTTCAATGTAATTTTTTGCATATGACTATCTTTTAAAAAAATCATTTTACAAGAAATGATATATGGCAATATTTTAGCTCTTCTAGTCAACAACATTAGTCTTAAAGAAAGTTTTTTTGCTAAAATTAATATTTTAGGAAATAATGAAGAAAATAACTAACAAAATACCAAAAATTATATTTACCAAAATTGCATTTATATTGAAATTGTTTTACTAAGCGTTTACAATAAGGGGTTATATCCATTAAATTATTCCATACATATGTATATTAAGTAGTCATAAAAAAAACTAAACAAAAAAATTACATTGGATATACATATGGGCTTGAGGGCTAACTTTGAGGGCCGGACGCACCCCCTAAAACACAACTTATCGATATGAAATTTTCTTGTATTTTTTTACATAAAACTGAACCAATTTGGGGGATGAGAATAAAAGAAATCAACAAGAAAAAATCTACATACAACTAACGGCCACTATATTGTACAAAACATACACTGTATGTATTTATTTTTATTATTTTGTTTAATTAACCAAAATGTATACTTTATGTATGCAAAGTTTACTTTTTACTTTTTTAATTAATTATTTCTTAATAAAAATATAAAAACGTATATAGAAACATATATGTATGTAAGTTTAAATATTTTTAAGTTAATGTACTACCTTTCCGAACAAATTTAACAAAAAAAAAGATTTTTTGCTCTGTCGACCGTCTGAACAAATAAATTTATATCGGTATACCGGTATTATAAACCCGGTAACGGTATGTACCGGTAATACCGATACCGAAATAAAAAAAATACCGATACCGTTACCGATACCGTTACCGATACCGAAATTTAAAAAATAGTTGTACCGGTATCAATACCGATACCGTTATTTGTTTCGGTTTCCAACCTTGATTTAGCAGTTTCAACAAGACCAGATATTGCTCATATAGTTAGCGTACTAAGTCAATACAATACTAAGTATGGAAAGGAGCACTGGGTTGCTGCAAAAAGAGTTCTACGTTATTTGAAGGGTACTCAAGATATTGGATTACATTATAAATCAACAAATGAGGTATTGACTGGTTATGCTGATGCAGATTGGGGAGCTAATATAGATGATCGAAAATCGTACACAGGGTATTTGTTCAAATTAGCGAATGCTGCTGTAAGTCGGGATTCTAGAAAACAGTGTACAGTGGCAATGTCAACTACGGAAGCAGAATACATGTCACTGTCAGAATCCACAAAGGAAGCTATCCATCTTAGACGATTTCAGGAAGAAATTTTAGGTAATAAAAACTTAACAACCATAATTTACAACGACAATCAAAGCGCAGGACTTTTAAGCAAGAATCCAATATTTCATAAGCGAACAAAGCATATGGATATACGACATCATTTTGTTAGAGAAAATGTAACCAAAGGTAATATTAAAATAGAGTATCTTCCAACAACTGATATGCCCGCTGATGTTTTAACAAAAGGTTTACCTGCAATAAAACACATGAAATGTATTTTAGAAATGGGATTAGTAAACATAAATGTATAATTGTTATAAAGTAATAATTCAGGGGAAGTGTTGTATATAAATTGTTACTTTACTATTTAATACTTTAATTTATATAATAGAAGTATGCAATGCTTTTACTTTAACATTTGTAATGAAAATTTATTCAAATTTTTTCATTATTCTTTTAATAAAACTTGTGTAAGAAACATACAAAATTATTCTTTGTGTCCGCTATATTTTATAGATGGTACATCGAATAAGTAAAAATAATTAATGTGATGATCGTAAAAGATAAGCAAGAATAGTTAAAACATACTTAGGTAGAGTAATATAATTTCGTGCTAACCTAATTGAAAAATTATAAAAATGGAAAACAGAAAATTAATAGTGATACTTATAAATGTGTGAAACTCACATTAATTAATAAAAATATTTCATTCAATAAGAATTGAAATTACTGAACTTAAGCCTGACTAAAAACTATTTCTGATTATAAATTATAATTTATGTGAGAAATTAGGGCACGGTGAAAACATTTTTTGAGCGTGAAATGAAATAACAAGCGAACACTTTTAAATATACTTTGCAAGTGAATTAAATAATTTACTAGCAGTTATTTTCTTATAAATTCATATGTAAATAATTATTCCAGTCTTAAACAGTTAATAGGGTTTCGTGCACCAAAGCAGGGCTAATGCATCTTCATTACTAAAATCTGTTTTAGATTTTGGGGTTGGTATGCTTTCCACCATACGTTGTATTCTCTTTGGAGATGCTTTTGGAAGAGCATCTATAATTTGGCCAACTTCCTCCGGTTTGTTTTTGGTTAAGGCAGTTCTAAAGGTATCCTTTATAAGGCCAAAAGAGTGGTTTTCAATGAGGTCCTCTTGCTTTCTCTTCTGGCTTCTTGCTTATAGTTCTTCGTAGAATTTATTATGCCTTCCAAATTGTTTCATATCAATCTCGGTTTTTAGCCATTGTTCATTTTGTTTTTGGAACTTAGTTTTGTTATGCTTTAATACTTTAATTTTTCTTTCGTACGCTACCAAAGAGTTCTCTATTTTTTTAGTAACATCTTCATTAAGTTTTAATCCAAATGAGTTGTCAATTATATCTATGATTTTTTCTTGGCGCAATAAACTAACTAGAGTGATTATTCTTATAAAAGAACACTGCGCTTTTATACAATAAAGCATAAAGTAAGTAACACCTTTGCTAGCAATAGCATAATCAGATAGCACCTCCCGATGACGGTGTAATGTAATGCGCGAAAACCTTTTTAAATCCATTAAAATGTGTGTTGTTATTCGTTAAATGCTACCTGTTTATTAGCATTAATTACACTTACATGGACAAACATATCACATAATTACCATAAATATTTTTTATTGCGAAAAGTGTACATAGACGTATTGTATAACATTCCAATTTTTTTTTCGTTTTTCTATTTCAAACTTTAAACAGGTGATGTGTGAATAAAGGGGAAAAAGTTAAGTGCATTCTACATATTTTTTGAATAGCACCCTAAAATTGGAATACCTCGAGATCAGT
The DNA here is from genome assembly GCA_905220375.1 of Tachina fera. Taxonomy (NCBI): domain Eukaryota; kingdom Metazoa; phylum Arthropoda; class Insecta; order Diptera; family Tachinidae; genus Tachina; species Tachina fera. The sequence continues at coordinate 6,747,363 of LR999968.1, read as the reverse complement.
TAATTATATTGGAATAATATAATAAAAACACACATAGAAATCAAAAAGGCCAAAATAAGAAAAGGAAATTATTGTAATATATAGTTTTATGGTACAAAACAATATTTTTACCAAATTTTGACTTTTTTCATTACAATTACATTACCAAATGAGGAAACTTTCAAAATCTACCGTCACAACTTTTTATAAGCGCTTAAACACAAAAAATATTTTTAAAATTGGAGATTTTCGGACACTGCTAAATGTAGGATGCATGCCCAAAATACAAAATAATTGACTTCTAGCACATTCTGAATATATTGTCTTTAGCGCTATGTGGTTTAAAAGTGCATGTGTTAAACAAAGTTTTTCACAAAATTTAAAATAATGAAGATACTTTTTCTTAAAAAAACATGCCTTTTTGCTGGAAAATTTTAAAATTTTTAATTTTTTCCCGACTTTACCCATGCAGATATTAATCAGGTTTCTTACTTTCTTTTATTTAAAATTTAATGCTGTCTTTTAATTTGAAATCCAACAATATACTAAAAAGTTATAGGTCAAATACTAAAAAAAAGTCAAGGCAAACAAATTTTTTTTTAATTTAATTTAATTTAATTTATTCATTCATAACACGAAAACCTAGCCTAATGGCCATAATCAGTTTCACTAATACTACTACAAAAGGTACTACTACAATAGTTTTATATGTAAAAAAATATCTATAAATATTTAACAAATATAATAATATAACAGAAAATAAATATAAAAAAATCCTTAATGTAGAACCAAAATTATATAATTTGAATGTGTACTAAACAAAGTGTAAATCAATTAAATTAATAAATGCATAATAATAATGATAATAAAAAATAAAAATAAATAATGAAGCACAAGTTATTAGCTGGAAGACCGTTATCACAAGATGAAGCAAATAAAGGTATGAAAGTGGCGTCAGTCAGTGGTCCAAGGTGCACAAAAAAAGAAAAATAAAATAAAAAAAAAACTACAACAATACGCTATTTTGACGCATATGTAGAAAAAGCTTTCGTTTGAAAGTTTCCACAGATAAATTAAATACTTTTAATTCAGATGGTAGTTCATTATACGCCCTAGCTACTCTTACATTATATGAACGCTCCAAGATTGTTGTTAAACTTGGTATCCTAATTTGCCTATTTCTACGTGAACTACAGAAGTCAAATAATGTAATAAGGAATACAGGTACCTGCAACTTAAATGTCTTATAGAAGTGTAATAGATTACGAAATTTAACAAAATCTGCAAATGACAATCCTAAAAAATCTACAACATACGATGAAACATGTTGACGCAATCTAAGTGAATAAAGATACCTGATAACTCTATTAAAAACTAAGCGAATCTTCTTGAATATATAACCCAAACTTCCAGAATAAACTTCTATAGCATATAAAAATAATGGCATAATTAACCCATAAACAACACGTTTCTTAATGTGGAAAGGTAAAAGCAAATCTAAGCTATATAGTTTACGTAATACAAAGTTAATCCTCGAAACGACGGAGTTAATATGACTCTCAAAATTCAACTTAACATCAATAATACATCCAAGACATTTAATCTTGTCAACAAATTCAATTGAGACACCTCCCAATAAAATAGAAATATTACGACACCCACTACCACCAAAAAGCATCGCTTTGGTCTTAGAAGCATTAATATACAGTTGATTATCATCCATCCAATCATTAAGCTTACCGACAGTATAATCAATCATATTTTGCAGCACATCAGGAAAATCACAACTACCCTTAAACAACAGTTGTATATCATCTGCAAAGGAAAATGGCTGGCACATATTGCTGGTTAGAGTCCCGAAAAGATCATTAATGTATAATATAAACAATAGAGGACCTAAGACAGATCCTTGTGGGACACCACTAATAATAGGAAGCATTCCAGAGCTACAACCATTACTAACTACATACTGTTTCCTGTTGGCAAAATAAGAATAAATCAACTTACAAGCCGATCTAGAAAATCCATACAATCTATACAACTTATACACCAGACGAGAATGACTTACTCTATCAAAAGCCTTTGCCAAATCCAATGAAAGTAAAACACAAAACTTCCTTCCAGTTATATTCTTTCTGATATTATCAGTTAAGCCAATTAACAAAGAGGTAGTACTTCTATTGCACCTGAATCCAGATTGACAATCATCTAAAAAGTTATTTCTATCAACATGTTTAATAAGCTGTATTTTAATAAGATGTTCAATAATTTTCGACAAAATAGGTAATATTGAAATGGGTCTCAAATCATCAACACAATTAATACTATTATTCTTCTTAATAGGAACAATTTTAGCAACCTTCCACAGCAAAGGAAATTTGGAGGATGTAAGAATAGTATTAATTAAGTGCAGAACATATTTACCAATTACTGGCATTAAAAATTTAATAAATCTAAGAGAAAAATCATCAAAGCCAACAGCTTTCGACTTAATTAAATCAAAATCAGCGTACATTTCCAAAATATCAACCCTCCGAAAAGAAAAACCAATACAAGGAATACTAGAAAAATCAACATAATCACCATCACACGCAATTTGATGCCTAGAAAAAGTATCATTCAAAGTATTCACATCAAACAAAACAAAATCATCAGAACTGCCACCAACTCCATTCTTATTCAGTATCGACCGGATCTCTCTACTATCCTTGTTCTCAAAAATTGAACTATGGGCTATTCTCTTAAATTTCCTAATAACTGACTTAACTTTATTTCTATGCTTACAAAAGACTTTCCAGTTCTCAACAGTTCTGTTTCGCAAATACACATTATAGGCAAGATCTCTAAGTGATTTTTGATAATTAATCTCCGGTGAGTTTATCCAACGATCCGCACAAAACTTAATAATCTTCCTCTTTAAGGGTACAAACGAATGTAAAAACTTCATATTATTATTTAATATTCCTAACTGCTCATCCACATCATCAGTCAAGTACATATTATCAAGCCAGCATTCATGCAATTTACTCTGAATCAATTCATTATTAATAGCATTATAATCATAATATTCAAACATTTGTGCCGTAACCGACCGTGAAGCTCTAAGCGAGAGAAATATAAATGAGTGCCGTATTATACCAGGACACTGAAATTGACCGCTTTTAACCACCATATCGGGTAAAGAGACAAGAAAATAATCCAACAAGGATGTTGAACCGTGTTGAACATCAAAATGCGTTGGCATTGAGTTATGGACAATAGAAAGACCCATTCTATTACAAATACTGCGCACCAATGAAGACGTAGCAGTATTAAACAAATTATTGTTAAAATCACCAACAATGACAATGTTAGCATATCGAACAAGCAAGTCCGATACTTCACTCTCAAAAGAATTAAAATCCCCATGAGGAAGATACACAACTCCAACCAAAATTTTGTCACAACCAATACAAAGTTCCACAAACAAGGACTCAACAACTCCAAAACCACTTCCCCTATAAACTACTCTATGCTTAAGAGTTCTGGAAACATATAGAGCTACACCACCACCTCTATTACACGGACGATCATTTCTATGACATATATAGCCAGGAATGTCAATAACACCATCAGAAACTGTTTCCTTTAACCAAGTCTCACTAACGCCAAACACACTCAAAATCTCACCATCCAACAAATGTTTAATTTCCGAAAACTTAGATGAATTTGGTTTCAAGTTAAAACTTGTGCAATTTAAATGGCCTATATTAAGATTACTACTTAAGTTACTAAAATGACATCTCAAATAACTGTTATCACTGAAAGCTGGCCCTAAATTCTGCATAACACTCATATTAACCAAATGTAAATTAAGTATATGTTATTGAAGCAAACAAAGAACAATCAAATATTTAAGTAGAGTAGCTACATATATGCATAAAAAATTTTAATAAAAAAAAATTAAATAAAATACGACCTTCAAGATTCAACATCACCAAAGCACGCCACATCACCAGTTGCAGCTCCACCAACAGCACCTAAAGGTGTTACAAGCTGTATCACAGGATCACAAGCATCCAGGCCAACGGCACCCGATATATTATCAGCTTCCAAATTAAGCCCATCATTGAGCAAACCAGTACATTGTTCCATATTAAAAACTTTATGCACATTATTAGGAAACGTCAGTTTTACTTTTGGTACATCCATATTAATGAGCTTGTAACTAATAATTTTTTTATTTATATGCAGTTGCTTACAAATCGTCATAAGCTTGGCTGCCACAGGAGTCAAATTATCCAAAAGTCGAACCCTGGATGAAATGTCACCACCAATTACGTCCTTGAGCAATAAAAATCGCTTCCGGGAAAAATTTGCCATTAACTTATCACGCAACTGTACAGAATTAAATTGCACTAAAACAGCCCTGCCATTATACATATAGGCACAATGATGTAAATCATTACTAGTAAATACCAAACCACAGAGCGATGCTATTTTCAAAACTGGTTGATGTAGGTCAAGAACATTACTAGGTAATCCTCTTATTACAATGCTGCTCCTATTTAGCCTCCTTTGCAATATATTGTTGCGGGTCTCTAAATCATCCAAACATTTTTTAATTGCAACACATTCATTATTGTGGTTGAGATTACTTCTCACATTCCTCAATGCCTTCATCTTCTCCTCTTGCTCAGCACGAAACTTATCAAAAAGTTCAACCATTTTACGCTCAAGGGCTGCAATACTAGCATGTACTTGTTTCTCAAAAATTCGATTATGCTCCTCAAACTGCATTCCAATATCCGTGGAAATATTATGGAGTTCTTGCTGTATATTTCCAGAAACTGATACATTTGGAACATACTTTTCCTTTGGCACCGTACTACAACCATCACATATGTATCGGAAAACCTTTTTGTTTTGGCAAAAAATTTTATGTTGTTCAATTGAAACATTCACACAATTTATATGGAAAAATCTGCCACAAAGGAAACATCCCACACTATTCTGCGTTTTAGTTACGTTCTTGTTGCAGGAACATGGAAAAACATCTTTCTTTTTTCCCGGCATTTTAATATATTTACATATGTATATAAGAAGTTCCAAAAGTAAATAATAACTTGGCGGCAAAATAAAAAATATGTATATATGTATGTATGTATATAAATCAGCAACAACTCAAGCAGTAAATAGCACAGACCAGCAACAACGCATATAAGCAATCACAAAATTTGTTTATATTATAAGCCAATAAGGCAAATTTGAACAGCTCAGCCTCCACTCGATTATAAAAACACTTTGACGAATTTCTACTCAATTATTCTTCAAAAATATTTAATTAATTCTTAAATTTCGCTCCTCCAAACAAAATCACTTTAGTTACACATAGAGTTGCTAGATCTTATTTTTTTGTCTAAAATCAAATATCTTCTGAGTTATGAGAGATACGAAAACACATCTGAGAACATTATTTCTTGAAACTGTTGAGCTAAGCTCAAAACGCTTTATCCCATAAAAATCTGATAATTTTTCTAAAAGTTACAAGCCTCACACGTTTTTTTTTAGTCCCATGTGGTCAACTTAGGCCCACTGTAACTCCTGGCCAGCTTAAGCAAGACGGCTGCCTAGCCATGTGTTATAAAGCCTATGTCCTCTTGTATGGATGTAAATCCAATCAGTACTTTAGAAGTTCCAGATTTATTACCATTTATTTTTCAAAAGTCCTTACTGTGCTTATTGTTGGGGAATAAATAAAATTTGCTGAAGAAAATATTCTTTCTACAGGTTATGACGAGTACACACTAATTTTAAATTCTATGAATACTCTTTATATTTGGATAACTTTCAGCTGACAAATTCTAACTTCAAATTTGATGTCCTACATTCAACATCAGGGATTATGAAAACAACAAAATCATAGTCTTCTTTACTGGTGCTTCTACTCCTCTATTTCCATGTGTCATTTTAAGTAGTATTTTTATTTTATTTTGCAAATTATGTATTTAAAATACAACTTACTGCCATTTATTTTATGTATTTAAAATACAAAATACCTGCGGGTCATGTATTTCAAATACAAAATACTTCCACGTCATGCATGTATGTAAGTCAACATAATTTTTTCACTATTATATCTGTGGCAATAAGGAAAAAGTGCTTAAGTCATATTTTACTGTTTTGCAGGGTAGGATTTTTGAGCGTTCAAGTCGATTTTCAGAAATTTATTTAGTTTAAAGTTATTTTTTTAAGCAAACATTGTTCTATATACTATAAGTAATGCATTTAAGTTGAAATATACCAAAGTATAACCTCAATTAAGCTATTATTCCAAATGAAATTAGAAGTCTAAAAAAGATAAGTTGCAAGTAATTTTGACTATGACTTCTTGAAAAATCGCACAAATTAATCGAGATTTTGCCCAAGGGTACTTTCAGATATGCTGATTACGAAGGTACCATTAAATCAAAAACAGCTTATCTCGACTTAAGCACTTTTTCCTTTTTGCAACAGATACTTTATGCGCACTTTTCACAAGTTCGTGTTTAAGTGAAAAGTGTATTGTTGTGAATGGAATATGTTGTGCTTCACTTAATTTGCTGATACTGTTGTTTGTTGTTCAGTGGACATAAGCAAACTACTAAGCTGAAAACACTATGTTTAAATGGGTGAATCAATTCATGGAAGCCAGTAATTTGTATCATAATCTCTGCTAAATCATTCAATATTGGAAGTTAAATTTAATTAGTTGCGTAAGGTTATTTGAAACTTAATTATCAATATTGAATTATAGAACCCAAATCACAACTTCATAGATGTTACAATCCAATGAAAATTGATAATGGTTATCAATTGCAAAAAATGAATTTAAGCTTGTCTGCTTTAACTTTAAGTCTTTAAGTTTTACTTGTTTTAAAACATATCAATAATAAAAAAATACCTAAATAAATTTAAAACATGTCATGTCTAAAATAGGTGCCTAAAATTAAATATAAAGAAAAAATTTTAAGTTAAATAGCTGATGTTAATAAGAATCTCTACCCCAGTAGATAGACTAGGGTGCTGATGAAGTGCGTGGTTGCACTGAAAAGTATCGGTATTTTCCCCAGCTATAAAGTCTAGTTTAATTTTTCTTCTCTTCTTTAGAAACTCACATTAATTAATAAAAAAATTATTTCATTCATCAATAATTGAAATTACTGAACTTAAGCCCGAATAAGATATTATTTCTGATTGAAATTCAGTTCAAATAAATCTAAAAATGTCTAATTGAAAAAAATTTAATTTTAAATTTTCATAACTGGAAAAAAGAAGTAGTTATGTTGATTTTTGAGACGATAGAAGTTTAAAATTACAAATTAAAAAAAAATCGGAGGATACACATATATATTTTTTAACATTTGAAATTTAAAAGCCAAAAATCTTAATCAAAACCTTAAAACTAAACTAAAATGGAAATTTAAAAAAAAATTCGAATTGAACCATTACTAAGAAAGTTATAAACAAAAAAATAAAAAGGGTTATTTTTTGAGTATTTATTATGTTTTGATCGAGTAATCAAAACATCATAAAATTTACCAGGAAAGGTCTTTTGAGGGATGTTAAATATATAACTAAATTTTCATTTCATTTCATTTATTCATTCAATGGATAAAATAAATGGATGTAATAAATTGGCCTCAAGCCAATACAAAAATATATTACAAGTATAAAATACTATGAGTATCATTAATCAACAATTGAAAAATATTAAAAGCGTCTGGAGTGGAATACACCCTATATGTATCCCATATATTTTCATCTCACACTCTCTTTCTCTCTTTTTTTATGCTTTTTTAGATATCATATGTTGTGGTGAAAAAATGAAGATACCTATTCTTTCCTGCCTGACAGTTATGTTGGTTATACAATCTTCTATATCTATACAAATTAGCACCCAAAAAAACTTGGAAACTTCAACAATATTATCGTTCACATCTACCTTAAAGTCACCATTTCATCAATTAAATGTGTCAACTGGAACATTGTTAACGTCAGATCGCAATGGAATATTCACAAATTTTGATAGTTCCTCATACAGAATTGTAAAGTTTGAAACGGCGGACTTAAAAACTGAAAATTCAAGTAATGCTCCATCATCTTTCACATCAACATCATCTAGGCTACTGCAGCTACAAAAAAAAGAAGATTCAAATAAAAATACATCGCCAAAAAATTTAGAAGTTGTGGTAACATCTTCAATATCCTCCCAAGAATCTAAAAATGTTAGTACAATTGTTACACATAAAGTTAACTTTCATACAATACTAAATCATTTGGTTGTGGACACGGTGACTGGCCGTGTTTACGTTGGAGGAGTAAATCGCTTATATCAACTATCGCCTGACTTAGAAATTCATGAGACTGTAAAGACAGGCCCAAAAAATGATTCAGTTGAGTGTTCAATTCTAGATTGTCCTGTACATGCTCAACGCAAACCCACCGATAATTATAATAAGGTCCTATTGATCGATCGCGCCACATCTCGTTTAATAGTTTGTGGAAGTCTTTTTCAGGGTACATGTACAGTACGAAATTTACAAAATGTGTCTATTGTTGAACAGGAAGTACCCGATGCTGTAGTGGCTAATGATGCAAATTCTTCGACTGTTGCATTTATCGCTCCAGGACCGCCTCAACATCCTGTCACAAATGTCATGTATGTGGGAGTAACGTACACAAATAATTCTCCTTATCGCAGTGAAATACCAGCGGTTGCTTCCCGTTCACTAGAAAAAACAAAAATGTTTCAAATAGCCTCGTCCGCCGTTACAACGGGTACGCGAACATTTATCAATTCATATGCCCGTGAAGGATACTTAGTTACCTATATTTACGGCTTTAGCTCGGAGCGTTTCTCTTACTTTTTAACTACACAATTAAAACACAATCATCATTCAAATCCAAAAGAGTATATAACAAAACTTGTGCGAATATGTCAGGAAGACTCCAATTATTATTCGTATACAGAAATTCCAGTGGACTGTATAAGCACTGAACAGGGTGGAACAAAGTATAATCTTGTGCAAGCTGCCTATCTTGGTAAACCCAGTGCTGATTTGGCCGATAATTTATCAATAACACCGCAAGATGACGTTTTATTTGCTATTTTTTCTGAAGGACGCGGTAACCAATCTACTGATAACTCAGCTTTGTGCATTTATTCATTGAAAGCAATTCGCAGAAAATTTATGCAAAATATAAAGTCTTGTTTCAATGGAATGGGATCCAGAGGGCTAGATTTTATATCGCCGAATATGCCATGTGTACCGACCAAATTGCAAACAATTGGTGAAGACTTTTGTGGTCTTGATGTTAATTCGCCTTTAGGTGGAGATCAGCCCATTACTGCGGTTCCTGTAGCTATGTTTAAGGATAATTTAACTTCAATATCAGCAACTAGCACCAGTGGATATACTGTAGCCTTTATTGGTACAAAAAATGGCTATTTGAAAAAAATTGTTGTTGAGTCTAGTACGACGGCCAATGAATATGCGAATATTCCAATAAATGTCGGATCTCCTATTCATCGTGATATGCATTTCGATAACCAAAACCTACATTTGTACGTAATGTCTCAATCTCAGGTAGCAAAATGTAAAGTATATGATTGCAGTAATTACAAAACCTGTGGCGAATGCTTGGGTGCGCGTGACCCTTATTGTGGCTGGTGTTCATTAGAAAATAAATGCTCACCAAGATCTACATGTCAAGATGATGCCAATGATCCACTTTACTGGATAAGTTACAAAACTGGAAAATGCACAACTATAACAAGCGTCATGCCACATCAATTACAACGCACAACAGCACGTACCCTAGAATTAATAATTGATCATTTACCTCAGCTCAAAGAAAATCTGGTATGTGCCTTTACCACCGAAGAAAAGGCCCTATTTACAAATGCGACAAAGAAACGCAATGGCGTTAACTGTACAACACCTCGCACTGATATGCTACCACAAATACAACAAGGTAAACACCATTTTACTGCAAAGTTATCAGTACGCACTCGAAACGGACCTGATCTTGTTTCAACTGATTTCACATTTTTCGACTGTAGCACACACTCATCTTGTACACGGTGTGTATCGTCTGAATTTCCCTGTGACTGGTGCGTTGAAGCACATCGTTGCACACATGACACAGCGGAGAATTGTCGCAATGATATACTTGTTACTGGAGTGAGCCGTATAGGGCCCAGTTATCGCTCCGGTCCCGGTTTCTGTCCTACAATAAATGCTACTGGTGACGGTAGTGAAGTTTTAGTTGCGGCTGGTACAAGTAAATCAATTAAAGTTAAAGTTCACATCATTGGCCAATTTATAGTACAGACAAGATTTGTTTGTCAGTTCAATATTGAAGGACGTGTGACAAGCTTGAATGCTCAACTTTTAGGTGATACCATATATTGCGACAACATGGAGTTTCAATATACTTCTCGATCCCCAAATTTAACGGCAACATTTGCCGTTATTTGGGGTGGTTCAAAGCCTTTAGATAATCCTCATGATATTCATGGTAAGTATAGAAATTTTTATGTATTAAAATTACTTATTTCATTTTTTTTAAATACATTTATTTATTTATTGTATCTTCAATTATGAACTAACAATAAGTATTCAAATCTTAAATCTAAAATATAAGTATTAGGCCCGACCACTGTCGGACATAAACTTAGTGATAGTTATAAATAATACATAAGTAGTGATAATCAAAAAAAAAAAAAAGAGAAAAAAAATATTTTCAAGCAATCCCATCTGGAGTGTTGAGTATAAGAGCCCTTGTGTCCTTCTTTTTCAAGTGAATGTGGCCAGTAAAATTCAATATGTTACGAGCAAGCGGATTAGGATGTGACTCGAGTTTTGTTAAATATTTGCCTGCGTATTTTGCTATTTCTTCAATCACTAGTGGCATATTCAAATCACGATGTATATTTGAGTTTTTAATGTACCATGGAGCCGAAGTTATCAAACGTAAAATTTTGTTTTGCTTTCGTTGGATTCTCTCGACGTTAGAAGCTGAAGCAGTGCCCCATAACTGAATTCCGTAGCACCATATTGGCTTCAAAAGCGACTTGTATAATAAAAGTTTGCAGTCTAGGCTGAGTGTTGAATTTCTACCAATCAGCCAATATATCTGAATTAGTTTAAGTTTCATTTGTATTAGCTTTGAGTCAATATGGTGTTTCCATGTAAGTCGTCGATCAAGGTGTATACCAAGGTATTTTATGCTGAGGAACAACTTGATTGTTGATTCGAATTGTGGAACAAGTATCTCTTCGCAGGGTAAATGTTAGCTGAACACACTTTTGCTCGTTTACCTTAATTCTCCATAATTTTAACCATAGTTCCAGTTGTGTAATATGTTCTTGTAGATATCGCGAAGCCTCATGAGGATTTTCGTGCATACTTAAGCAGGCTGTATCATCGCCAAACGTAGATGTATGGATATTACTGCTTACAGGCATATCACAAGTATAAATCAAATACAAAACTGGCCCCAGTATGCTCCCCTCTGGCACACCGGATGATATAGATTCGGGCACACTCATGAATTCTCCTTCCACAACCGTAAACTTCCGGGTAGTAATGTAACTTTCTAATAAATTCACCAAATTTATTGGTAGATATGATTTTAATTTTAAAATTAGACCGTCATGCCACACTTTATCAAATGCCTGCGAAACGTCAATAAACATACGAGAAGTTCAATATCTGTAGAATATATTCTGTTAAACACAGTCTGCGGATGGGAGGAAGTGGCATGTTCAGCTGCCTGCTTAATATTTTCGTTAAGATTGGCAATATTAGATTCAATATCATAATGAGTTCTTAGCTTAATGTTTTCAGTGCAATGACTACTAAGATATTTTTTGAATCGCAGCCAATTAACACGACTGACCATTTTCATATATGGGTGAGGTAGAGCACTTCTCAGTGGGCTACAGATTGTAACGATCGTGGGAGTGTTCGGACGATAGATCTAGGGAAGCTTCGACGTGAATTAATTCCCTAGAAATATTTTTCATGACGCCAAAATCTATAATATCCGGAATTTTATGTATGTCAGTAGGCCAGTAAGTGGGCGCCCCACTCGAAATGACGTCCAAGGCCATTTTTGAAATTGTGTTGAACAACGCTCGTCCTCTAGGTGTGATAAGACGCGAACCCCAGAAAGTATGTTTTGCATTATAGTCTCCAGCTGCTACGAAACAAGGGCCAAGAGATTTGTAGAATTCCTCGTATTGATCCCCAGTAATTGCGAATTTAGGAGGGGAGTAAATTGATGATATGACAAAATTTGTGCAAAAATTTTCGATACAAATATTCGTTGCTTGTAGATGTTCTTCACAAATGTTGTCAAGAATATAATGCTTGAGTCTTGACTTTATTAAAATAGCCATTAATTTTGAATAGGCTTCTTGAAGTCAAATGAGTCTCAGAAACCAACATTATATCAATATTTTTTTCCGTGAGGAAGTGCTCAAGTTCATTTTTATGTTGGCGAATGCCGTTTGCGTTCCAGAAACATATCTTTAACGTGTTCATGGCTTGTTAACTAATGCTTGAAGCAGTGTAGACTGCATTCGTAGCATTTCTTGCATCATGCTAGTCATATTTGTTGTAAAATTATTTATAGTCAGCACCAGATTCTCAATAGTAGCTTCAAGGCGACTAAAATTAAAGCTTGAGTTTGCATGTGTTGAATTATTTTGAGGCGGAATATTTTGTGTGGGAATATAACTAGTCTTAGCTGCATCGGCATACGATACACGTGAAGTGACAGGTTGGCTCATTTGAGCAAAAGTGGCGGAGTAAGCGTTTGCTGTTTGTGCTGGAGCTAATTTAGGTTTTTGCCCCATAGTCTGTTTAACGAAAGAATAGACAGGACAACCTCTGTAGTTAGCGGTGTGATTACCTCTACAGTTACTACATTTTTTTTCTGCTAGATCTTTAGGCTTAGTACAACCAGCAGTACCGTGCAATTCACCGCAGATAACACAAACTGAAGGTAACTTGCAGTAAGTTTTTGTGTGACCATATTCTTGACAATTATGGCACTGTACGGTTCCAGAACGCTTGTGTGGTTCTTCAACTGTTATTTTTCGGTATAAGAGATATTTTAAATTGTAAATTGGATGAGTCTCGCTTTTTTTCAATTTTATATCGTTTGGCTCAAGTTCGACGCGAAATAGAGGTTGAGGAATCTTCTCCCTATTTATTATGTTAGATATATTTTTTACCCTAAATCCCTGGAGGATTTATTATTATTATTTCATGAATATGCGTTCGTTCGGGGAGGTATCTCTGCTTTCATACCGAAGCGTGCTACATCTCTGAAAATGCTTTACAGTACATATTTATCGCTTGGACAAATTTAGCGCTTATGAGGTAGATGGTCGATTCAAGGATTTTGGCAAATGGACTTCTACATCCCCTTTAGTACTAACTAAGCTATAACTTTCATATAATTTCTCACGTAGTGACGAGATTACAATTAGATAAATTAGAAACAAGAAAGATTATATTAGATGGTTACTCGTAATATAATCCTCTGCGAGGAATATCTCGTTGGATATGAGTTAGTCTTACCCCTTTCTGTACTGAGACAATTAAGAAACTTAGTGAATTTCGTTGTAATTAATTTATTTAGATTTATTATAACTTCAAACTGGTTGATTAATTATATAATGAACACCATCAATAAATAAATAACTTCTGTTCTTCAGGATGGTGGAAGTAAGAGTGACTCGTAGTAACATTGAAAAATTAATGTAAAGCTGAGTTTCATGAGCATAACGTTTTTTGTGTATACAACGTTTCTCTTCAAAACTTGTAAGCAATATTTTCATAATTTTAGTGTAAAGCAGTGTTGAAAAGCTCAATTTTCAGATAAATTTAAATTCTTCTATTCAAATAAATTCAATTTATAAATTTTCGTTATAAAATTTATAATTGAATAAAAATATTGGGATTTTATTAAATTTAATAAAAATCTTGGGATTCATTCATTCCCGGCGCTTTGTGATGATTCTGAAGGCGGAAAAACTATTTTCTCCTTTTGGATTGAGCGTCTTTGTTTCTGGCATAGATTGTTTCTTATTTCGGTTGATAGCTTGCTAGTTTTTGGTTCGTTGTTAAAATTGGTTAATATTTTGTTGGACTTACGTCTGTTTAAACGGCCCTTTATTCCCAGGTGTAGTAAGGTGTGATGATAGTAATTGTAATTGAAGGAAAACAAATTTTGATTACTAATAAATAAAGTTAAATGAGTTATGAGATAGTTTTCGGAAGAATTTTCATTAGTTAACAGAGGCAGATAGCAAAGCTTTACGATATGTCTTTTGATTATCCCACCGGCTGTTCTAACATCATGCGTGCTTTCGATACTGCCTAAGCGCCAGTCAGAGTGAGGAAGGAGATCATCTATAACTACAACGAGATCCCCTACTCGCAGATTTCGGGATACGTTTTTAAACTTGTATCCCTTGTGCAGTGAGTGACTTTAAATAGTCGGACTTCCAGCGAATAGAGAAATGATGAAGGATCGCTTTGAGCCTTTCCAATTCTGTTTATAAGGGATACATTTTGATCTTGTTGTTCCAGGAAGCTCATTATGAGTGCTCCTCTTAAAAAATTACGTGGGATGAGAGCGGTCATGTCGTTAGGGTCCTCTGACATTGCCGAAATAGGACGAGAATATAAGACTTCTTAAATTTTAGTTAAAACTGGCAAATTCTTCGAAGTTCAATTTGTGAGAACAATCTCATATGCATGTCGGGCATGCGATGGCATAAATTCCCATTCTAGGCCAATTGTTAAATATTTCTGAGCTACTTCTGAAAGGATTTTATAAATGAATTAAATTCACGGCTTAGCTGTCGACTGGCACCGACAAAGTTTCGCCCATTGTCAGATAGTATCCTGGAAAGGAGTCCGCGCCTACCAACGAAGCGAGAAAACGTTGCCATAAATGCAGCTGTCTACAAATTTAAGCAAGCTTTTAAGGGAATGGCTTTGATGCTTAAACATACAAATACCCAAGGATGAGGATGAGGTTTTAAGTTCGAAGGGTCCCGCAATATATATACTAGTTGTTTGAAAAGGGACCGAGGTTGTACATCTATCAGGTGGTAATGGGGCCATGATTTGGAAGCATGTTTTCTGCTTGTACGAGTATATAGTACATGTTTTGCAATTGTGTATAATGTTTTTTACTCTAGATTTTAGCTGTGAAATGTAAAATTTGATCTGTACCTTTCTACACATTAGGTTGCATACTGCGTAGGCAAGTAGTGCATATAAGTTCCACAGATATAGCACGCAGAGCCTAGAATTGCCTGGCATTATAATTGGGTATTTTTCATTATCAATTTCTTCCTTGAAATTAATGATTTGTGCTATCAATAATAACCTGGTTTTTACGAATTTTACTTCATTTTGAATTAGCTTTATGAGTGTGTCAGGGTAAGTGAATTGAAATCTGAGTTTCGTCAGACAAATCGAAACATGTAAGCTATAATGCGCAAAGCAAAGGATAAGATGAAACATTTTGTAAAATGTCCTGCTCTTGAAGTGTTGTTTGAAAGCTATGAGCTTTACGTTTACTTTTAGGGACTTTAAATGTTGTCTGTTCAGGCCATTCGGAAGAGGGGTTTGTTAACAATGAGGGATAATTCAACCAAAGAAGATTATTAGCAAGCTATTGGGGGTTAGAACCTCGTGTCCTCGTGCCGGATTGTAATGTGTTCTAACGTGGCGCCATACTGCATTAGGCACAAAATTATGGATTTTGGTTTGAGAGCCAACTTAAAACTATTGATGCATCCGTCCACAAATAAATGTCACACTGGGTGAATTAAAGGGTGAATTAAATGAAACGACTCTATTTAATTCCAAACGTGGTAGACAGATAGATTGCAAGGGTGCTACATAGATTTTTGCCACGACTAAATTTGAAAACACTACTTGCGATACGGTTTTAAAACGTAAATAAACGGATCCATCAGACGCATCACAGAAACCGTGTAAATGGATAATATCGGATGGGCTATACTGAACCAGCTTGGTTATCGTTTCTGGACTTACCTTCTAGTCCCACTGTACTGCTTCTAACCATAGTTGTTGCATTAACATCTTACTTCTTATTATGATTGGCGTAATACAACCCGCTGGATCGAAAATAGTGGCTACACTTGATAAAATTTTGCGTTTTGTTACAGGGTTAGTATATGGGATTGGAGTAGAAGAATAACCTAAATAATCAGTAAGAGCATTCCATTATATTCCAAAAGTTTTTGTAGTGTCGGTCCGGTACGCCAAACGTCATTGAGAGAATAGCCAGACTTTGTATTTCGAGGTGCATTAAAAATCACTCTAACCTTGGTGGTTTTGTAAATTGGGCGGATCACCGCATGGTGTGGTTAGTAAATTGATTGTTATTACTGTTTATCACACAGAATACTCTTAATTTCGTTTTCAGTAACCAAATTCATTGAATCAGTAAATATTTTGTATGAATGCGGAAATACAAAGAAATTTGTAGATTCTGATAACAATTGTGTAAAAATTTAACTGGAAAACAAATTTTTATTTTTAGTTAACTTATTATGGCATTAGAGAAAAAAGTTTACTGAAACTCAAAATATTTTCAGTCAAATGTATTAATAGGAACAGAAAAACATTTTTGCAGATTGTTTTGTTTGTTCCGCAAATTTTTGTTATAATTTACAAGCACATTTACTAAAATTGTTCGTATTCTCAGAAAATAAGTTGAATAAATAACAATTCTTACCTATTTTTCTAAAAAAATTAGTAAAATTTTTGTTTGACACTACAAAAAACATTTGCAAAAATTACTTTAAATATTTCAGAAAAAATAACTGAATCAAATAAACGGATCAACTAATTTTTTTTATTTATTGAATAAAATGTTTTTTAGATCTATGAAATAATTTCTAGAAAAAATTAAAAAAATCAGACTTTTTTTGTTATTTATAAAAGTAAATTTAATTGAAAATAACAAATTTAAATATAAAAATAAATCTAAACAATTTCTTTTACAAATTTACTTTATATAGAATGTATGAATAAGAATTTTCATTCTATACAGTTTTTTACATAAAATAAAATTGGAACAAATAATTTACTGGAACAGTAAAAAATATTTACTGAAACTAAATTTTATTTCTAAACACGTTTGTTTGAAAATTTTTTGGGAATAATTTTTTCTGTGTACGATTTCACAACAGGAGGCTGGTTCCATATGGTCAAGTGTAATGTATTCATTAATCATGTTGTCATATTCCTCTTAAAGTTCTTTTCTTTTAAGCAAGTGATTGATTAATTTGAGATTGTTGGTCACGAGGCGAGCCTAGAAACGTAGATGTGGGAAAATCATTTATGAATGGAAGTTTTACAATGTATTTTCCGTTCTTATCTCGTGTGGTTGTTTTTCTATAGTATTCTTCGGAAAATTGATCCCCTTCTGATATAATTTTGATAGTGGGTAGTTCTTCGGTTTCCCAAAATTGTCTTACTAGTGCATTGAATTCATAGTTATCCGAGAGAATAGCGCTTGTGGTGAATGCATTAGTAATCCTTGTTTGATTATTATTTTGCAAGCTGAAGCTTGGCCACATAAATTTTTTTAATGTGATGAGTCTACGACTTCAAATAGTATTGAGTGGATGTGTGTTCGTTAGTTTTGGTAACATAATAGCATTTATAGAAAATTTAATATTTTTGCGATAGTCAAATGGGACAAGACTGCATTACTTGTTTGCCGACTGAACTTGACCTCCTATAGCTATGATTTCAAGATGTGATTTGCGCTAGACTTCGAACTCTCTCTGACACAAAAGCTATTTTGCAGCCCTGGTAAACAGTTCACCTAACTGTTGGACTAGAGCAGTGCGTAGTAAAATATAGTCACTGTTAGTGGAGAATTAAAACTAAGATAAAACTAAGATAAAATTCTTATTGGGCAATGGTCCCATCAAATCGGAGGATATACACTGCCAGGGCCCATCTGGAAAAACATGACGGTTCATAGGAGCTGCATTTGTCGGTTGCGATACTATCAAGCAATCTAAACATCCTTTTACAAATCTCTCGGTTTCCTTATCACATTGAGGCCACCATACTTTCAGACGCAGCCGTCTTTTCATTGCCGATTCACCAGGATGGCATTCGTGTGCCAATTCCAATACTTTTTGTCTTAATGATTCTGGAATAACAATTCGTTTATATCGAAGAAGGATACTACCTACAACTGAAAGCTCAAATCGGAATGGATAATAACAATTTCCAGTTTCATTTTCCCAAGAAAATGAAACTGGTTTATAGCAGCTGCAATATTTTTATCTGTGTCACTTTTCAAAATGATTAATGATATAGTCAACGCACTGGGAGTTGCGCTACTGACGATTCGAAATAAATTTTCTTCACTCATTGGGTCCCAGGGGTCAGTTCGACTCAGCTTGCATAATCTTTATACCGGGTCTGCAATGTTTTCTTTGCCAGAACGGTATATTACTTTATGTTTGTACCCTTGCAATCGCAACATCCAACGGTCAATCATAGCCGGTGGTTTTGAAGTTGGCTTGAAAATAGCTTATAATGGTTTATAATCGGTCACGAGATAGAATTCCAAACCCGCCAAATAACAATGATATTTCTCCACTGACCACACCAGAGCCAAATTTTCTTTCTCAGTTTGAGAGTAGCGTTTCTCCACATCAGATAAGGCTTTGCTAGCACATGAAATAACATTAGGTTGACCCAAAGAATCAAACTGAAAGAACACCGCTCCCAGACCTACATGACTTGCATCCTCAATTAGGCGTGTCTATCGTTTGGTGTCAAGATAAGCCAAGGTTGCTACATATGTCTGACAACTTCGCTTCCATAATCTGAAAGGATTTCTCCTGATCTAATCCCCATACAAATTTAGTTCCCTGCCTTAAGAGAATTCTCAAAGGATCTGTATTTGTAGCCAAATCGGGAATAAATTTTCCCACGTAGGTCACCAAACCAAGAAAACTTCTTGTCTCTTCCTTTGTGTTTGGTTGTATGAAATATTGAATAACATTGACTTTTTCAGGGTCAGCAAAGACCTATCCTTTGATAAGATGTGTCCTAAACATATTAATTTCGACGTTCTCCTATATTGTCTTAAAACTTCCAAGATTTGGTTTAATGACTTATCGTGATCGTCCGCTGTTTTGCAAAATATAATTATATCGTCAATGTAATTTAGGGAATTACTACAAAAGGATAACATCTCTTCCTTTATCCGTTGAAATATCTCTGGTGCTGAGTTTATTCCAAACATCAGCCGTTTATATCTAAAGAGACCATTGTGCGTGATAAAGGTAGTGATTTCACGGTTTGATTCATGTAATTCAACCTGATGGTATGCGGATTCAAGATCTAAACGTGGCTCTGTTGGCTTGCCGCATGTCAACACATAGTCTTAGATCACCATTTTCCTTAAACGCTATTACTAACGGGGATATCCACTTACTTGGCCCATATATTGGTTCAACTATATCTCTCTGTAGATTCAATTTATCACTGACCTTTTTTTTTTGAAATGGTGATAAGCTTTTAACATTGCGAACTTCCAAACCTAAACGCAAAACATTCAGTGTTATTGCAGAATCACATCCCAGCAAAGACTGGCTTCCATTTTTAATCACGTAAAATGTAGCAATCACCTCTGGGTCTTTTCCTACTGATATTGGAGCATCAAATACACGTAAAACTTTCAAGATATTATCTGCAGCGTATGCTCTGAATTGAATTGAAGAATCAGACCGAATGTTCAAAATAACAGCGTTATTATTTAGCAATCTGTTGCAATCACACTTACTTAGGAGATTGAATCTCGAATCATAGTCTATAATCATCGTTACAGCTTTGCCACCAATTGTGCAATTAATGGTTTCGTTATATTGTGAACCGGTTTTTGTTTTAAAACAATCTGATTTTACACTTTCGTGGTGCGAAACTTCTTCAACACATTTGGAATTTAAATCCGAAAATCGTGGTTTCTTAGAGATCCTTTCGTTGTGCCCCATCATTTTCCGCTTGAATGTTTTAGTTTTACACTTTGCAGGAAAATGTCCTATCAACTGGCATTTATTGCATGTAGCAATAATGACTTTTACATCCACATCGACCGCACTCCGAGTCTAAACTTGTAGGAAATCGAAGCTGTCTTTACTTTACTTTATTGACTGGTTGTGAAGTTGTATCAGTAATAAAGCTGTGCGATTGTTTATCAATTTGCTCATGTATTTGGTAAGTTTAAACCACCTCAGACAGATTAATTTCCTTTTCCAAAAGTTGTTTCCTCAACTCTATTGGAGCCTATGAGTATATTATTTTGTCTTTAATACAAATTTCTTAAATTTCTGCTTTAGTTTCCCCAAAAAAGCATTTAGTCACTTGCTGTCTTAATCGAATCAGAAACTTGCTGAAATTTTCGCCTTCTAAAGGTGCCAACGTTCTGAACAAGTGTCGTTCAAATGTTAAATTCAGCTTTGGTGAAAAATATTCGTTTAATTTTTCAACCAATACTTGAAAAACATCCTTTCGTTTTTCCTTGTCCAATTCAATCAAAGCCCCTTGAAGGTTATATGTAAAGTGACAACATTTTCATTGAGACAAAGCGGGACAAATGGCATGAAATGAAAATTATAATTTAGTTATATAAGTATAAATTAATTGTTTTCCACTTTTCCAGTTAAATGCTTCTCAAAGATTTTTGTTTTAAGGGTTTTATTTCCAAAATATTAACGTTAAATATGTATATTCCATAAGCCTTACATAAATAGTCATTAATTAAATTTTCATTAATTTTACTCATTAGGAGTTTTAATTTTTTATATTTAATTAAGTTTGTACGATTCTAATTGGTTTTGTTTTTTTATAATGAGTGGTATTATTGATTCCGGACGGAAAGGAAAATTTCACGGAAAGCACTATCGATCGAGATGCAAATTGCAATTGTTCATTCCTGCGGTAAATGCTTTCCGTGAAATTGATTTAACGTCGCCGTTGTTGTTAATTCTGACGTGGTGTAGTGTCTGCTGTTGTTAAAAAAGCATTTTAAAAGATAAACTTACATACATACATCCATACAAGCATATACATATGTATGTATGTCAGTGGGTCTCATGCATAAAAACTAGTAAAAGCGCTGAGTTGAGTCAGGTGAGCAATTGCTCGTAAGTCGAGTTCGATCAAACAGCAACAGCTTTTGCTCAATTTCGCAATTGAGCAAAGGATGATCAAACGTCTAATGGTTATTGAAGTGCAAACATGTCGTCACGAAAAAGTGAAGTAGAAGTAGAATCAAATAATAATAATACAATAAAAAATTACGACATTTCTCAATTTTTAGAAGAAAAAATAAAATAAAATAAATATTTTCTAGAAAAAAGTCAATTACCAAGCATTACAAATAAAAAAAAAACAAACAATAGAGATATGTGTAACAGAAGTTAAGCAAAAATTTGGCATTGAATTAACGTCGGAATAGTTAGCGACATAGTTGATTGATGGACTCCAATATCTGTAGCTATACCATTTTGGAATCCAGGATCTGCACAAAATCTCAAATACAGTCAAATTTTATCAATCTTGCTGAGGGCTCCAACACGTGTTTCTTCTGGCTCCTCAAAAAAACAATTAGCCAACCAGCAGATGCTACTATCATCAAAACTATGTATTTATCATTTTATTATTAATTATATAAAAAATAATAATAATTAAGCATACAAACCTGTATAATTTGTTATCCCCACTTGCTAAATTTGTGTTACGCTGTTGATAACATTTTGTATTTCTTTGTGGCACAAAATATTCAGCCATGATTCCTTTTTATTGTACGCGAGTCAACTATAAGGCAGGCTCAACAAAATTTAAGCAAGATCTCAGAAAAGAAAGCAAAATCTTGTTTTTTTTGCATATGAAAATGAGCACAAGCTCATCTAACTTAGTTCAAACTGAGCAAGACGAGATCAAACGTGAGCAGTGAGTAAAAGCAAATACATCAAATTTTATTATGCATACGACAAGCACCATTTACTCAAACAATCGAGTCCAAGCTCAAGCTCACGTTTTATGCATGAGACCCAGTATTTTTGAAATGTAAAAACAACAAAATATAGAAAGAAGAGTTTCAGATTGATCATAGAGAGTAAGTTGGAATAAATAAATTTTAATATAAGTTAAATTAAACTAACAATTGCTTTTTTTATATGGTTATAAAAATAAAACAAACAAATTAAATTAAAATAAGCTTTAATTTTTCAAATTTGTTTATTTTCCATGAATTGAATTTCAAAAATTTTCGTAAAAATGTTTATTTAATTTAAAACTTTCTCGTCAAAGGCACAATTATTACTGTCTGAATTGTTTCTTTTAATGAATGAATAGAGCATGTACCAAAAATTCCAAAACGTAAAAGATCAAAAGAGTAAATTTAATATTATTTTTTTTATATGTTGCAACTGAACTGTTAGTTCACTTGACAACTTAACACGAATAATTAAAAAAGAAGAGACCACATTGAGAGTCAATTTCATGTAAATTTTTTGCCTTTATTTAACTGTTGTTATTTACTAAAATTAAATCAAAATGTATTCTCAAGAAAAAGAAAAAATTCATACCGTGAATTAAAAAAATTTTCAGCAAGTTAACAAATACGTTAACTTCTCCCTCCATTCAAAATCAGTCGTCCTCGACTGACGAATATTGATAATTATTCAAATATTAGGATATTTATTTTTTTTATCAAAACCATTCTATAAATTTGAACATAGATTTTTAATATTTTTCCTTTTTTATAGTTTTTATTATTATAAGAAATAATAGTAATAATCAATAGTTTTTATTATTATAAGAAAACAGTATATTTTTCCTGTAGGTTCTTAATAAAGAAATATTTTCTTTCTTTAGTTTTAAAATTGAAAGTTTTTTTATACTGCAAGCAGGTGTTGAATACTATTTTATGAAAAATTGACGAATATTGTCCTTGTGAACAATTTTGATTTCAATTTTGACTGTGGACCCCAGATCCTTCTGAATCTCCTTTTCTACATATATTTTACTAAATTTTTTCCCTAATCTTCTATTAACCCTTACGAAAACTTTCTCTCCTGGCTCAAAGATCCAGCTGCATCTCGCTCTATTGTGAATATTCAAATCTTTCTTCTGTTTATTAATTAGCCGATTTTTACATATATTCTCAATTCGTCCGATATAGAGTGAATGATATCTATTGGTCTACGATTGACGACAGAGTGTATGGTTTTATTATATTTTAGAACTGACATGAGAACAAGGTCCGTCTATGGAGCATTCTAATTTAATGCATCTGGCAATTTCAGAAAGTGTGCCGTGAAATTCATCGACCTGGCCGTTTGATATGCTATATAATGGAGGTACGGATACAATATACAATGTTTACTTCTTGCGCTGTGGGGGTAAAAAGAGCTGATGATAATTCCGCTATGGTTGATACAATGCAAAAAATTTTCAGTCGGTAATGAAACTAGCATGTTATAGGAAATTTTCTTCTGTTCACGTAAAGGTGTGTCAGGATTTGAAGAGAACATCGGAGGCCAATTTTTCTCATCACCATGAAGAAAGAATGGCCCATACATCCACTGGAGTGTATGCTGCAACTGCTGTGGATCCAATTCTCTAGATATTATGTCTGCTGGGTTGTACTGGGAATTCACATGACGCCATTGATCAGCTGTCGAGCTTTCTTGAATTGAAGCTATTGGATTTGCTACGAATGTATGCAACGAAGATGATCGTAAATCCATGCTAATACTATTTTTGAATCAGACCAGTAGAATGTTGGCGTTGTATTCATATCCAGATCCTGTTTAACTTTTGCACCCAACTGGGCAGCACATAATTGCAGCCTGGGAAGCGTTTGTTGCTTGAGAGGGGCTATACGGGTCTTCGCACAAAACAAGTATACAATAACTGTTTTATTTGGCAAGAATGTTCTGATATATACTGCGGCACATACGCCTTTTCTGAGGCATCTGTAAAAACATGAAGTTGCGTATTGCGTGGAATCGATCCTATATATATATGTCGATGAGCTTGAAAAGTTTTGAGTTCACTCAGATTACTTCGAAAGCTTCGCCAGCGTGAGTCAAATTCTGACGGCACTGCCTCATCCCATGAAAGATTCAAATTCCATAATTCCTGGATGAATATTTTGCTTTGACGACTACTGGAGACAGTAGTCCGAGTGGGTCAAATATGCGCGCTAAATCTGAGGTGACTGTCCTTTTCGTCACAGCCTTGATTGGTTGTATGTTGACCTTAATTTCCAGTAGATCATCCTTGGGTAGCCATACTAATACTAACGTTTTTGTATAGTCGGTTTCGTCTGTGGAAAAATCAAGACTAACTTCTTGATCATCATTGGGGATATTGCGTAGCAATTGGGTATGATTTGCGCACCATTTTCGTAAATGGAATCCGTACTTTGACATGACGTTCTTTTCAAAGAAATTGGCTGCTAACGGAAACTGCATGTTGTTATCATGGCTTACTTTCTTTAGACATTTGATTGCCTAATATGGTGCAGGTCTGGTTCCATATGTCACTGTATTCAACTTGAAGTAACTGATGGGTTCAGAAACATTACTTCTCCATAGAATTATCTGGTACTATTGGTCTTTTGGATGGACCAATATTTGTCGGTACATTTTTTCTATGTCTGCTGTGAACACGAAACGTGGAATCCGAAATCGCAGAAGCACCGTAAACAGCTCATTTTGTAGTGGTGGCCCGATGTGCAAAATGTCATTCAAAGATTTTCCTGACGAGGTTTTTGCTGACGCATCAAATACCACCCGAAGTTTAGTGGTGCTACTATCAGGTCGTAAAATGCAGTGGTGATGAATAAAGTATTTAGACCCTTCTACTTCATCTGTGTTGATTTTCGACATATGTCGCATTGTTTCGTAATCCTTCATAAACTGCATATATTGATTTTTTAGGGAAGCATCTTTTGATAATCGACGTTCCAAGCTGAGGAAGCGGTTATTATGCAATATTATGTGAGGCGCCTAAAGAAGATGTTTAGTACAGAATGGAAGTTGTACTACGAACCGTCCTTCTTTGTCACGAATAGTGTGTTGATTGAAATGTGCCTCACATTGGGTTTAATAGGGGGTTATTGGTGCTCAGTGCTCTCGATCTCTTCCAGTTTCCAAAATCGTTCAATAGCCGTATTCATTTTATCCTCTTCAGTTAAAGTATCACATATTGCTGATGAGAGTTATTCGCCAGATACCTTTCCCGATACTGTCCAGCCAAAGATGGTATTTTGTAATATTGGGAGGTCATCACCGAGTTTAATTTGACCTATGTCAAGGAGTTGATGGCAATATTCTGCGCCTAGCAAAATGTAAATTTTTTCTGGTCGGTTAAAAGTTGGGTCCGCCAGTGTGACATTGTTAGGAATCGCCCACTTATCGATGGTAAGTTGTTGAGCAGGTTGAGGAGAAATGATTTGTGGCAACACAAATGCCTCAAGACGTGTTGAAAAGTTGTTGAGTCTGGATTGAAGTGATATGTTGATACGGTGTTGAAGTTTGGTGCGGTTTTTTCCAATTCCATTGATTGAAATTGAGGTGGTTCTTGCTGGGAGCCCTAGAGTTGTGACTAATCTCTCTGTAATGAGGTTGACTTGTGAGCCCGAGTCGAGAATTGCCTTACATTAAGTTTCTAGTCCATTTGCCTTGACCTTTACTAACGCTGTTCCTAGTAAGACATATGGTCTTCTGCCGATGGAACTTGCCGTCATGCTTTCAGCTTCGTCCTGTGGTGTGCTAACGAGAGATGTCACGTTTGTTGTGGAGGGGTTGTTAAGTGTAGCTGTCTCTCTGTCTGAGTCAATTTCTTTTTTAGGAGGAGTAACTTTACGTGATGACGAATTACCTTTTGGGGTTGGTCCCAGATGTACCAAGGTATGGTGCATTTTTCCACATTTCTGGCAGCGGCCTGAAATTGTACATTGTTTGATACTATGGGTACTACTAAAGCAGTTAACACATAATTTATGTTTCTGTATCATGTTTAGTCTGTTTGTTGAGCTTACATTGGTGAATTTCTTGCATCGATACAATGGGTGAGAATCTCGCTTGCAAACTATGCACAACCGGTTTTCGTGTCGAGGTTGTGCTGTAAGCGCGCATATTTTGCTAGTGGAAAACGAAGGTTTTTCCTTGTGTCTCATTGCTTCCAGAGCTGCCAAACATTCCTTTGTTGTATCGTGAAATCGCTTAAATGCACCTAATGTGGATGCCCCAGATGGCTGGTCAAGTAGTGTCTGAACTGCTGTTGCTACCATGACCCTTTTATTGTTGTATCGATCTTGCAGCAATTGCCACGCCACCTGATAATTGTCTGCAGTAACCGCAAGATGATTAATGAGGTTCGCTGCTTCACCAATGACGTTGGTTTTTAAATACCACATTTTATGAGCGTCAGACATCTGTTGCTCATGTACGATTCTTGTAAATAAATCGGAGAACGATGTCCATTTCATGTAGTCACCTTCAAATTTTGTAATGGTGATCGTAAGCAAAGGTAAGGTTGATGGTCTGGCCGTAGTTTCTGTGGTTGAGTGGTGGAGGCTTCTATTGGCCTTGGTGAGCTGTATGATTGCTGATTGTGCAGCTTGTTCGAGGTGAACATATCTGCTTGTATCATAACCAGCAATGTCTGGGTCGGGATATTTGTCCAGTAATTCAACATAAAGCCTTTCTAATTGAAGCCACAGCTGAGAGATAGTGACCTTTTTTACATCGTAGTAAGATTGATCTTGACCTGGTTGCAACTGAAGGCCTTCTAGCTGTCGAGTAAGCGCCGCCATTTTTCCAAGTGACCGGCTGATTAATCCGTCGTGTCCCCCAGTTGCTCCGGCTTGCTTTTGACCTGTATTTGCAGGTTTGGGATTAGGAAGTTCCTTTTTCCCGAATTCTTTACCTTCATTATCGAGTTCACGTTCCATTATCGCTATGTATTTCGTCGCCATGGCCTCAATTCGAGTATAGTAGTCGGATGTGAAGTATTCATCAGATGTGTCTACGTCCTTCAACTCCCGTAATTCATTATCAGCTGTGTCGAACTCTGTCCAAGCTGTCCTTAGACGAGATAGTCGTTCCTGGTAATAGGTTGCAGTTTTCCGGCTGGCTGAATCCTTGGTGAAATTTCGATAATGGTTGCAATATGTTCTCCAGTTTCCTTTAGTTGGCGGAGAAGTTTTGTTGAGGTTGTTTCCATGGTGAATTGGTTGTTGTGGAAAGCAGGGAAGTGAGGGCACTATAGTTAATTCGAGGATTGCAGGTCCTGTCACGGTCGCCAAAAATGTTAATACCACACTCGTTTGCCTGGCTTAACTGAGATGTAAGTGGTGGGGCTTATCCAAGTGGTACACAAGAATAAGCAATTTAAAAAAAGTTGGTGTTTTTTATCCAAGTGATACACAAGGATAACTCAAGTTGTGGACGAATCAATAAGTTATTCAGGTAGTACATCAGGATAATCTAATTGACTCAAAGAAGTGAAGTGTATGACGATTTAAGTTGCAATCATTAACTTTATTCAATAACTTTAATATTTATACAAAATGTAAAAAAATAACTTAAAACTAATACAATAACAAAAAGTAGAATTAATAAAAAAATAAGAATACAAACATAATTTAAAACGGCCAGAAATTTTTCATTATTATTATCTTGTCAAATTCATTCTCATCGTAAGCTAAGCAAGACAGATATTCAATTTCACTACTGTCTGGCTGGTAATTTGAAACAACACGTGGAAAATAAAATGTTTTATCTATTTCGTCAATTATGCTGACATGATGGTTCTCATACCTGGCTTGACAAATGTGTGAGAAATAAATTAATTTTATTTTAATTAAATTGTGGGAATGAATTTAAGTGCACTTGAGACTTGGAAAAAATATGAACAATCAAAAAAAAGTTAATCAAAAACGAAGTAAGCGTTTTGCTTAAAGTTTAATTCAACTAGAGATTCTTTTTATTTGGTATCAAAATAAAAAGAATCTTTGAAATTGGTATCAAAATAAAAGAATGAAAGGAATTAACATATATATACATATGTATATATATATATATATATATATATATATATACATATATATATATATATATACATATATATATATATATATATACATATATATATATATATATATATATATATATATGTATGCATCGCGCCAATTTCGGGGACGTTTTTTAATAAATTATAATTATTGAGGTCTCTTGCTATCATTGGGGACAGGACTCAATAATGTAACTGGTCCTGTGTAAATTTTGGGGACATGCATCATTGGGCACATAATTTTCGATTTTTTATTTTAATATCAATTTGTTCGACTTTGTTTATTTTATAGGGTCTTTTATGTTTCCAATCGATATATGGCTGTTAACGCGAAGTTTATTCCATTTTAAAATTAAATATTCCATTTCTGTGATGCCATGCAACCTCAATAATTTCCCGTTTTTTTGTCCCGTTAAAAATATTCGCTGACTGGCTCTGATCTCTGAACAGTAAAGTACAGTCGAATATCGATTTAACAGACACTTACTACATTGAAGTCGGCATAAAACGAATGATTTTTAATATTTCGCTGCTCTTTATATATAATTTTTGGTATTTTTACTGTAAATATAGCTAACATATACATAAACGTATATATTTTTAATATATAAATTGTTCAAATTGCTGACTGCTTTATTTATTGCATATGAAGTATTAAGATCTTTCGGTCATGTATACTTAAAAGGAAATTGAGAAAAAAATTTTTGCAACTGGGGATTATTTAGATATGAAGAGAAAAAACTATTTCGAATAAATGGAATACTTCTAAAAGCGAAAATCAGTTTCGTATATGTGGATATTATTACACCATATTAAATAAAATTCTTAAGGTGTCCTTACATGGTAATACAAAGTATTAAGACTTTGTAGAATCAAAATATTATGAAATGTTCTCCGTGCTAAATAAAAGGGAACCAAAAACTGTTGCAGGTATTTTTCATGTTTACACTGACACTATAAGTTAAATGCAAGCAAATATATCAAACTGCTGAGTTAATAACAAGGAATGGAAAATTGCAAAAAAAAAGGTGTACTAATAAAACTGAATATTGTAGAAAACATTTTAATTGCTTAATTAATAAAACCTCTTGTATCTCTGTATCGAATGTATTATCATATTAAATACAAGAGTGTAACATTTGTTGTATGACATTTTCATATAAAAATTAAATAAATTAATAAATATGTTGTATTCAGAGAGAGGCTCTTTGAGAGAATTTGTATGTAGCTTGTTCTTTTTTTTTCATTAAAAATACATTACTACACTACACGGAGGGTGTTCACAATTAAAAAACAAAAAGTGTATTTGATACACAAATACACGATAAAGATTGTTGTGAATTAAGCAAATATTTCAATGTACTTTTACTACAAAATATAATTGTTTTTATAGGTTTGTTTATTGTTTGTTTGGTTTTGCTGTACCATCACCTGCACCATCAGCAGTTGTACAATATTTACAAAAACAACACGAGTTGATTTTGGTTGCTTCTGCAAAAGTGTTATCACCTTCAATAAGTACCATTAGTGCTGCCAATGTTTACTTTAACCGACCGCGTGTCAAATTTTCTATTGGTTTTCTCTCCTACTCGATACATTTTGCATTTACATGATAAGATTTTGTACATTCAACAGCATTTTTTGACATGGCGTAATACATTGTATCACCATGTAAAGGCAGCTTTAATAGTAAGTCTCCACCGGCGTGTTTTAGACAAATCATGTTGATGTAAGCACATCGCGTTAATATACACATGATTTACCATATATTTTGTATATAGATAGATAAATTACCTCAAAGTAGTTGACTTATTTTATATCATTTCGAAAATACCATTTTTCGAACTGGATTTGTCTATGCAACCCTGCGTTGCTCTTTAAGTTACAAGCTCCATCCTTGGGTCATCCATCAATAGTAATTGACACATTCGAAAAAAATACATTAAGGAATATTTAATCAATATTAAATGTCAACTTCCTGTGGATAAGATTCACATTACAGCTGCTGCTAAGGTTTAACGAGTTCCTGCATACAATTTGTCATTAAAAATTTTATGGCAAAACTCGTTCCGACCATGTTAAGTTTTGCCACCTATTATAAGTCTATCTATGCCAATTTTTTAATACATATAATTTCTATATGTTTATGTCTTAACAAAAATTTAATGAAAAAATTTTAAAGTTCAATAAAAACTCTAAACTTCAATAAAAAAAATGCATGCTCACAACTACCAATATATCAATAACGCCCGCAGAATAACAGAACAATATTGCTGATTGCTTGAAGGTGAAAGTACACAACACGCATTAGTATGCGTGCGAGCTGTAGGCATCTGTCAAAAAAAGTTGAAATATTGTTTTGGCATACAACACGTTACATACGAAACTATTTGACAACGCTGTAACGCGTTGTATTGCTTTGACAACTAATCAGCCGACAATAAATTAGAGAAAATTAGAATCATGGAATAAAACCTTATTGAAGAGTTTGAAAAACATACAGTATTGGATAAAAAAGGAATTGAATATGTTCTAAGTTATATTTTCAATGAAGAAACAAGTAAAAAAGCTGATACAAAACGAGGTTATAAAGCTTGTTGTGTTACTTGTCATTTTTGATGCGGTAAAATTTTCTAAAGCACGACATTCGTCGACGAACTAACACGTGTTATGTATTTCTACCTTTACTTATGTTAAGGCTATGAGAAATCCTAGCCCATAATATGCGAAAAGTCAAGAGGAAATATGTATATAGAACAAAAATATAATTAAAGTTTAACATTTTTAAGCGCACTAATAATCCCAAATTATTATTTTACTTATTAAGTAAAATATTTCTTATTAAAAATACATTGAAATTGATTATTGAGGGGTTTAGCTGGATCCTATTCGCATTTCACTGTTGCTAGTGCAAATAATCAGGGAACCTTTACCTAAAGCTTCTTAGAACAATAACTCTATTATGTTATAAACTTTCATTTAAACAAATGAGAATCTCAATATCAAAGTTGAAACAAGAACTAAAAAAAAATTAAAAATATAATTCACTTGTAAATATCTGGTTAATCGAACGAATTTTTTATGTTTGTAAACTTATAGCAATACAAATTATTTCACATCATACGTTTTTAAGAGAATATTTTCCTATTTTAATATACATACATACAACTGTAGAATGCAACAAGAAGTAACATAGAACACTACAAAAATACTTACATGCATGTACCGATGGTACATCGAATAAGTAAAAATAATTAATGTGATGATCGTAAAAAGATAAGTAAGAATAGTTAAACATACTGAGGTAGAATAATATAATTTCGTGCTAACCTAAATAGAAAAATGAAAAAATGGAAAAAACAGAAAATTAATAGTGATACTTATAAATGTGTTTACCAAAGGTAAATCAATTGTATACACAACAATCGTTTCTCATATTCCGTTTCATTGTAAATTTAAGTTAAATAGCTGATGTTAATAAGAATCTCTACCCAAGTAGATAGACTAGGGTGCTGATGAAGTGCGTGGCTGCACAGAAAAGTATCGGTATTTCCCCCAGCTTAAAGTCTAAGTTTAATTTTTCTTCTCTTCTTTAGAAACTCACATTAATTAATAAAAATATTTCATTCAATAAGAATTGCAATTACTGAACTTGAGCCTAACTATGAATTATTTCTGATTAAAATTCACTACAGTTCAATTAAAAAAAATCTAAAATTTTTTCACATATATATATATATATATAATATTTTAATATGTAACTAATTATTTAAAGTAAATCTCGTCCTGACTAACAATAATCATGTTAACATTTATTACACTGAATGTCAAAATTATGTTATTGCTTTTGGTAAGTACACTTTGCTACATGTTTATGCAACGAGGGAGATTTTATTGCTGGTAGCATTGTATGTAGCATAGAATAGATATATAAGGTACTTCCATTATATCTTTGCTTTGAAAAATAAGTATATCTAAAGCTTATTTATTGAGAGAAATAAAGAAAAATTAATCCATATAGTAAAAAATTTAAGACTTCCCCTAGAATTTGTTTACATATAAAATTTGCGTATAAGCGAGGTAATAAACTGTTAAGCATTGTACGACATGCGAATTTATAAATGTGTATCTATTTGTTATATTAAATACTTTAAACAGCAATGCTTACATCAAATGCTTGTCTTTTTATTTCATAAGAAAATTATCTAATAAAATATAGTACTATACGTAACTGATTATTTAAATTTGATCCCGTCTTAACAAACAATATGTATGTTAACATTTATTGCAGTGAATGTCAAAATTATGTTATTGCTTATGGTAGGTACGCACTTTGCTACATGTTTATTCAACGAGGCAGATTTTATTCCAGAATTTCTTTACAAAAATGTGTAATTATCTTAACAAAAATTTGCGAATAAATAAAGTGATATAAATAACTGATAATTTGTGAAGTTTGAACAGTGCTTATGTAATAACTTTGCGCATCTTCCTAAGTTTTCTGCCTAACCCTGCGTTTACATATGCAAGAACCATATATGCAAGCTCTGTGTACATATTATCAACGATAATTTCGCACAAATGCCTGACTGTGCAAATTGCATGTTTACCTTTTAAGGTAGGAGTACATAACACGCGAATTATGAGTCCGAGGGTTCTTTTGTATATAAAAAAAAAAAAGATTTTTATTTTATTTTATTTTGCTTTAACAATCATTAACTAAATGCAATACAATTCAAAACTGAGCTGTTTTCTTAAGTTTACTTACAATATAAATAATTTAATTTTTCTTATTTAGCTGACGTTTGGGGAAAATGTTCATTTAGCAATTTTGTATAAAATTATTTGCGAAATAAAAAGGTCGGCAGTTTATTGAATTGGTAAATAGAACGTTTTATTATTGTTGCTGATTTATAAAAAGTAAGTGTGTTGAAATACTGAAATTATTGTTGTTGATTTATAAAAAGTAAGTGTGTTGAAATACTGAAATTATTGTTGTTGCTGATTAATGAAAATTGAGTTTATTGAACTAGTGAAATTATTATTGTTGCCAATTAATGGGTAAGGAATATGTTGGACTATTAGAATGGGTGGTTGACTTAACTCCTCCCTCGTTTGACTGAAAACTCTCCTGAGTTTTTATAATTAGTGTAGTTTTGTGATTTTTTAATTTTTTATATATGTAGAATATAGCTATTGCACTCAAGGACAATAAACTGAATGTCAAAGTTAGGCCATTAAAAGCGTAGTTAATATTTTTATGAAATCTAATTTCTTCAATTTTCTTAATATTCTCGATTTGATTTGAAACTATTTCGTCAAACGTCAGCTGAGTTGTAATATTATTTAGAATAAGGTTATTGTTAATCAAAAAATGTTGTTCAAACTTATCATCATAATTACAATAAAGGTCTCCATTTATTTCTAATTTACAATCATTAAATGTTATCATTTGATTTCCTTTTAAATAAAACTGTCTATTATTACAAGTACTATTAACAATGGAATTTACGTGGTTTTTTATAATTATTAAGCCTGGTTTTATTTCTATAGTTTCCATTTGAGTGTTTTTTCTTCTTAAACAACTGTTTGTAAAAATACATAGTTTAGATTTTTTTAAATTGCTTCTTTTTGCTTCGTTATTAAAATCGTACATTGTATTGTTTATCTTTAAAATTTCTCTATTTTCGAAGATAAGTTCTTCTTGGTTTTCATTAGGTATGGATACAAAAAATGATCGTTTTACTCTTCTTAAATCTTTGGGTATTTGAATTGCAAATATTATTTTATTTTCTTTATAGTGAGCTGCACTTACTTTGGTATTTTGTATCTTATAAAGATCAATATTGTAACGAATTATTTCTTCACTTGTTAATACATTATTGTTCATAGTGTTTGTTTTTGCAGCTAGAAGATTATTTTGTATATGTTCAACATTATCTAGCAGAATTTTAATTTTCAATAATATATCCAGATATAAGAGCTTATTTTCTAGTATTTCATCGTTCTTAGATATTTGGTTTAATTTTGAAGTAATCTGTGTCCTATCGTTTTCTATTGCGTCTTTTAGCTTCGAAATTGTGCTGTTAAATACGTGATTTATTTCAATGCTTTTGTTTATGTCGTCTATTATTGCATGATTGTTGTCGTCAATAGTCTGTAAATGTCGTTCAATTTCTGTCCTGTCAAAGTCATCCATTGTGCCGTATAGCCATTTCATACCTGTTCCTACAAAGTTAATTAGTCCTCTCGGATGTCTAGTGGGGGTGATGGTTTGGAGTTTTGATTTTGTCTTTTCTAGTTCTACTTTCAAAAAGTGTTTGTCGTTGAGATTTGGTATTAGTTTTATGTTTTCTTCGAGTCCTTCTATAACATGCTGTATTTCTTTAGAGTCAATTATGTGTAAGATAGTGCTGTAGCTGTACGTTATGTCTACGTCTTCTAATGCGATTTCAGCGAAACCGTTGGTGCTATTGATGTTTTCGACAATCAAGGTGGCATTGCTCACAGTAAAAAGCGTCATCATTATTGTCATTAGGAGCATTGTATGTACCTAAAAATTTAGTAATTCTTTTTATGTTTGTTGGGTGAATATTTTCTAGTTTCATATTTTTGTATCTAGGTTCGTGTTTATGTCTAAGAGCTTTATAATTTTTTGCGTACCCTTCCTGATTTGTATTTTCGTATTCTTCTCTGTTTATGTTTAACTTTGTGATATGTCTTTCCTTGGTGTTTCGCAGTAAGTTATAAATATTATTTTTTTCAACTTTCCCATTTCCTATGTCTATTGGTCTTTCTTTTGTTACAGAATGAACAGATTTGTTGTACCATTCAGTACATTTATATACCTTGAACTGATAATCCGGAATTTTCGATTTCTAACGTTCTAAATCTTTCTCCTAGGGTATTGTGAAATCTTTCGATATCTGCATTTCCCGTATGGGAATTTGGTTTTGTAAAGTGGATTTCTATTTCTTCTTGCCAAAGAAAGTGTTTTACATTTGTTGAGTTGAACTCATTGTCAGCAACTATACGTTTTGGTTTTGGGTTGAGAGAGAAATACAAACGAAGCTTTTCTATAAGTGTTATACTGTTTCTGTCTTCTAGATAAATAGTGGTGGCTTGTTTCGAAAATTTGTCTATGATAGTTAGAAAACTATGTTTCTTAATTACATAAGTGTCCATTTGAATAATTTCATTCGTGTCTGTGGGAGTTTCTGTTATGAAGTATTTTGGTTTGTATGGTTTTCTGTCATATTTACTTCTACAACAGATATCGCAGTTGTTTATATATTTTTGAATAAGAGATTTAAGGTTTTTGAAATATATGGTGTTTTTTAATCCTTGATAATTTTCGTTTATTCCAGCATGACCAGTTTCTTCTCATGTCTTTGGCATGATATGAGCATCTATAGAACTTTACACTTGTGTTAAATAACTCTATTAGTTTTTGTTGTACTAAATTGTAATCAGAATCCGAAATGCCTGAGTATATTCCTACTTTGCCTGTTTTTATAAATCTCCTAAAGATGTCTGACATGAATCCGCTTCTAATATCATCTAAGCTTACAAAAATTTTTCGCTTGTTCTCTATTATTTTAATTTCTTCTGTTTTACTTTCTGTTAAAATTATTTGGGTGTAGAAACGGTTAACAACGGAATTTAATATAGGAAAGTGATCATTTAATTCGTTTTCCTGGGAATGAACGGTAGCGGCTGTACTCAAGTTGTCTATGTTAATGTCTCCAGATTGCTCATTTATTGCACAAATTTCGCCTGTATCTGCATTGATTCTGCTGAGGAAATCAGCCAGAGTATTTTCTTTACCTTTAATATACCCAATGTTGATATCGTATTCGCCAAGTTTAAGTAACCAACGTTGAAGTCTTGGGTTTATGTCTTTTCCTTTATGTTTGGTTTGCAACCATTTCAATGGCTGGTGATCTGTCATAAGGTCAAAGTTCCTTCCATATACGTATGGTCTAAAGTAGTTCACGCCCCAAACAATAGCCAACAGCTCCTTTTCTGTTGTGGAGTATTTTCTTTCGTGTTCGTTTAGAGTTCTACTTGCGTAACTGATGGGGTGGTTATCCTGTGTTAGTACTGCTCCTATTGCGAATTCGCTGGCATCTGTTGCTAGTTTAAACTTTCTTTTAAAATCCGGGTATTTTAGAATGGGTGTGTCGATTAGCAATCTCTTGAGTTTATAAAATGCATCCGTGTATTGAGGATCATTTGTATTTATTTTAGTGTCCTTTTTTAAATATTTTGTTAAACCATGTGCAATTTTTGCATAATCTTTTATAAACTTCCTGTAATATCCGGTTACGCCTAAGAATGATTTGATTTGTTTCTGAGTTACGGGAAGTTTCAGGCTTTGAATAGTTTCGATTTTGTTTGGGTTAGGTTTGATTCCTTCAGTAGTAAGGATATGTCCTAGGTATTCGGTAGATTTCGCAAAAAACCTGCACTTATCAACTTGAATCTTAAGATTATGTTTTCTAAGAGCATTGAAAATCTTCTGTATGCTATCCTTATGTTCTTGTATTGTACTGCTAAAAATCAAAATATCATCGAGATATACTACACATATTTTGTTGATGTATTCTCTTAGCACCGAATTGATTAACCTTTGAAAAGTAGCAGGAGCATTTTTTAGTCCAAAAGGCATACGAAGGAATTCGTAGTGGCCAAGTGGAGTAGAAAATGCCGTTTTCTTTCTATCTTCCTCTTTAATGAGGATCTGGTGGAAGCCTTTGGCTAGATCGAGTGTAGTGAAGTACTGTGCTCGACCTAATTTTTCTAGTATGGTGTCAATATGTGGAATTGGGAATTTGTCGCTAATAGTAATTTCATTCAAGGCTCTGTAATCTATCACAATTCTCCACTTTTTTTATCTGAATTGTCCGACTTCTTGGGTACAATCCATAAGGGAGAGTTATATGGAGATACGCTTTCTCTTATTATTCCTTGTTCTAACATTTCTCGCATTTGCTTATTGATTTCTGCTTCATGAATTTGGGGATATCTGTATATTTTTGAATATACAGGTTTATTGCTAGTTGTTGCTATCTCATGTTGTACTTCATGAGTGTGAGTAAGTGAATTACCCTCTTGAAAAAATAGGTCGGAATTCTTAGAAATAAGTTCTGTTAAGAAATTCTCTTCTTCTTTATTCATGTCCTCATGTATTAATTTATTCAAAATGTTGTCTGATTGCGCCTCTAAAGTTTGTATTTCTTCTGAACTGTATGGGCAAGAGCCTATAAACTTGATTTTATTACCGTTTATCTGTAAAGAGTCTTCTTCGAGATTTATAATTGCTGAAAAGGCTTTTAATATATTTTGCCCTATTAAACCATAGAAATTTTTACCATTGAAGTTGGTTAGTTTCCAACACATAAGATTGTCTTCTTTAAATTCTTTGGGAAGAGGTGTGATAATTTCTTCGTCAATACAAAAGTTTCCATTTATTGTATAAAGAGATACTGGTTTATCTAATTTTGTTCTTTTAAATTCAGGTAATAATGTCTTGTTAAGCAATGAAGTTGTGGATCCTGTATCGAGTAAACATTTGAGGGTTGTGTTACCTATCCTTAGTTCAACTATCGGTAAACGAATTTTTGGGCTTGATACTGAAAATTTGTTTCTCCTGTATTATTGCTTTCAATATGGTCTACTTCCATTGGAGTAGGTCTGTTATTGCCTAGGGTTCGATTTAAATATTGGCTACGCCTAGATTGTTGAGTGTTATTTGTGTTAAAAAATTGTTATGAGAAAGAGTGGAATTATTAGTTTGTCGAGCTTGAGGAGGGCTATTATTGTATGAGTTTTGGAAAGTCGGTTTCTGTTGGTATGTCATGTTCTGTCCGTTTTGGTTGTAGTTTCTATGTTGTTGGTATTGTTGACGTGTATATGAATATTGTTGAAATATATTGTCATATTGTCTCAGTATTCCAGTCTCTTCCAAGACGTAATAAGCTTCTCTAAGTGTGGATATATTTCTACTATAAACTATGCTAGATAAATTTGGGTGGATACCATTCAAAAATGTTTTAAGTATAATTGATTCGTTAGTAAGAGGAGAAAACTCTAGGGGTTTATTAATATCAAATTCATATTTAGTGTTTAATTTATCTAGTATATTTCTAAGGTTCTTAAAATAGTCGCTTACATTATTATTCTTCATGTTTATCGCCTGGTGATAGAGATAGTGGTACCCTTCTTTAATGCCGAAATTCTTGACTAGTTCTTCCTTAATTCGGGTCCATGTTGCTTCTGGTCCTAAAGCTCTCACTACCTGTAGAGCTGGTCCTTGAATTTTATTCTTCACATACCTTTCGAAAACAAACCGCTGTAAGATGGAATTCTCCTGGAACAGCGGCAAAATTATTTCCACTTCCCTGATAAAAGATGATAGGTCATAATCTCTTGTACCGTGAAACTCCTTGATACGGGATGCTTCTTTTACAAGATCCGACCCGGATAGTACGGCAGGTTGGATGTTATGATTGTTATCT
Source organism: Tachina fera (assembly GCA_905220375.1). NCBI lineage: Eukaryota > Metazoa > Arthropoda > Insecta > Diptera > Tachinidae > Tachina > Tachina fera. Next base: position 6,708,659 of record LR999968.1, on the reverse strand, counting down.
TCTGTGGACATTTCTTATTATCAGATATAACTCGTGGTTTACTATAACACTTTTAGTAGTATATTGTTTTTAAACACAATTTTAGATTGTAATTTATTTTTATTTTATTTTGCGATTTAATATCACTATAGCTCTTTAATGCTATATTGTCTTTGGACTTTGGAAAAATTTTCGCACAGTTTTTTGGTAGTCTTTAGACTTTACTTTTCACTTTTTCACAAGGATATATATTTTATAATTAACGGTTTTAATGTTGTCCTTCAGGATATTCACTATTTTCCGTTATTAGGTTCCTTTACATCGACTGCGCCAATTATGAGTCCGAGGGTTCTTTTGTATATAAAAAAAAAAAGATTTTTATTTTATTTTATTTTGCTTTAACAATCATTAACTAAATGCAATACAATTCAAAACTGAGCTGTTTTCTTAAGTTTACTTACAATATAAATAATTTAATTTTTCTTATTTAGCTGACGTTTGGGGAAAATGTTCATTTAGCAATTTTGTATAAAATTATTTGCGAAATAAAAAGGTCGGCAGTTTATTGAATTGGTAAATAGAACGTTTTATTATTGTTGCTGATTTATAAAAAGTAAGTGTGTTGAAATACTGAAATTATTGTTGTTGATTTATAAAAAGTAAGTGTGTTGAAATACTGAAATTATTGTTGTTGCTGATTAATGAAAATTGAGTTTATTGAACTAGTGAAATTATTATTGTTGCCAATTAATGGGTAAGGAATATGTTGGACTATTAGAATGGGTGGTTGACTTAACTCGCGTCAGTTCGTCTAGAAGTATCGTGCGTTTGAAGTTTTTAGCGCATGAAAAATGGCAAGTTACACCACACGCGTTATGAAAGCCTTTTCTATCGGTTTTTTACTTATTTTTACATTGAAAAATGGACTTGGAACATTTTCAAATCCTCTTTTATCCAATACTGTATGTTTTCAAACTCATCAATAAGTTTTTGCTCCATGATTCTAAATTTTAACATTTTTTCTTGTTTATTGCCGGCTGATTAGCTCTCAAAACAATATAACGCTTTAAAAAGTTGATAGTTAAACAAATTTCTGCGGCAAACGCGTCAAAAAATTTCGTATGTAACTTGTATGCAAAAAAACTATTTCAACTTTTTTTGACAGATGCCTATAGCTCGCACGCGTACTAGCGCGTGATATGTAACTTCACCTTTACCAGATAGTATTGAACTTTATTCGTATTGTTTCAATGTTATTTATGTCTAAAAAATTCATTAACTGCTTTATTTATGAATATTTAAGAAAAACTATCAAATTAGCTTTTAAGGGGTCTAGACACGGTCAAAATGCTTGATGAGATTGGTTATAGTATGAGTGAAAATTTGTTAGTATGTGTAGTATGTTAGTATCACTTTTTATATACGTGTATGTGTTAACCCGTCAAGCACGAACAAATTTTCATTATAATTTTATTTCCATTGTGACCGGTTGGTATCAAATCGGAATTAAATGAAGAAAAACATAAATTTGACTGGTGAAGAAGTGTTGGCACTTTTTATTTCACTTTTCTCTTTCTTTTGTAAATATTTCTGCCATTATTGTTATTAAATTTCTTTATTTAGACATATTTGTATACTTTTTTAATCCAAACGACCAGCACAAAATCAAAATCAAAATGAATGCTTGATGGGCCATCAAGCATGGTAACATCAAGCCGACAAGCACACGTACACGAACTTGACAGCAAGCATTTTGATCGTGTCCAAAGCCCTTTAAATGTATTTAATATAAGTAAAACCTCATATAACATAACATTGAAATCCAATTAATTTGTGCTAAAGTATTAATAGGGCAGCACTGTTAGCTAACTTTCCTTTTACTTGCTACAAGTTCACCAAGTCACTGTCTTTTAAAATTCCTTGGCAGTTGCGTTGGAAGTAGACTGCAAGTGCCGAAAGTGTAGATGTGTTAGTAAAAGAGTTTGAGTGTATTGAGTTTTTCGAACATGCACTTGCACGTAAGCCCTAGGTAAAAGAAGTCTTTTAACTATATTTTCTTCTAAATTTGACGTTGATAAACCAAATTGATTGATGATTTTGATTAGCTGATAATAAATTTTAATTCAGTTTACCATATATTGATTAAAATTGCATTTTGTTTAATCTATATAATTCGTTTCTGGTTGAATGTAACATCCTTTTTATAAAATGGCTTAAATACCCGATCAGATAGTTTGGCAAGTCTATTTTACAGATCTTGTAGGCTCTTAGCCAATGTCAAAATTAGAAAATGGTTATGTCTGGACTAGCAATAAATATGTCGACATATATTGTAGCAGTTGTCAAAATTATATTATTGCTACTGGAGACAGTTCATTGCAGGTACTTGCAATATATGTTACAATTATTTCGAACATGAAACGTCAAGGTCAGTTCGACTTTTCTGTATTGCATTTGACATATTAGTGAAATTGGGAAAATATACATATTTACTTATATTAAAATAGCAAACTATTCTCTTAAAAACGTGTATAGTGATATAATGTGTATTGTTATAAGTTTATAAACATAAAAATTGATTCGATTAACCAGATATTTACAAGTGAATTATATTTTTGCTCTGCACCTTTCCTGTTGACTTTTTCCATATCTTCGGTTGGTTTCTGGTTTGCGGCACAATATATTCAAAATATATTGTGTCTGCAGCAAATCAGAAACCAACCGACGATATTATAAGCTACCATTTCCCATATCATTAACAAAAAAAAGCAATCAACAATATTGTTCTGTTATTTTGCAAGTGTTATATTGCCAACATATATATTTCTAGTAGAAAAGGGGTAAGTACCTTCTATATTTATATCATGGTGTGTAATCTTGTTTATGGTTTCATTTCGCGTTTCATTCGAGGTTTCAAAAATATCGATATATTTTGATATTCCATTGATTTTCTAATAGAAGATTGCTGTATGTGTGTTAAAATATGCCGCATGAAATTTAAACGTGTTTCGCAAGCATATCACAAATTATGTACCTATCATAATGGAGACATTGCATACATTGATGTCAACTTTTGAGACTCAAAACGCGTAACAAATTTTGAAAGATGGTCTAAAAAGGTCTAGATTAAAATAAATACGTCTAGCGGAACATAAAAACCAATTTTTCGAAAAAATGCATCTTCTAAAATGTTCATGTTGAAAATCAAAATAACAAACATATTTTTATACAAAAATTTATTAGAAAATAAATGATTGATATACATATTACATATCTAAGGTACATACATTTCATATTATATTTCAATAAGGTAACAGTATATATGAATGTAGTAGTATACATACATATCGTTACCTTAATATAGAAAGACATAACTCATTATTTTGATATCGAGTTTTTTGTATATTATGATAGAAAAACATCGTATGTGTCGAAAAGTTCAAAAATCTCGATTTCAAAAACAAAATGAGTTAGAGCCTTTCTGTATTAATATAACGATGTGTATGTATACATACATAATTACCTATATTTAAAATTGGTAGTTACTAAATAAAATATCGATGTCTTCCTCTTTCTCATTTTCAGTCCCTTAGACACTATCTATGTATATAGAAGGGCCATAATTTAATATTTTTTTGAAATCGAGTTTTTCGTATATTTTGATAGGAAAACATCATATGTGTCGAAAAATTAAAAAATCTCAATTCAAATATGTAATGAGTTGGGCCTTGTTGTATTAAAATAACGATATGTATGTATACATACATAATTACCTACATATATTTAAAATTGGTAGTTATTACATAAAATTTCGATTTCTTGCTCTTTCTCATTTTCAGTCCTTAAGACACTATTTATAAAATAATTTTACTGATCCACAATGTTAAGACACAAACTATCAAATTATGCTATTTTCGTATAATTAAGTTTTATTTAAATAAGTTTATAATATATAAGCTAATAGTACATTTAAATCTGAGCGAAATCTACTACATACGAGATGTCGAGCAAAATCGAGTTGGTTTTGACTAGATTTCTAATAAAAATAAAAATCCAGTTTGTCATTACATTTTGCCAAAGTTTTATGATAAAACTATGTTTTTCGGAATATAAATTGGCAAATTGGCAACACAGCAACTTGTTTAAAAGTTAAACGTCAAACTTCATATACAAAAATTATTTATCGTTAATTTATTTTATATACAAAGTTTGATAATAAGATTTTGTTCTACATTACATTCTACATTAAGAATATAAATGGACACGTCATACAAATTAAAATATTGCAAAATAAAATAAATTTAGTGAGAGATTTTATTTAGAACGTAGTATAAATTACATACTTAGCAAAACAAATTACTGCAAGAAACTGGCCATAAAAGTTGATTAAATAATTATTATTTAATTAGATCATTCTAATGGATAATTTTTTAATATTGGTTTCTGTAAAATATGAAAACTAAAGTATGTGAATATAGTAAATCACATCTTAACTATAAACTTTAAGATTAAAAGAGTAAATCAACTCGTACGTTAGTATTATTAGCACCATAATTCACGCAATTATGATTCCTCCAATTTTCGATATAGCTACATCATACAATTATTGGTTATTAATTTATTTTTCTTACACAACGATTTTGGTACAAACCAATATTAGCATCACTGGTAGAAACAAGAATGCAAACTCCGTTGGCCATTAGAAAACATTACGCCGTCAGTAATAACCGGGGAAAAAAGCTTACAGCCTGGCAATAATGATATATAGTAATTATTGTGGACAAGTCCTGGATATTTATAGAAGATAAGACTGAGTCCTCTATAATTACAATCGCCTTATGAAACGCTCCTTCTCCGTCAGAACGTAAAATAAATTTAAAATATCGAATTTGTATGCTTATTTAATTTTTATTTACATGATGACGTTAAAAAAAGTAAAGGTTTTTTCAGTCCCCAATAATTACAATATGCATATATATATATATATATATGTATGTATATACAAGGGTTGCAGCATGATCAATCACAAAGACATGTACATATGTATGTGTGTATGTAAGTATATAAGCTCGTATGTATGTATGCACGTATGTGTTTTTTGCTTTTCTTTTATGCTTCTGCTTTTTCTTTTTCTTCACCAAAAAATTAAAATATATTACATTTGATTTTACGCACCTTTTATTTAATTTTTATTTTCCACAAGTTTAAGAAAACGTAAATGTTGGTGGCAAAATTCAAAGTCGATAACTATCCTTTTGTGAAGTTGAAAAATAAAACTTAAAAAAAATTAAACCGATTTCCAAAATAAGCACTAAAAAGCTACAAATAATATTGATCTAGTTAAATAAAATATTTTACATATGTTACCTATAGTGTTGTTTGAAGTTGGTGGCAGCAATATTGGTAACTAAGCACATACATACATACATATACATAAAAAGTACTTGAAATTTTTTTACCGGTCATGTTCCTATTTGTTTAGAACCTGTATTACTGGCACCAACTTCAAACAACACTATAGGTAACATATGTAAAAATATTTTATTTAACTAGAGCAATATTATTTGTAGCTTTTTAGTGCTTATTTTTGAAGTCGGTATATTTTTTTTTAAAAGTTTTATTTTCAGCTTTATATTGAAATATAGTATTAAATTATACATAGGGCGTGGCTACGCCCACTTCTTGTAAACAAGATTGTGCATTTTTAAGATTTCAAGGTGTGTGCCAAGTTTCGTAAATATTGGTTAAGTACAAGCACGCGAAATATTACACTAAAATTTAATAGGCGTGCCTCGCCCACTTTTTTGAACGCAAGATTATGCTTTATTTAAAAGATTAGGCTGTGTGCCAAGTTTCATAAAAATCGGTGAAATAGAACCACGTGAAATGTTATAATACATTTTAATAGGCGTATCCCCGCCCACTTTTTCAGCGTTAAAATTGTGTAATTTCAAGAACCAAAGATGTTTGCTAGGTTTCGCAGCAATCAAATAAGTAAAATCAAGTTAAAAAAATTGTGGGCGTGTCCCTGCCCACTTTTTTTAAGAATGGGACCAATGAGAAGCTAAACCCTCTCAGACAACATAAATTTTTACAATCGGTCTAAAATGAACCTACGCACCTAAAAAAAAGTGATTTGTGAATTGTTAACCTCCTTCTTTGTTTTGAAGTCGGTTAAAAAGATTATTAGTGGATATGTATGTACTTATAACAAACTTTCAAAATCCGGTTAGATTGGACCAAACCAAACAAAAATACATATTAAGGTATGTATTTATATTCGAAGATAGATCTTGCTCGCTCGAAATTCACAGAACAACTTGATATAACTGGTAAAAGTTGAAGATGGCGAAGACAAAGTTTAATCGCACCGTTAGCGCTTTACTCGTTAGAACCTAAGTGAGTACTCCGAAAACACTAAGTTGCTAGCAGCACGAGTTAAATTTAAGCCCTAACAGAGGAGTCAAACCAAAGGGTCAAGATTGAACTAAACATAATAACTTATAAGGGAAAAAGAGAAAATTTACAATTCAGATTAAACATTTTCAGATGTTTCAATCGATTCATATCTCGAAGAGGCTCTCCTCAAATCATGTTTTCCGATAATGCACATTAGGTCAAACGATCACTTTTTCTGTGCAAGTTTACAGATCTAACTATGCCAACTGGGATCCATTATTAAGAATTTGTTCTGATTTCAACAAATATTATAAGTTTATTGATTATGCTCAAAGCTTTAATTCTGTTCAATTTAGTATTATTTTTTTTCTTAATAATTAATGTTGTTTGTTAATAAATTTTGTTTTGGTCTGTAAGGATCATGAATATATAGACTAAATAAATAAATAAATAAAAGTGACCTCTTACTTTTTTGGTACACCAAAGGTGAAAACGAACCCTATTGTTTTCGCTACGCTCTCCATCTGTACGTCATGGGCTATTTTATCGCGAACTGTAAGAGCTAGTGTGTAGAACTTTGGCCGCTACAACAAAAAATGCATGAGAGTTAAAAATTAAAGGGTGTTCCAAAACGAGCAACGAAAATGTTAAAATACCATGTAATATACATACAATTGTATGTAAAATTAGTCTATTTTCATACAGACTACAACAATTAACACTAAAATTTAAAATAAGTAAAATTAAAGGATCAGTTAATGTAATTTTGACTATTTAATTTTGACAACTTGCTGTATCTTGGAAACTGCAAGAGGCAAGTCTTGAAATTTTCAATAACAGTAAAACAAAAAAATTCCAAAATTAAAAAATCGCCAAACGAAAAACAGCACAAAATTAAATAAAATCTAGCACTAAAATAAATCGCAAAAATTAAAAAATCACCAGAATGAAAATAAATTGAAAAAAATTAATTAAAAAATTAATAATAATTTTAATAATTAATTAAAAAATTAATAATAAAATTAATTAATTAAACGCCAAAAACCTAAAAAATTTTTTAAACGAGAAAAAATAACCAAATTAAAAAAAACGCAAAAAGAAACGCTAAAACTAAAAAAAAAATCATACAGAAAAACGCTCAAAACCGAAAAATCCCAAAAACCAAAAAAAAAGCCAAAACTATATATTATGTAGGCTCAAGTTCGTATAGTTTACATATCTAGTATCCGTACGGAATTCTTCGTGCACGAGTCAGAGTCGCACTTTACTGAATTTATTTGTCATTGTTTTTAATTATCAATACTTTAAAGACTCGTTATTTTAGTTTTTGGAAAATATTGTGCACTGTTCAGTGTTGCCAGAATTCTTAATGATAATATCTGCAATCTTTAAATTTTTTTTTACGAAAAAGGATTCAAAATCTGCACTTGATTTTTAAAATCTTCAAAACAATTTTTAAAACTATTTTTTTTATATTTTATAAAAAAAATTACATAAATACGGATGTACATGTGTAATATAAATATTTTTTCATTAGCACACATTCTAAAATTTTAATTCGACTTAAAATGTATTTTATTTAAATTTTTTAGAAAAAAATTTCTTAAAATAACTTTCAAGCACATTTTATTTTCTTATGTATGTGGAATGTGCATTTCGTTTCTGCTTAAGAAACTCTGATGAGTTTCTAAAAAATTTTTGAAATAAGGTAAAAAACTTTATATGTTTATAGAACGAGTATTATTAAGAATTACGTACACAAACATAATAGGTAATATTCATAAAAATTATTTTGGGTTACAAAGTTTGTTTTGGAAACCTTTTGTAAACCAAAACTATTTTTTATGAATACGGCAGAATAAGCTTAAAAGCTTCGAGCAAAAATCTTTACAAGCTAACATCTTCGATTTTGAATCCACTCTTATTTTCTCATTAGCTTTTTACAATTAGCTGCCACATTGCCTGAAGTCTACTGATGAGTTTGGCTGCTTTTCCACACACAAAGTTTACTTCTCTTTTCTCCTCTGTCCTACAAACTCAAAATTATGTAAAGAAAACTTGCGTGTAGAAAATCCAACTTTATCTAGGAGAAGCGCAATGCACATAACCAACAAACAAATAAAAATTCTTAATATTTATGTGCAATTAATATAAAATAAATGAGAAAATAAATCGGATATATAAAAAATTATACAAAAAGTCATTTAACTTGTTGCATAATAATGCAAAGGACTTGGAAGTTTTGTTTTATTCAAGTTCACTTGACTGAAAATTCTTTCGACATTTGCAAATGAATGTGGTAAAGACATTACATTTTGAATAAACTTAGGGTGCAAAATCGTAATCAGAATAAGCTCGTTTTATATCAGATATTGGTTTCTAGAAGCTTGCCAATGTTACTTCTTCTTTTTCTTTAATGAGATCCTTTAAGTTTAAAAATTGTAACTCTCTAAACTATGAGTCGTTCACACATAAAAGAAACAAGAAGTAGTAGCAAGTATTAGGAACAATTTCAAAAAATTCACTCTAATTGTACTTGAAAAATCGACGTTTTTAGGTCAAAAATCCTTAAATCCGCATTTCGTCTTTTTGGAGGGTAATAATCTGCAAAATCCAGATAAATCTGCATTTCTGGCAACCGTGGCACATATTTGTATATCAAAGTCAATAGATTTAAAATTTTCTGAAAATAAGCTTGTAAGCTCAGTACAAATTGTTCAAATTTAAGAGCGTTTTTCTTGAATTGCTGTAAAATGGAAAACAAAGCCACAATTAAGTATTGATGTTTTTTTTTCGTTAGAATAAATAATTTTAAAACGGTGAAATTCTCCATAAACATTGACATTATGTAGGTACCCAAAAATTGTGACTCAATTTGAGGACTTTCAAATTTAAAATATAAATATAGCATTAATCAATGAGTTAAGGTACGGTAACACTTGTCAAACATTTCCCCAAAACAGCGTAACCACTTAATGCTAATGAAAAATCTTTCAATTTAGAGAAAATTTTGCCAAGTTAAATAGTATCCAATAATGTTAGATTCTATAACATTACCTATTAGTTGTGTTAAAGAATGTCTAGGTGAAATGTGTTCTAGTTTTGAACATAAAAGCTTAACATGGCGGTTTGTACCAGCGGGAGCACCACATATTGGTGGCCTCTGGAAGACTTGCGTTGAAAGTTTTAAACTGCATTGCAAAAAATAGGTTCAATCTTGTCGATACACCTTTAAAGAGTTATCTACCATTTTGGCTAGAATATAATTGTATTTGTAATTCTCGTCCTTTATGCCCTATGCCTAATAATCCTAGTGAACCGCGAGCTTTAACATCTGGACATTTTTAATTGAATCGGCTATATTTTCTCTTCTGGAACCAAAGATATTTTACAGTCCTACACTAATAGGAAATCGTTGCCGAAAAATTATAGCTTTCATTCATGAATTTTGTATATGGTGGGAAGAGGAATATATCGTAGACCCATGCTGAGTATACATCTGGCATTTCTTGTGTTGTCATTTTCAAAATGTGTGCAACGCCATTCAAATTATGGTTTTTTTATATGGAAAGCAATGCCACACAACGAAAATACCAGAAATGTCAAACGTTATCACTAGTCCTTAATTTACAATTGAATCTAAAAATGTTCAACAGGAATCCTTAGTGATTCAAAATAATTTTTACTTCACTATTTTCAACAGGAGTCCTTACTGACTCAATTAATTCATATTTATATTTATACTTTAGCAAGTAAAAGTCTATGGTTTTTATCCTAAAGTTTGTTTCATTGTACCAAAGTGTATTAAATAATTTCAAATGCAATATCTTCGGAAATAAAATCTGAATTACAGCGAGTAAACCGTTAACGGGTTTTAAGTGTTGTTGGCCATTTAAACCTGTTTATATGGACATATTTACAATTAAATACGTATTAACACCAGTTCTTTGGAATTAATACCGAGTACTTCTTAACAAAAAGTAAAATATAGAAAATAAAAGCAGAGATTTTTTGATATACTGGAAAATATTAAACACTCTTGTGTTTTTATTTACCATGCCTGTCACAGAAACTAAATTCGATAGAAACTGATTTCAATTCCGTAATTAGTATCTTCCAAGAGCGAAAACCAAAGAATTTGCTGGCAATGAAACTACTTTAAAATTAATGGTCGGAATTGTAATTTTCTGTATGTGAAACAACTATATTTAAATAAAGAAAAATGTTTTTAGCAACTTCTTTAAAGTTTGTTTGCATTATTTAATTTTTTTACATATACATACATATAAAAATTTTTCTCAAGTCTTAAAGAAAAAATGCAGCACCACCATTCCGTCAAAAATAAATAAAACTCTAACACATACAGACACTACGTTTTAATATGAAAGTGGATCTGAAGCATCGGTCAATCCTCTTCGCCGCGATTTTCGGCAAAGACTTGACGTCTTTTGACATCCAAAGCTGCAGTTATTGCAATTCTAGACATTTCGTTCTAATGTTTAAATTTGGTTCACTTCAATAAAAAAATTGTTGTGCCCTTGGTATTTTGTTTGGCTCTTCTAATAACCATATGTTTTTTCTTTTGCCCAATGTTGCTATATTTAAATTGAAAACAATAAAATTTCGCTTTTTCGGAATGAACAAATTCGATGGAAATCAACCGAAATGAAAATTCGTAATCAAATCATTTCGATCGATTTCTGTTACAGGCTTATATATTACATTTTATATAACATCCATATTATCGGATATACGCCGATATAACATACGTGGCTCAAAATTCGAATTTATTTATTATTTTTAGTATTCAACATGAGTTTATATTTTATGTCATAACCAAAATTAAATATAAAATTATTATTTGTATATATTTCTTTTAGTTGTGATTTACCGTTGCCGTGATATGGCGGATAGTTGCGGTATGTGTCTAGCGCTGGCTGAAAAGTATAATTGCGGTTGGTGCTTATCGACTAATACATGTGAAGTTGAAGAACAGTGTAACAAACATAACAATGAAGGCAAAACCGATTGGTTGAATCGCATGGAAACATGTCCCAATCCTGAAATTCATTCATTTTCCCCTAAAACTGGGCCATGGGAAGGAGGTACTAACATTACTATACGTGGAATTAATTTGGGGAAAAATTTTACTGATATCTATTCGGGAGTACGCATAGCTGGTATAAATTGTATGCCTTTCCAGCAGTATTACATAGATACAAAACAAATTGTTTGTACGGTCGATAGTCCGGGAGAACAAATGTACCGCAATGGTCGTATTGTAGTTCAAATCGGAGATTACCGTGGCGAATCAAAACAAGACTACGAATTTGTAGATCCAAAGATAACAAATTTTAGTCCGAAGTATGGCCCAGTATCTGGTGGCACGCAAATACGTATAATTGGAAAATACTTAAATGCTGGCTCTCGAATTCAGGCTTTTATTAATGATCATTTGCCTTGTGAAATTTTAAGCGTTGAAGTCAATCAAGCAATTTGCAGAACATCTCCATCTCCAGGAATTATTGAGGGGCGAATTAAAATGACTTTTGATAATGGTCCACGTGAATTTAATGAATATAATTACAAATATGTATTGGACCCAACAGTTGAACAAGTTTATTCAGGGCCTTCGGGAGGACAATTGAAAACTCCAAAGGGTATTCCTGCTGGTGGTATCGAAATAACTGTAACTGGTACCCGATTTCATTACATACAAACACCCAGCATTTATGTTATATATCAGAACATGACATATTTAAGCCAGTGTGTTGTGAAAAATCCAACCAGTATGACGTGTGATTCACCAGCAATTGAATTGATTAACAACGATTTGTTGGATGCTGAGAGTCCTGAAAAACTGGAATATGGGTTTTTAATGGACAACGTTATGCAAGTTCAAAACCTTTCAATGAAACACAATAACTTTTTTGAACTGTACCCGAACCCAATTTATTTTAACTTTGAAGAACGCGTCAAGTATTATAAAAGTGAATATTTAACCATAAACGGTCGTAACTTGGACCGAGCCTGCAAAGAAACTGATGTTCAAGTTTTCATCGGAAAGAAGCTGTGCAACATTACATCTCTTTCACGTCAACAATTAACATGCAGACCTCCATCGGAACCTTTCACAGGAGACTATGACGACGATGATGATGACAGCGGTGATGTTAGTGGAAAAAGGGATGGTTCTGGACCTGAAGTCATAGTGCGTGTTGGACGTTCTTTGACATACAGAATTGGTGTACTGAGTTATGCATCTCCTAATATAATTCATGATTTGGGAAAAAATGCTTTTGCTGTTGTTATAGCTGGCGTCATTGTATTGCTACTGATTTTCGTTGCTCTTCTTGTAGCATACAAAAAGAAAACATCCGAGTCTAACCGAGTGTTAAGAAATATGCAGGAACAGATGGATATTTTAGAACTTAGAGTAGCGGCCGAATGTAAAGAAGCCTTTGCTGAATTACAAACTGAAATGACAGATTTAACAGGTATAATGATTTTTTTTAGTTATCTAAATAATACAAGTTTTTCCCAAAAGGTGATTTAACCTCTGGAGGTATACCATTTTTGGACTATTGCACATATGCCATGAAGATTTTGTTTCCTAACCACGAGGACCACATTGTATTGCAGTGGGAAAGACCAGAATTGTTGCGAAAGGAGAATGGTCTGCGCCTGTTTGGCAAACTTATTATGAATAAAACGTTTCTCTTATTATTTATAAGAACCCTTGAATCCAATCGCTACTTTTCCATGCGGGAGCGCGTTAACGTTGCGTCCTTAATTATGGTCACTTTGCAATCAAAACTGGAGTATTGCACAGATATATTAAAAACTCTATTAGGTGATTTGATTGAAAAATGTATTGAGGGCAAATCGCATCCAAAGTTATTGCTACGACGAACTGAAAGTGTAGCTGAAAAGATGCTTAGTGCATGGTTTACCTTTTTGCTTTATAAATTTCTGAAAGAGTGCGCCGGTGAACCACTATACATGCTCTTTCGTGCGGTAAAGGGCCAAGTGGATAAGGGTCCGGTTGATGCTTGCACACACGAAGCTCGTTATTCATTAAGTGAGGAAAAGCTGATTCGTCAATTAATCGATTTTAAACCAATGACTGTATTCGCCAGTATTATTCAGCAGCAAATATTTTGTAACAATATGGAAATGTTGCCATCTCATACTGAAAATGTGCCCGTAAAAGTGTTGGACTGCGACACTATAGGACAAGTAAAGGAGAAGTGCTTAGATACAATATATCGTAATATACCAGCGAGTCAAAGGCCACGAAAAGATGACTTAGATTTAGGTGAGTACACACTACAGCTAAAAATTAATGTGAAAGCAAAGTTTGCTTTTGATAAAAACAAAAATTAAACTATTATTTAAAAATATTTTTAATGAATACATGTATTTAAAAAAACAATTAGGTATTTATCCTATGTAAAATTTTTTAGAGATTTATCTTTACGTCGCGGTATTCCACCATTGTTTTGGAACAAGTCATAAAGCTAATTTTTTTCAGGGAAAATTTCTTAATCGGGCTCAAAGTCAACATTTCCTCAGGGGCAGAGATTATATGTTAACTTCAGCTATTAAACATTTAATGAAAGGGAATATCAGAAATAATTTTATTGTTGCGAAAGTATACGTAAGGTTACCTCTTCACGTTTTTATTAACAATTTTTTTTTTTATAATTTATGACTACTTACTTAAATATTATTGTAATAGCAGTTAATGTATTGTTTCAAGGCTAGAAGGGAGCAGGGAAAAATTTTGGGAAATGAAACAGAATCAATGTTTATTATACAAATATAAAAACTTTGGTTTATTTAACTTTAGAGATATACGTAGGCGAATAGGTAAAATCTTTAAATACAATTTTGTTACATCTCTTGGCAAGTCTTTCTTTGCTATTGTTTGTTTGAATGCAGCGCAATCAGTTACTAGTTTGAAATGTATACCCAACAAATAAATTCTGAATTTCTTGAGTGCTAGATAACCGGCTTTGACTTCTAAGGCCGTGTGTGTGCCATGTGTCAAAGAAAACGTAACTACTAATTACTATTGAGAAACTGTTCGATTCAGACATGGAGGCTTATTCTGAATTGCGATGCGAAAATCAATGCGATGCGAAAATACATAAATGCGAACAATTGCTATTCTGTATTGCGATATTCGCAAAGTTCTTTTTTAATCGCATTTCAAATGCGAAAAGGTGGCAAGTCGGTATTCTACATTGCGAAAACAAATGTCAAACACATGTCAAATTCGCAAAATTTATTCGACAACAAAAAAGCATTCGCAAAGCACAAACATGTGAGTGAAAGATGATATTTTACTTATTTATTCATCATATATTTATTATCTAATTCGGGGAAGCAAGCAATGAGACCACCAAACCGCGTCAATTCGAAATAATGCTAGAATTTATGAATAAGCTTACCCAATTGGCAAGAGGTCATTTGAAACTGTGTGGCAAACGTTGACTGAAGAACTAAATATCAATGGTCCACCTATTAGAGAAGCTGCAGGATGGAAAAAGGTATTCAATATATAAACCAGTTCAAAAATATTTAATTTCAACTTTAATTTTAATAAGTTTGGGCCGATTTTAAAGTACACACCAAACAGAAGCTAAGACGAAATAAAACCGACATTTGCGGCACTGGCGGCGGCCCATCAAGATGTAATCGACTGTCTGCCTTAGAGGAGCAAGTGGTGAAATTGTTAAACATGACGTAAATGGATTACCGGGCGCACTTCCCTTCGGGGCAACAACTGCTTCCAATCTTGAAAGAATGGCGAAGACATGGCATTCAAGCTTAGAATATCGGATTGGCTTCTAAGCAATCTTCTCTGTATCCTTTCATTTTGCTCATGCTCTTCTTCGTTGTCGAACCACAGTGCCAAAGTATCCATTTTTCTTATTTTTTTCTTACAGAACTTCCTAAATAAATTTTACAAACAATTTTCACAGCCAAACACAAACAATTTATTTATTTTTAATTTGACGTTTGTTGACACTGACGTTTATTTCAGCAGCGTTGATTTGAAATAAATTGCGAATGCGATTGAGAAAGTATAACAGAATACCAATTTTCTTTCGTATCGCATTGATTTTCGCATCGCAATTCAGAATAAGCCTCACGTATTTATTTAAATGGAAACTGTTTAAATCATGTTGGATTCTATAAAATTGTCTATTAGTTATGTATGAAACTGTTTAACTTGATAAATACGTGTCTACTCTTTATTGGACACATGGCATACATGAAATGCCAAATGTAAACCCAGCCTATGATATAGCTATGTAGACGACCCACAGTCGGCAATTAAAAAAAATGGAATTAATTTTGCAGTTTCTAAACGTGCCGCCCGATTGTTATGCAATTTCATATAGCATATAAGGAGGTGTCACCGAGCTTAAGTCTGGAATTTGGATTATATATATTTAAAGGGGCGGAGCCACAAGTCCCAAAGTGGGCAACCTCGGGTCAATGAAAAATTCAAACCGATGCCAAGCTAATGTTTTTCATCTGATAGAAAATATTTTTTGCAAGTGGATTTCTTTATCCAAGAGCTAAAAAAAGTCTCCCACATTTATGCATTTTCGTTTACAGTTTAGGAAATATTCGATAGAAAAAATTTAATTTTTGGACTTTTACCAACCTCGGTCCACTGTTCTGCTAATGGAGAAGTCAAAGATTGTTCCATTTTAAATAAGAAACAGTAACGATAAAAAAATTTTTTTAGCATATAGAAAAAAATTGGTATCAAAAGCACAACTAAGTCAAAAGTTATACGCAATTTAAAGTAAATATTTAAAAAAGTCGATTTTTTGAGTTTTTTTCAGAAAAAAGAAACATTGGGTGGTATTATTGATTCCGCACGGAAAGGAAAATTCGACGGAAAGAACTATCGATCGATATACAAATTGTATTTATTCATTCCTGCGGTATATGCTTTCCGTGAAATTGATTTAACGTCCCTGTTGTTGTTAATTCTGACGTGGTGTAGTGCCGGCTGTTGTTAAAAAGCACTTTAAAAGATATACATATGTATATTATCAATATATAAATAATATTGCTTTCAGAGTTACCTCTCTAACAACTGACTGTCATTAACTCAATCTCTTTGTTTTGGTGCTGCTACTAAAAATCAATAAAAATTCTTACTGTTGTTTGATTGCTTTGCATAGCAACAAATAACTCACAAAAGCATGTTGACTAGATGAAGTCTTAAGTTAATAAATCATGGCGTATTAATTAATAGTTTTTCTCGTAGTTAAACAATTTATAAAATAAAATTGGGCTAGCTATATGTCAAGATGACACCCATATGTCAAGATGATAAATCGTGTTAATTGGCTGGGATTCAAAAAATATCTTAGTAGTCATTGCACGGAAAATATTACGCTAAGAACACCCTATGATATTGAATCGAACATTGCAAATCTTAACGAGAATATTAAACAAGCTTCTGAACATGCCACTACCTCCCATCCGCATACTGGGTTCAATAAAATTTATTCTACAGACGTTGAACATCTCGTACGTGAAAAAAGAAGAGCTAGAAGGGAATGGCAACAGCACAGATAACCTCAACACAAAATCAGATTTAAAGAGTGCACTAAACGACTCCAAGAGTTGCTTGCATCTGAAAAAACTGCATCTTTTAAAAATTATCTGGAAGGCCTTGATGTCACACCATCATCTAATTACTCTTTGTGGCGCGCTGCTAAAAAGCTTAAAACACCCGTTGAGTTTAAGCCACCTCTGCGCACATCTACCGGAGGTTGGGCAAGAAGCGATACCGGAAAAGGTAACATATTTGCTGATCATTTAAAATCCGTATTTACACCATATACATTTACCGGTGTTGCTGATTTGCCGAGTGTAGTTGCTCTATCCCGCTCGACCCTTAAAATTTACGATGTGTGATGTACAAAAACTAATTGCCGAACTCAACCCGAAAAAAGCTCCCGGTATGGATGGAATTAGTAACCAGATGCTGATTAAGTTACCTCGTACTGCAATTAGAATCCTGTTATTCATTTTTAATGCCATTTTATGACTGGAGTATTATCCAGACTGCTGGAAGCTTGCCAATGTTAAAATGATTCCAGCCAGCCAGGTAAAGATCTTACCAAGGCTGAGTCATATAGGCCAATAAGTTTACTGTCAACAATGTCAAAGCTTTTTGAAAAGCTACTCATGACAAAATTGTCTTCAATTTTAACTAATAATGGGTGCATCCCGGACCATCAATTTGGATTTAGAAGCCAGCATAGCACCATTGAGCAAACGCATAGATTGGTTCAATTTATCAGAAAAACATTTGAGGAAAAGAAGTATTGTTCTGCCCTGTTAATTGATGTTTCTCAGCCATTTGATAAAGTGTGGCATGAAGGCCTGATTTTGAAATTAAAGACATACTTACCAATAAACATTCTAAATCTTTTGGAAAGTTAAATTCTTGCACGAAAATATACAGTTGTGGAAGGACACTTTATGAGTATGCCTGAAACTATCTCATCCTGTGTGCCACAGGGGAGTATACTGGGGTCATTTTCATATTTGATTTATACTTGTGATATGCCTGTGAGCAGTAGTATCCACACTTCTAAATTTGCCGACGATACCGCCTGCCTTAGTATGCACGAAAACCCTGATGAGGCATCCCGAAAACTCCAGGAACACATTAGCCAGATGGAACTATGGTTAAACTTATGGAGAATTAAGGTAAATGAACAAAAGTGTGTCCATATAACATTTACCTTACGAAGAGATACTTGTTCCCCCATTCGGATTAATAATCAAGTTGTTCCTCAACATTCAAATGTGAAATATCTTGGTATACACATCGATCGACGCCTTACATGGAAACATCACAATCAAATGAAACTAAAATTAACTCAGGTACATTGGCTGATTGGCAGAAATTCAACACTCAGCCTAGACTGCAAACTTTTAATATACAAGTCGCTTTTAAAGCCAATATGGTGTTACGGTATCCAGTTATGGGGCACTGCTTCTGCTTCCAATGTAGAGAGAATTCAGCGAAGACAAAACAAAATTTTAAGGTTAATAACATCTGCTTAACATCCAGTTTGAATCATAATGAAATAAAGCCAAAAAATCTTGTTCGAAATTAGTGTTCTCGACAAAATTAGGGAAAAGGGAACAGTTACACAATTGTCTTTCCTTGGTTTTAATTTAAGATAGCCACAGAAAATATGTGTTTTTTTTATATTAAAAATTATTTTTGATTCCTTTTAAACTCACTATAAATTAATTCAAACAACATTAATAACATTAAATTTTAAGTATACTTTACAAAAATAATTGAATTTGAATATTTTCCTTAAAATTACTTACAACTATCTTTAACTGTTGTTGATTTCTCCAGGCCAATGTCCTGTTGCTGTTGATTTCTTCAAGTCAATATTTTACTGCTGTTAATTGCTTCCTTCTGTTGTTGATGAATTTTGTTCTGTGTTTTTTATATTTCATTAAAATATTAACATTTGTGGCTTTTACCTTTTATCCTCTGCCACAGAAAGTTTAATTTAATTGTATAATCGCCATTTGGTTAAACCAATTATAAAAAGTTTAATTAATTGTTCTTTTTCTTCTTTAACGAAAGGATACTTATTTTTAAACAAAAGTTTTTATTTCCTTTCTCCTTTTTCTTTGAAAGGATACGTTTATCACGAAGGTTTTTTATTTGCTTTTCTCCTTTTTAGGATACTTGTTTCTCACAAAGTTTTTTTTATTTGCTTTTTCTCCTTTTTTCGAAAGGATACTTGTTTCTTTTTCTCACAAAGATTTTTTTCTTTTCTCCTTTTCCGAAAGGATACTTGTTTGTTTTTCTCAAAAAATTTTTGTTTGGCATCCCGGTTGAGCGCCCAGTTAATTTATTTGTTCAAAAAAGTTTTAAAAAAAATTTAATTTTATTTTTATTCTTCATTGTTCTCCGCTTAATTGTATGCTTAAGACTAACTTAAAACTACTGCAGTCCCCACAATTAGTACCTGTTTACCGTTTTAGAATTTTTGCCTGAAAAGCATTTTTCATGAGAAAACAATTTGAGAAACCCAACACCTCTATTTTGCTGGATATGTCAGCATAAACGGTGGGAAAGGTATGAACATAGTTAATTTAAAATAAGACAAAAATCAAATACCTTGAGTTATATATATATATATATATATATTATTTTCCTGTTTCTTTTACACTGCTTTTTCACTTGTGTTAATTTAAAATAAAATATTCTTACGCACCTTTTTATTAAATATGTGTCTCAAGTAAGAAAAAGTACAAACTTGCGATGGTGAATTGTGGTTGACGTGGATTCCTTTAACACAATGTGAAAATGAAAAAAAAAACAAATTTAGTAGATTTCTTTGAAAAAACCACAGAATCCGGATCGAGTGGACCAAATGTTTGCGTGCAAAAAGGGTAAATTTCAAATATATACAAATTTTAAATAAATAGTGAATATTACCTTTTATACCGTTTGGGAATAAAGAAAAAAGACAAGTATTTCCAATATTTAAGTTTAATATATTTTTATTTATTCTAATATGGAGTTTGTGTGTTCGCAGATCAAGGCTCTTAGATAATGAAAAAGAAAAAATGTGTTCGTCGGTAAAATGACGAAAGCAACGTTTAAGCGTTCCGTTAGCGGTTTACTCGTTGTAATATAAATAGTTACTCCGAAGGCACAAAGTTGTAAGCTTAAGGAGCAAAATCTATGTCTCAAAAAGGGAGTTAAATAACCAAACCAGCCAACTTGCATTTAAAATTATATAGGGTAAATTAAATAGAAATTCGACTTAAACAATCACTGTTGCGTAAATTGTTTTTCCCACGAACATGAGGTTAAAATTGCAAAAGTGCTTTTAATTGCGCAACGTGTAATAAAAGTCGTCAGACTTTGCTACGTCGGGAAGGTTCAAATACTGAAGTTGCGACTCAAGTTAATTCTGACACATTTATAAGTACAGTTGCCCATAATACTAGCCTGACTCATAGTACTAGCAACGTGGTACACAATACTGATGTAAATGTCCAGCTAGGGCTCTTACTGATCCAGCTTCAGTGTCATCGTTTATCTCTGAACTTGTTGAACTTTCATAGTGAACACACGTCATAGCGAAGTTTTACTTACATACATACGAAACAAAAAATAAAAATCATACCAAAAATATTCGTTATACATATTGACTTCGATAAATAAGCTTTATTTGCTTTACTAATATTTTTTAACTTAGCAAAAAATAACAAAAAAACGCAAACAAAGTGACATGGAGGAATACTCTATATGAGTACTTCAAAAGAAAAAATTTCGAAGTGAGTTCTAACGGCAGAAATACTTATTTTACTGTGATTTCTGAAGCTCTTAATGATAGCAATAAAAATAAAAAATTTGATACTAGTATTTTTCAAACGGCAAGACCACTTTTTCGTCAGCGATCAACTTCGCTTTGTCCAATGCCAACTAGTGATTCATTAACATTACAGTTACCTAGTGCTTCGTCATTTAAACCCAATGTCCAAGTCGGTATGGACAGATACATATGTAATTGTGGTAAAGTGTGGGCGAATCCCAAATTCTTCTAAAATTAAATCTGCTCCAAAGATATCTAGGGATAACAGCGCATACTCTACTAATCGTCAAAATCGTTTTTCATTATTGCAAGACAACGACAACAACGTTGTATCCTCAGACAAAACCTCAAAACCACCACCAATCTATCTGAGGGGAAAAAAATTCAAACGCCCTTATTAAAAAAATAATTATTGGTCATTGGGGAGAATAAATTTCACATTATTCGATTAAAATGTGGTAACATTTATGAAACAAAAATTCAAATTTACTGAATTTGAAAAAAATAAAACAAGTTTCTATACATACCAGCGTAAGAGTGCTAAATGCCTGCAGATCGTATTGAAGGGAATAGATTCTTATTTTGTTCCCGAAGAAATAAAAGATGCACTCGTCCTCAATAGGGAGAAGATCCCCCAGCCTCTATTTCGTGTTGAACTGGAGCCAAATGATATGCAGATTAAAAACACGAGATACATTCAAATTATAGCCTGAAATACCTCTTCTGATAACGAAAAATCACAGTTCAGGACCTGCACAGTGCCATAATTGTCAAGAATATGCCCACACAAAAACTTACAGGAATTTACCTACAGTTTGTGTTATGTGCGGTGAATTGCACGATACTGCTAGTTGTACTTAACCAAAAGATTAATATAAAAAAAGTGCAGCAATTGTGGAGGTAATCACACTGCTAACTACAGAGGATGTCCTGTGTACTCCTGCATTAAGTAGAAAATGAGAAAAACGTAAAGTAACTACACATGTATCATATTCTGACGCTGTGAAGATCAATTCTAATCCCATGCAAAACGTGTCTCCACCAAATAATTCAACGAATGCAAACTCAAGCTTTAACTTCAGTCGCCTTGAAGCTACTATTGACAATTTGGTGCAAATTATAAATAATTTTACAACAAAAATTACTAGCATGATGCAAGAAATGCATTCAGAATACTCTTTTTCATGCATTAGTTAAAAATATCTTAGTAGTCATTTGGCCAATTTGGCTTCGCTAGCGGCATTTTATTCAAAGTAAAGAAGATATCTTCAAAAACTTTTTTTTTCTCAATTCAGAAAAAAATTAAACAATTTTTGGAAAAAAAATTAAATTTTTTTTTTATTTTTAATTTAAAATTTTTTATTTTTAATTTAAAATTTTTTATTTTTAATTTTTTTTTTTAATTTTAAATTTTTTATTTTTAATTTTTTTAATTTTTTATTTTGTTTTTAATTCAATAAACATTTTCCACCATATATTCATATATAAAATAAAAAAAAACTCTCAACTCAAAGAGAAACCATATTATAAAAGAAATATTAATCAGCAGCGTTGTCAACTTTTAAATTTGAAAAAGCACTGAAACCACTAAAAAAGCGCGTAATTTAAATAAAAAAGCACTAAATTTTGTAATTATTATAATATATTAAAAAAAATTGTTATACACAAATATGCATATAAAAAATATAATAATCGGTTGACTTTGCATTAGATATTTAAAACTATAAATTTGAGGCATCCGATACACATTTTAATTGTATAAGAATCAGTGAATTCTCAAATCAGTTTGACGAAGCCTTTTGTATTTATTATAAAAAAATTTAATTTCAATAATTTTTCGTCAGGAAATAAACGTATTTTTCGAATTCAATCAAATTAGAAATAATAGATAATTGTTTCTGAGGTTAATAGCTGATTACATTTTGAACTCGATGGTCTTAGTAGTTAAACAATTTTTAAATGAAATTTGGATTTTATTATATTATGCTGTGAATACATTATTTCGGCTGAGACCGAACTATGTGAAAAAGATAATAAATTATGATCGAAATAAAATAGGTTTTAAAAGTGTTGTGCAGAAAACCCAATATAAATAACAAAGTTAATAATTAAAAAAAGTGATTTGCAAGTTTATCAAGTTAAAAAAATATTCATATGTATGTACTTATTAATATTTTAGAAAAAATGTAACCAAAATAAAAAAAGACTGGACATTGCGAAATATAGTTATAAATAACCAAAGCGTAAGCCAAGTGTAAGGACAATCTGTTACGTACTTTAGACTTAAATAAAGTCAAAGAAAAAAAATGCGATCAACTTCTTCGTTTAATTATAAAAGTGACAGAAGTTTGATGGGAATGCAACTTTTGATAATGCTTCAAGCGAGTTCATATCAACTGAAAACTCGATAGTGGACTCAATATTTTCCCTAGACTAGAAAAAATTTCGATGTTACACTATACTTGGGTAAATGCTTCTATTCTGTCTTCTTTGTTGTGTGGCAAAACGTTTTTTATAATAATTGTGCTTTAAATGTTAAAGTTTGAGAGTAACATGGCGCTTATTCCTTCAACCAAGCCTTGCACAATCTTAGTAGAATTTTTTTAAATGCTCCATTTAAGTTCAGAGCTTATTTTTTTTATATATAGATTTCCTCGAAAGAAAAGTAGGTGAGGAAATTTTTCTTCGAATTTTTGGTTTAGTGCCACGGACTCGAAACAAAAAGCACCGAAATTAATTTAAAAAAGCACTGAGCACTAACTTTAAAATTTTTCGCGTCGAAATTTTCAAAAAGCACTAAAAACGGTGCGAAAAGCACCGAGTTGACAACGCTGTTAATCAGATTCTTCAGTATCAGATTAAGAGAAATCATCTTCAAAATGATGCATTATAAGCAAGCTTTTAACTTCCTTATCGAAACTAATATTTCTGGAATAGGAAATTGATGAGCCGTTGGACAATGAAGATATTAAGGGATCAGAAGAAACAAAAAGAGCGTTAATTATATATTCCAATGTATTTTTCCTGTAATTTTTTCTGGTATTATTTTCACGGATGTTCCGATAATCTTTATTTCTGGCTTCAAGCGCTTCCTCGGACATCATACCAATTGGAAGCGAAAAATTATTGATTATGTCTGCTCCATGAATTAAAATTCTGTGAACAGACGAGGGCATGTAAAACCAAGGGTATAAACTAACAAAAATTTCGGCAGTTTCCATTGCGTAAAGTCTGAATGCCTCCGTGTTTATATCGTATCCACATGCAAGTGCTCGTAAGACGACGCTGAATCGATATATTAAATTTTCGTTCACTCCAGTTATACGAGCGGCTAAATCTGGTTGTTGAAAGAACCTTCTTGCCGCATTTCCATTGTTAGTATTTCCAGTAACAGCCATTGGTGTGTCGACCAACAAATGCATTTCTTCTCGTAGCTTCTGCTGTATATTTGTTTTATTTTGTCCAACAATATACTTGTCAGCACCACGAGTTTGCCACTTTTTTTTATTGGTATTCTATAGGATATGTGCAAAATACATTCAAAAAACCTTATCCACGCGTGGAGACTGGATAGCCCATATTGAAAGAGGTTCACTTTAATTGGAAAGCTCTTCACCAAATTTAAGTCATTCATATTTTTCGGTGTTGCGTTGCAGATTCCGCATATTTGCGAAGAAGATTCTGAAATGACGCTGAAAGTTTTACCATCAAGCATGGTCATGTGAAATTGGTGATCAATAATCAATGAGTTTACATATGTTGGCACAATATTTAATATTTGGCTCTTAATATTTTCAATTTCCCTGCGACTCAGGTCCGCCGTTTCCTTCTCGCAAAGTATTTTTATTGGTCGACAGTATCGTGTAGAAGAAGGTCGATTGTTTTTCCATAAAACTGTCGGTCCGTTCTGCACTTGCAGTGGTACAATACAAATTGAAAATAAATATTGGTCTCTCATGTTTCCTTCGCAGTCGTTAAATTTTTGCCTATATGTGGAATGGCCGCTGCTGCCATCACAACCCCATTTGTAGACAGCAGTTAAATGGGTGTTATTATTACTTGTAGATGGGATTTCAAAACTTTCAGGGTGTGCTTCCATGATCTTATTTATTGTATGGTCCACAAGACTTTGTAGTGGCACTTCAGCATAATAATCAGTGACTGTAATGTCACCAAGATAGCACTTTTTTTTGGCGAAGCGTAATTTTTCGTAACATGGATATATATCGGCGTTTTGGTTTCTTGCTGATTTCTTGTTCAAGTTCCAAGTGTATCTGGTATGTCCAAGATCTACAAATAGCACAAGCGCTTTATCGTCCGAAAATTTTGATGGGGCTTTGGTTTGTTTATATTTTTTATTACCTTTCCGCTAAAATCCTCATCGCCTTTTACCATTTCTACAACTTTGGAAGTACTGCGCTTTCCAGCTTTATATAAACTGCAGCTTGCAGCTACCAACAATCCTTCACATGACACTTCCTCTGTAAGCCCTGACATCTTATTGACTTGCGTTTTTCTGCAGCACTCGGAAAGCTCTTTTTCCGGTCGTCCAATATTTTCATTTGCTTTTTTTCCCTAATAATACCAATGGTGTATATAGCCATTCTTGGTTAATTTTTTCGAAAAACACCTTACTTCTGCCACAGGCCTTCCAGTTTTGGATAAGCATACTAGCAAAATTTAGCAGTTTCCTTACAATTTCCCACTGTTCCTTCTGAGTATAGGTAATTTTGCTCAAAACGGTACCAAGAACATAATTTTCCACGGCGAGAAACTTCTTGGTGGGGATCGCTTCTTCATGCCATATTAAAAAAAGGGTGCGTTTTCTCACTGACATTTTGCCTAAAAAGTACAATAAATTGAAGGCTCGCAGGTACTCGCAGTAAATTTTGGACATTTTGGACTCACAATGGTTTACACATATAGGAAAATTTACAATTACACTGAATGCAGGTTAATTTTGTAAGTTCTACTCCACGAAAGACAGGTGTACGTTACAATGGGCGAGTTGCTAATACACTTACGGCCTGTCCCACGATGTCACTAGAACTCGTTCGATCGAATACTTATACCGAAAACAAAAACAAATTTTCTAATTTTATTGTTGTTTGCAATACAAGTTGTCGATCGACCGATTTCTGGTGACATCGTGGGACAGGCCGTTAAACACGATTACGTTTTATAAATAACATAAGTATACACAGATCACAACCACAGTTTTTTTATATAATACATACCTTGGCGTTAGTATATAAAAAAACTTTTAATGAAAATAATAAAATTTGCAAGTTTAACACGAATAGCAAAACGATGATCAAAAAGGCGGAAATATTTTGCACAACACTTGCAGAAACATATGCTGACTTTACAGCTCACAGCTGTTCATCAGCTGTAAGCTGAGCTTTTAAATATCGATACAAATCTAGTGAATGTATTTGTTATCGATTGTTAAAAGAAAATTAACGGTTTTTCAAATTTGAAAATTTGAATTAAATGCCGCTGGCGAAGCTAAATTGGCCACTGTGCATTGTACGGAAAACATTGCGCATTGATGATGTTGAATCTAACATTGCCAATCTTAACGAAAATATTAAGCAGTCTGCTGTACATGCCACTTTCTCCCATCCGCAGACTGGTTTTTAATAGAATATATTCTACGGATATTGAACATCTCGTATGTGGAAAAAGAAGAGTTAGAAGGGAATGGCATCAGCATAGATCACCCCAAAATAAAATCAGACTTAAAGAATGTACTAAACGACTCCAAGAATTGCTTGCATCTAAAGAAACTGCATCTCTTAAAAATTATTTGGGAGGTCTTGATGTCACACCAACATCTAATTACTCTTTGTGGCGCGCTGCTAGAGGGCTTAAAACACCCGTTGAGTTTAAGCCACCTCTGCGCACATCTACCGGAGGTTGGGCAAGAAGCGATACGGAAAAATGTAAAATATTTGCTGAGCACTTAAAATTCGTATTTACGCCAAACACATGTACTGGTGTTGCTGATTTGCCAAGTGTAGTTGGACACAACTCTGGAAGCTTGCAAAAGTCAAAATGATTCCAAAGCCGGGCAAAGGTCTTACTAAAGCTGAGTCATATAGGCCAATAAGTTGGCTGTCAACTATGTCAAAACTCTTCGAAAAGCTGCTCATGGCAACAGCATAGATCACCCCAAAATAAAATTAGATTTAAAGAGTGCACTAAAAGACTCTAAGAGCAGCTCGCATATGAAAAAACTGCATGACTTAAAAACTATCTGGAAAATCTCGATGTCACACAAGCATCTAATTACTCTTTGTGGAGCGCTGCGAAAAGAATTAAAACACCCGTTGAGTTTAAACCACGTCAGAGTGATACTGAAAAAGGTAACTTGTTTGCAAAGCATTTAAAATCCGTGTTTGCCCCAAACACATGTACTGGTGTTGTCGATTTTCCGAGTGTAGTTGCGCTACCCCCTCGACCCATAAAACTTAAGACGTGTGATGTACAAATACTATTTGCTGAACTCAACCCGAAGAAAGCTCCGGGTATTGATGGTATTAGTAACCAGATGCTTTTAAACTTGCCTCGTATTGCAATTATAATCATGTTATTCATTTTTAATGCCATTTTACAACTAGGGTATTATCCCCACAGCTGGAAGCTTGCCAAAGTTAAAATGATTTCATTATTTCCGGGTAAAGATCTTACCAAGGCTGAATCATACATGCCAATAACTCTGCTATCAACAATGTCAAACCTTTTCGAAAATCTGCTCATGTCAAAATTGTCCCCAATTCTAATTGGTAGTGGGTGCATCCCAGACCATCAGTTTGGTTTTAGAAGTCAGCATAGCACCATTGAACAAACGCAAAGATTGGTTCAATGTATAAGAAGAACATTTGAAGAAAATAAGTACTGTACTGCACTGTTTATTGACGTTTCGCAGGCATTTGACAAAGTGTGGCATGAAGGCCTAATTTTAAAATTAAAATCATATCTACCAATAAATTTTCTGAATTTATTAGAAATTTACATTACTACCCGGAAGTGCATGGTTGTTGAAGGAGAATTCATGAGTGTGCCCGAATCTATATCATCTGGTGTGCCACAGGGGAGCATACTGGGGCCAGTTTTGTATTTGATTTATACTTTTGATATGCCTTTGAGTATTAATATCCATACATCTATGTTTGCCGATGATACAGCCTGCCTAAGTATGCACGAAAACATTCAGGAGGCTTCCCGATATCTACAAGAACATATTACACAACTGGAACTATGCTTAAAATTATGGAGAATTGAAGTAAACGAGCAAAAGTGTGTTTAGGTAACATTTACCCTGCGAAGAGATACTTATTCCCCAATTCGAATCAACAATCGAGTTGTTCCTCAACATTCACACGTAAAATACTTTGGTATACGCCTTGATCGAGACTTACATGGAAACACCATATTGACACACACCTAACACAAGTGAAACTTAAATTAACTCTGGTTGATTGGCAGAAGTTCAACAGTCAGCCTACGACTGCAAAATTTTGCTATACAAGTCGCCTTTGAATTCAATATGGTGCTACGGAATTCAGTTATGGGGCACTGCTTCAGCTTCCGATGTAGAGAGATCCAACGAAAGCAATACAAAATACAAAAATACAGCAATACTAGTGACAGAAGAAATTGCAAAATACGCAGGCAAATATCTGATAAAACTCGAGTCACATCCTAATCCGTTTGCGAGTAATATCTTGAACTTTACTGGACAAAACCGCTATGAAAGAGGGATACAAGGACTCTAATATGCTACTTTCCAGATGAAACTTCTTAAAAATATATTTCTGCTTAATACGACATTTATGTACTCGTATTATTAATTACTATTACTAAGCTTATGCATTTTTAATTCTAATAATTTCTCTTAAGGTACGGTCATACTTGTCAAACATTTGCGCAAAAAACGTAACCACTAAATGCTAATAAAAAATCTTTCAATTCAGACACAAGCTTGCCAAGTTAAAGAGTAGCCAATAATGTTGGATTCTATTACATTGTCTATTAGTTGTGTTCAAAACTGTTTAATTTGATAAACAAGTGTCTGGATCAAAACTTTTTTCATTAGTGTTTGTTGGTTACGCTTTTTTGGGCAAATGTGTGACAAGTGTGACCGTAGCTTTAGTTAGGGTTACGAATTGTGTATTTTAGTAAAAATTTTATTTAGTATTTGAATACAAAACAAAAATTTTTCTGTGCACATCTCATCCTTGACGATTTGGAGATTATGAGTGGTATTATTGATTCCGGATGGAAATGAAAATTCGAGGGAAAGAACTATCGATCGATATGCAAATTGCAATTATTCATTCCTGCGTTAAATGATTTCAGTGAAATTGATTTAACGTCTCCGTTGTTGTTAATTTCGACGTGGTGTAGGGTCGGCTGTTGCTACAAAAGTATTTTAAAAGATATACATACATACATACACACAAGCAGATGTGAATACATACATACATATGTATGTCAGTATTTTTGAAACGTAAAAACAACAAAGTATAGAAAGAAGAGTTGCAGATGAATCATAGAGAGTATGTTGGAATAAATTAATTATAATATATATTAAATTAAATTAACAATTTCTTTTTTGTTATAAAAAAAAAAACAACAAATTTAATTAAAATAAGCTTTAATTTTACAAATGTATATATTTCCCATACCATTTTGTTCTTTCCGTACGTTTTCCGTCATAAAATTTGAGCGTAAGCATAATAGAGAAAAACGTTTATATTGCGGAATCAATAATCTTGTAATACCGCAACTGCGGAAAAAATACCGCAGTAGCGGAATGGATAATTAGACACTATATGAAAGTATTTTGCGAAGTTAAAGGCCATTGTAAAGATTGGTACTACATTTTATGAGTACATCCTGCTAAAATATAAATTTTTCGATATATATTTATTGTCGTTTTTATATGTTTTCAGAGTGGCGAACAGGCACCACGGGTCGTGTTATTCTATATGATGAAGATACCACATCCAAAACTGAAAATGAATGGAAGAAGTTGAATACTTTACAGCATTATAATGTTCCGGATGGTGCTGGTTTGAGTTTGGTACCAAAGCAAAGTTCGATTTATAATTTTTCAATACTGTCAGACAAGAATGAGAAATCTCACAAGTACGTATTTCGTTGTTTACAAAATTCAAAACTTCATTTATATATGTATATTGAAATAATAACTAAACCATTCGCTATTAATGTCTTCTCTGACAAATATGTTGCATATATGTCACATGTTTTACATTTCTGTGTTCGTTTGTACAAAATATACAACTATGGGAAACATTTTCAATATCTATTCTGCATATGTTGCATGAAAAACATTTATAAACAGGCAAACACGTTGTTTGTAATCCCTTTTACTTCGGTAATACTGCATCGATTTGTGTTGTTAAAGCTTTTTCTACACAGATGTGCACAATCAATATTTGATTGAAATAGGTTCGGTATTTAGGGAGGTATAAGCGTTTAAAGTTGCTACTACTACACTGATTTATTAGCATACAATTAAAAAAGAAACAAATCATGTGTGTGTTTCTATAAGTTAAGAACTTATAAATTTAAAGTTATAAAAAATTTTTTTTGTTCTGGTGAGAATGACCTTTCTTTATTAATTCAACATAACAACTCACTTAAAACTACAAGTTTCTTATTTTATAATAATAAAATTGACATAATTAAAAAGGTGGCGTGATTAAATTTCTTATTAACTTTAATATTGATTTAGCAATAATTGCAGAAGCTGATTTTGCAATTATTGCCAATTGAAGTAAAAAAAATAAAGAAAATGAAATTGCAATATTTAAAATAAAGAATAAATTTACAATTTTTTGTGTTTGTTTGTTAGTAGCAAGGTTGGAAATCGAAACAAATAACGGTATCGGTATTCATACCGGTAAAACTATTTTTTAAATTTCGGTATCGGTAACAGTATCGGTATTTTTTTATTTCGGTATCGGTATTACCGGTACATACCGTTACCGAGTTTATAATACCGGTAAACCGATATAACTGCTAAATTTGGTTATTCAGACAGTGGACATAGCAAAAAAAAATTTTTTTTTTGTTAAATTACTTCGAAAAGGAAGTATTTTTACATTAACATAAAAAGTATTTAAACTTATATGTTTCGATATACGTTTTTATATTTTTATTAAAATATAATTTATTAAAAAAGTCAAATAAGAAAACTGTAGTTGAAAATTTGCATATATAAAGTACTCATTTTGGTTAATTAAACAAAATAATAAAAATAAATACATACAGTGTATGTATTATTTATATTACACACGAAGTACATGTAGAATTGTTTTGCACTTAGTAAAATTCGAAAATTCGTATTCGAATTTTCGGATATTCGTCCGTTTTTAGATATATTCGTAGTCGGCAAATTCAGACGAAACGAATATTTCAATAAATCAATTAAAATTTTTTGTAATTTTTTTTTGAATTGCCGGGAACTCAAAAGCAAATTCTATTTGTTATTACTTTCTACCTAAGAAAGACCGAAAATATTTATTGGCAAATGTTATGTTTAATGTTACAAATTATATCCTTTATTCATAATAAGTTTCATTTTCTAAATCTAACTACGTTTGCCTTCTCCATTAGCAGAACAGTGAACAAAGGTTGGTAAGAATGTCAATTTTTTTACACTTTTTCTCGAATATTTCCTAAACTGTAAGCGAAAACCCATAAATGTTGCACACTTTTTGTAGCTTTTGGATAGAAAAAAATCCACTTTAAAGAATCATTTTTATCTGATAAAAAACACAAGCTGGGCATCGATTTTAATTTTTCATTAACTAAAAGTTTACCCGTTTTGGTGCTTTGTGACTCCGCCCCTTTGAAGGATATATAGGATAAATTCCAGACTTGAGCTCTGTGACACCTCCTCAAATGCTGTCTAAAATTTCATAAAAAATCGGACAGCTAGTTTAAAAACTGCAGAATTGTTTCAAATTTAAAAAATCCCCACTATGTATCGGGTACTTTAGGCCCCACCAGAAAGCAGCGTCGGATCGAGCTAAAAAATTAAGACCGCATTTATGGCAGCAAACCTCATAATTTTGGCCACCGCACATGTTGTAGTATATTAATTAAAGAAAAAAATCTTCAATGTGCATACATAAAAAAGCACTCTTCAAAACTTTAAATCTCCGCATTACCTTGTGCATCTGGAACAACCAATATACTAACTTTCGCGATTTCATATAAATAAGTTATTTATATAAAAAGTTATTATTTAAAATAACTGTCTTTGTAAGGGCTTTGCTCTAGAGATACGTTTTTCGTTCCTAAAGGCATTAAGCAGCTCATGAAGTTCGTTAGTATTTCGCAATGGTGATGATTATAATATGATTGCACTTTCCGGTTGATTAAAAAAACAGTGCTGCATAAGAATGTGTAAAGGCAAAAAAACGTGTTTATATAAGAAAGTTAATTGAAATATATTTTTGAAATTTTATTTTTGGTGGGAATCGGTATACCGGTACATACCGGTATAGACCTAAACGGTATTCCTGATACCGGCATTTTCTAACCGAAATGTGTTTCGGTATCGATGCCGGTATCTAATTATAGCGGTATTTGAATCGGTATCGGTAATTTTACGATATCGTTTGCCAACCTTGGTTAGTAGTAGTGAACTACCAATCCGGCCGCAGATTAAAATTGTTAAATTGTGGCTGAAATTGTTAAATTTGGGTAATTAAAATTTGGAAATTCTTAAATTCTTGGAAATTTGTGAAATCTGATACCTATCTTATTTTTTGTTTACATAAGGAGTTTTTTGTGATTGTGATTTTTTTTTGGGTAATATTAATTGTTAGTTTTGTATGAATGATTATTAGAGAGTAGTACCGTCAACAAAAGTAGCGGACACCAGCAAACATACAAGTAAATACAAAAACTCACACATATGCACACACACATACAAACACCCACAGATACATCCATCTACTGTAAGCACAACGTTTCTCTACAATAACAACAGAAGCTGCACATACAAGTACATACATACATAGAAAAAATCAAACACAAACACACACAACCACACACACACAAAATCTCGGCATGAAAATCCCCAAAACCCTCCATTAGGAACAGGGTTGCCATCACTTTTGTAGTAATGACGGTCTGAGTCCTGTTTTTCCCGGTTATGAATTCCCAAAACAGGACTCAGACCGCCAT
This sequence comes from Tachina fera, assembly GCA_905220375.1. Taxonomy (NCBI): domain Eukaryota; kingdom Metazoa; phylum Arthropoda; class Insecta; order Diptera; family Tachinidae; genus Tachina; species Tachina fera. The sequence goes on along the minus strand of LR999968.1, from coordinate 6,675,645 downwards.
TACCACTCTACTAGTCCAAACCACGCTGTAAATATGACTGACTTTGTATATTATCTGAATTCAAAAATATCTTGACGTCATCGGCATAGATTAGGATGTTAGAAAATTGTACTGAGGATGGTAAATCGTTGATATAAAGTAAAAAAATTGGTCCAAGATGACTCCCTGCGGAACACTGGATTTAACGTGAATTTTTTTGAAAGAACATTATTAAAGCGTACACGTTGATGCCGGCCTTCTAGATACGATTTTATCCAAGTCAAAGTTCTATTTGAGAAACCCATTATATTTTATTTCTTCAATAAAAGGCCATGATTAACTCTATCAAATACCTTACTAAAGTCAGTATAAATAACATCTGTATATTTTCCATTAGTGCAGCCATTATTAATTATCGTAGTTAAATGCAGCAGGTTAGTTGAAGTAGAACGTCCTTTATGAAAACCATGTTGAGATGGTGTCAAAAAAGTTGAAATTTGCTCACAAAGATGCTCACAAATACATTTTTCGAAAAGCTTAGGGATAGGATTTAGCTTGGCAATATCTGTAGTTGTTAACCTTCGACTTAGAGCCTGATTTAAACAATGGTATTATAAATGACTGTCCAAAGTTACTTTCCACTCTTAATTGACATGTTGAAAAGAATTGTGAGAGGGTGTGACAAGTTTACAGCACAATTTATCGGAACACAAGTAGGAACGCCATCTGGACCACTAGATGTTAAAAACTTTAATTTCCTTAAAAACAATGTAACAGTGGATGTATTAATACGAGGAAACAAAATTGGTTGTTGTTATTGTATCTCAAAAGGATATATGTATATTAAAGGTTTCGTGATCTATCGTATATTGCAGTGGAATAAGTAGAGGCGAAATCAGATGATTCTTTGTCCGAACATGTAGAGGGGTAACTATTTGATTTTCTTTTGGTGTTGACAATTTTGTTTGTGTTAATTCTTCCCCGCTTAAGTCGATTGTCCACAATCGGGGTGGCTTAAAAGGGGGTTAATAGGTTCATATGTTATAAGCTGAAAATATGGCTCATTTGCATTTGTACTGTTTGCAACATGGTCTGTTGGTTAAGGTGAAATATAAAGTTTTAGTTTATAATTTACGGTGTAGTAAAAAATTAATACAGTTATGATAACAATGAATATTATTAATATATCTGAGCTTAAACTAATTATATGTGTACTTTTATTTTTATCAATTAACAATTTTATGTTATCGTCTTTGGTTAATTGGTTCACATACAAGCTTTCCAGCTTTAGATCAAATTTACTAAAATTTTTCTTCTCTTTATTTTTTTTTATTAGATTGTGTAAAATAAAAGTCTCATGTATTTTAATATGAATGTTGGTGTAAGTTATATTTAATGTGTTAATATTACAATTTTCAAACTTAATAAGGAATGTTCCTTTTTGCCTTACTTTTAATTCGTTACAATTTTGGGTAATATTTTCATTAAAATTTTTAAATTATTCCTGGCATTACCTCTACAATATAGGATTATTGCACTGTTTATAATTCACAATGTGCTTTTTGGAATTTCAGAATATTTTTCATACATTTATTTTCTATTTTCACTAAATCTCTTTCCAAATCATCTTTAATATTTTTATTGTAGATATTAGTATTATTATCCACTAATGTATCATATTGGTTTAAAACCAAGGATTTATTCATACCATCGGGAATAGGGAAAAATTTTATTTTGGATAATATATTACTAGAGAATTGGGGGGTATCAATAAGGTTAGGATAATACTATTGTCTTCGAAAACTACCGCAATTTTAATTTTTCTGTAACTATCAAAGGCGCTAATTATCAATTTCTTTTTCCGTTAGTATGTCAGAGGGAATTATGCAGTGATGTTATTCACATTTTTAAAAAGTCTTTACGCAGGCCGAAGAAAATCCCTATTTTTCCCTACGGGCTCAAAAAATTGTCCCTACAAAAATCCCTACTACTTTTTGATGCCAATATTTACTATACCAACCCAAATAAAAGTTAAGGTATGAATGTAGGTTTTATAAGAGTAAAATTTATTTAAAGTTGTACGTACATTCATACATATGTATACAAATAAATTATATCTGAGGTATTTCAACATAACGCCATAAGTTGAGATCAGTTTTTAAAAACTCATCAACCATCACAGAAAATTTAGTGACTTTCAATTTATTTACTAAGTTGTCTCTTTAAACTTTTGCGATTACGTTTTTATAATGCTGGTGCATTTTTGCCTTCCAAGCTCGACACTTTTTATTATGTCTGAATCTGGTGCGATATCTTTAAGAAATGGTATAAGATGGTCAATCACTTGCAACGCCACATTATGCTCTGCGAAAAACATGCTGAGTTTTATTTCAAAAACTTTCTTGGCTTTTTCTTTTAAAAAAAAGTGTTTATTTTGCTTGATTTTGTCAAAACGTTTACATTTTTTTTGTGTATATTCCTCTTTGCGTGCTTAAGGAGGTTGGATTTTCCACAATTTAAAATTTTATTGCATGCAGAACATTTGCATTTAAAAGGTTCATCAGCGACAGCTTCGAGCCAGCCCCTAAAGTTGTCGTCTTCCAGCAATTTCTTACTAAATTTTTGTTTGCGATATTTTTTCGTTTCCTCAAAGTAAGCTGAGGAGTCTGAAGAAGAGGATGAGTTCATTTTCTCGTATATTTTATTTCGCAATCGCAGAATACAATTTCAATATCACAGATGCAATGGCGGTAAAACACTTTAAGAAATTTGACAATTCGCAACGTTGCCGTATCAACAATTTTATGTGCATGTTGTTAGAAATTATAGCTAAATATATTTGTGCAAAATCCCTACATTTTGACGATTTCAACAAATCCGTCTTTTGTTTCCCTACGCACAGTTTTTTATATGAAAATCCCTACGAATAGGGATTTTTCCCTACGTATAACATCACTGGAATTATGTCTAATTGACAAGAAAATATGATCTGTCCGATCGCGTCCATGTGGTTTCGAAGGGGAAATATGTCGTTGTCAATTCTGTATGTTCTATAAATTCTACCTCGTGCTCTAAGGTTGTTATCTCGTTCTGTGAATAATCTTTAAATTTATTTATATAACCACTAATAAGAATCTGCTGTTTATTGATATGGGTTGTGATATTTCTAATTTCCTGTGCCATGCTATGAGTAATGTGTACTAATTCGTTTAATGTCTTGTTGGTACCGTGTTCATTGTTTCTCATGTCAGCTATTGCTTTGTATATTACTTTCTCATGGTCACTGTCCATTGATCCTGCAAGGAATTTAATTCCTTTTCCTAAAACATTCATCAGTCCTCGCTTTTGTTTTGAATGTACGTGCAGGCTGTTTATTTTTGCTTTTACTAAGATAAGGTTCTTATTTACAGTGTCCAAAAGTCGTTTGTCTTTATAAGTTATGGCTTTTAGTGTTTTTATGTTTTCAGAAATTAAAAGTATGGTTGCGTCGTATTTAGTTATGTTAATGAAATGTAATACCTTGTCATAGCTTCTTATTGTCTTTGATTCTCCCATCTTGATGGGTATGTACCCGTTGTTGTTAGTCAAGTCGTGTATATGAAGTTGTTGAATATCTATTACTACGACCAATGTAAAGATAATCGTTAAAGTCCACATGATTGGTCCGGATTGAGTTTTGACAGTTGTGTTGTAATTCTCAGCAACAATTTCTCTCTTGTATCTAGCACACAGTTTGTTCCCTAGTCTCCTATTTGGTTTAACAAAAAATTTTTCTCCCTGCTTAAATTCCTTTGGAAGAGTTCTATGCGCATTGTGATAATTAAGGTCGGCCTTTGGCTTTTCGGAAAGTATCTTGATCGTTTCATTCCTATCCTTTTCCAGTAATTAGGGATCGGTACTTACGACCGAAGAATATTTCTAAGGGTCTTTTCCCAGTAACCGTGTGAATAGATTCATTGTATTCTTTTACGGATCTATCCAATAATTCTTGAAATGTGCGATGAATTTGATCAACCTGGAGGCAACGCATAATTTCTTGTAATGTAGAATGGGATCGTTCCACCTGTCCGTTTGAGCAAATAGTATATGAAGGAGTTCTGAATATTGAAATGCCTAAGGGGCTGGTCACACTTGGGCAAATATTTGCTTAAAAAACGTTACCACAAAATAATAATGAAAAAGCTTTCAATTCAGATACGTGTTTGTTAAGTTAAATAGTTTCCACTAATTTTGGAATCAATGACGTTGTCTATTAGTTGTTTATGAAACTGTTTAACTTAAGAAACACGTGTGTGAATAAATTTTTTTTTTTACAAACACTGAGTGGTTACGCTTTTTTGAACAAATGTTTTGCAAGTGTGACCGTACCTTAACTCATTTTCTGTCATAAATTTTATGGAATCAGAATTAAAAGATTTCTCATTGTCAAACACTATCGATTCTGGTATCATAGAAAAAAGGATGTCCCTTAGGGGTTGTCTTATGTCCTCCACTGCTCTTGATTTAATTAGTTTTGTCATAGCATATTTTGAGAACTGGTCCATGGCTGTCAGTACTAATATTTTTCGCATTAAAAGTATATCCAAATGGACTAATTGCCCCGGATATTTGGGAATAGGTGTTGCTTGTATTTGCGTTTTTGGCGGATGCCGATCATACTTATTCAATTTACAAGTTTACAACTCTTAAATTTTTTTTTTGATTTTGTTTGCCATGGAGGATAAATAATATTTTTCTAAAATTCGAGTTCGATTTTCTTTAGCTTTCCTGCGCGCTCTGTTATGGAATCTAATTATAATATCCTCCTGGTGTTGACTGTTTTTTTTTTGTATGTGTTAAAATGCAAGGGGTACACTTGCTGGATTCTTCCCATTATGCTTTCTTCATCTTTTATACAATTTATCACTGAAGGGTTAAGATAGCGTTTTAAAATAGAGGTAAGGATTTCCTCTGAATAATCTGGCTCTGTAATTGTATGTCGATGGTAAGTTGGGAACACAATTTTAAATTGATATGTTGAAGCTATGTCTTTTTTTTAAATATCTGATTCTTAAATGCATTTATAGGGACTTCGACACTAACTATTAATCCGTGAGATGAGCGCTAATCAGAATTTGTGGCTATTGATAATGTATTAAGGGGTGATTTCTGTGGCGGTATTCTGGACAGGGCATCTGCCACGACATTTGTTTTACCAGGTTTGTAAAACAATTCGCAGTTGTATTCCTCTAAGATTGCCTTCCATCTTTTCATCTTACTATTGTCTTTATTGCTCAATGCGAAGGTTATATTGTGTATATTTTGACATTAGCCGAACAATAAAGGCAATTCCTCAACGAATTCAGAGCCCATATTATGGCTAGCATTTCCTTTTCATTAGCGGCGTAATGCTCCTCCGCTTTATTCAAAGTTTTGGAGATAAATGATATTGCCCTATCATTCTGCGATAAAACTGCCCCGATCGCAAAGTTTGAGGCGTCCGTTACTAGTTCAAAATCTTTGCTGAAATCTGGGTACGCAAGAATAATAACTTCAGATGTGAGTGCGTTCTTAATTTTAGTAAAGGATTCCTTAGCCTCATCATCTAAACATATTCTTAATTTCGCGGACTTATTTTTGGACGTTCGTCCTCCCTCCTCCCTTAAGAGGGATGTCAGGGGTTTAGCAAGCTTAGAGTAGTCCTTAATAAAACGACGGTAGTATCCTGACATGCCAAGGAAGCTACGCAGTTCTTTAAGGATTTGTGGCTCCGGAAAATTTTTTATGGCCTTTACCTTTTCCTTATTAGTTTTTATACCATGAGGCGTAAGTAATAGTACCCTAAAAAGACAACCTCCTCTTTGAAAAATTTACATTTATCCAACTGCACCTTCATATTGGATTTTTCTAATGATTGAAATATCTTTCCTATGTGTTCAAAGTGTTCAATCTCTGACTTACTGAAAATAATGATGTCATCTATATAAACGTAACAACATCTTCCTATATATTCCCGTAGGAATCGTCAAGCGCGCGCTGAAAAATTTATGGCGCGTTTTTTAACCCGAATGTCAGCCTGGTAAATTCGTATTTACCGTTGTTTATACTGAAAGAAGTTTTTTCAGTGTAAGATTTTTTAGTGGAATCTGATGAAAACCAATTTTCAGATCGAGAACAGGAAAAAATTTACTAGAGCCCAATTGAGAGATGAATTCTGAAATCTCCGGAATTGGATATCTGTCGGCAATTGTAATTGAGTTTAATTTTCTATAGTCTATGAACATTCTGAACTGTTTATTCCCAGCCGAGTCTGGATTCTTCTGGACTATCCATACAGGGGAATTGAAAGGAGATCTAGATGGTTTTATAATATCATCTTTTAAAACTTTTTCTACTTGATTCTCCACTTCGGTTTTTAGCGAAGCAGGATAAAGATAAAACTTCGTATATACAGGCGAATCTGTTGTGGTTCTTATTTCGCCCACAAATCTTGTATACGTAAGCTTTTCGTCAGGTTCGGAAAAAAGCCTGACATACTTATTTACTAATTTTTCTATTCCTTTCTTTTGTTCGATTGACATATTTTCCTTCATAATATTAATTGCGTTCACGCTTTGCGTTGACAGCTGTTTAAGGCTTATTTCTAGACCATATTTTAGTACCATAACATATTTGTTTGTATGAATAATCGCCTCTAATTCTCTAAGGGAATAATTTCCTAAAATACTATCGAAGGTTTCTAAAGAGGGCATTAGGTAAAATTTTATCTTATCATCTAATTTGGAAAGTTTAACTAATGTGTGTTCACTAATTTTTATATCTCTCATGATTGACCTAGCAAAAAATGGATTTTCATTTAATATACTTTTTTTACCAATTCAGGTTTTACATAATTATTACTCGATCCCGTATTCACCAAAAATTTTTAAATTTTTCCGCTCTCCGTCTTCACCTCAAAAAATGGTAACGAAGAGCTAATCATACTAAAAAATTAATATCGATGGGTTTACCGAACTGCTTATCCTCGTTTAAATTTGCTCGTTACCTATTGCGGATGTTTTAATATGAAATGTTCTCTAAGTTTTCCTCTGTTGCTGATTTTCGAATTGATGTGGCCTCTTTTCGAAATTTTGGTTCAGTTGCGGCCTGTTCGTGTAGTTTATTCTACGGGAATGAATGCTCGAATCCACTTCCATTGGTTCTGGCCGTGGCTGTGGCTTAGATGGACGAGGAGGATTTCTGTTATTTTGTTACCGTTGGTTAGAGAATGGTTGGGATGGTTGTGGTATGAAGGCTAATTGTGGATAGAATGTTTTTTGTTTCTGGCCAAAGTTTCGCTTTGAGGATGGTTGTGGTGGCTGAATCCATTTTTTGTGTAAGCGTGGTTTGAACGAAAATTTTGATTCTCAAACATGAGGCAAAGGTGGAGGGCCTGCGATAAGTCCGCTGATTCTCTGATTCCCAGAAGACGAGGCAATTCTCCATTCAGACCCCTTACAAAGGTGTCTAAGGTCTTGTCTCTGTAGGACTTAGGAAGCATGCTAAGGGATTCATTGCCCATCTCAATTCATCCTAATCTATTTAAAATAAGTGAAAGTTGTGAATATACATTCTGGTAAAATTGCTGTGTGCTATTATTACCCTGTACCAAAGGTGTCATTTGGTATTCCAGAGTCGAAAGATCACATTTATCACCATAGTCTGTAAGTAAGCATTGCGAGATCGCATGCCAATTTAGAGGAGTGTTATAAGATTCTAATGCTATGTCGGCGTTTCCCGTAATTTTGTTCCTAATTACACTTAGAATTCCATACTATTTACGCGTTCCTTTTATTGGTTCATATATTATCAATATCCTGTCTACACTTATTTCCCCAAGAATTGAATTCTCCTGGCTGCCCAGAGAATTCTTGCAAGCATTTCACAACGTCTGGTATTTTGTCCATGTCATTCAAATTGTCTGTATTTCTATCTATTGGTTGGTCACTAATGTTCGTTAGTGTGGCATTTGGGTTAAGAGTTTCTTTTATAACCTGCGGTCCTTGATTTCAAAAGTCTTCTACCGCGATATTCAAGATAAGTGTCTTTAAGTCTTCCATGTTTAACTGAGCATTTTGGGAAGTACTAGGAGTAGGATTTAAAGGAAGTACAGGAGGTCGTAATAAATTATTTGAGTTTGCCATTTTTTTCACACAATAATAATATTAAGAAAATGTTTAATATATTTGACGCAGCTCTTATTTATTCTTAATTCACACTTTAATAAGTTTACTATACTTAATATACAGTATCAGACAAAACTAAAGCACAAAGTTCCTTTCACAAATCTTTATTAATACAATTATGAAAAATTTTATTATATTCAAATTTTATTAGTAAATGTATTATTTTAAATGTAAATTTTGTCTAACCAAACCAAAAACAACACAAATTCAACATAAAAAATAATAAAAAAAACTTGGAAAAATACATACATAATTTTAAAGTGAGAAAACTAAAGCACATATTCAATAATCAACAAAACATAATAATTAATTTCAATACTTTGTTGCGTAGCCATTATTTTTTAAAACTTCCGCGCATCTGTGTGGCATGGAACCAATTAAGTTGGAGAAATTGTTCAGCCATTTTTCACGTGCCTGAAGAGTTCATCGACATTTTTACAGTTATCGCATAATATCATCCTCTACAATCTCCCACAGATTTTCTATGGGATGAGATTAGGTGATTGCGCTGGAAACTTCAAAACGTTAATTGCATTATTTGCGAACCACTCTTTCACATATTTGGATGTGTGTTTGGGGTCGTTATCATGTTGGTATCTCCACTGGATTTTTCTTTACTCTTCTGCATGTGGAAGCATTACATTTTGTAAGATGTCTCTGTACATGAAAGAAACCATTATTCCATCTATTTTATGAATTGGACCGATATCATAACCAGAGAAACATTCCCAGAAAATTACTTTAGCTCCTCCGTGTTTCACTGTGCCTTGAGTATAAAGTGGATTAAGGCGTTGTTCTTTTGGTCTACGAACTAACCTTAATCCATGGGAACCTTTTAAATTAAATTTGGATTCGTCAGAAAAAATTACAGTTTTCCATTGTGTAGTCGTCCAGTTGATATGTTTTTTCGCAAAGCTAATTCTGGCCTGTCTATTTTTTCACACTTTTATATGATTTCAAACCACCTTCTACAGCTCTTCTTTGAATAGTTATAGGAGCAACGTTTAATGATAACTGAGTTGCAATAGACTTTGAGGACACAAAGGGGTCCTTTTTTATTCCTCGTAATGTTGCTTCATCCTCGCGTTTAGTTGTTTTCCGTGGGCGACCACCCTTGTGTACTGTAAACAAAGTGCCTGTGGCATGAAAACGACTTATTATTCTGGAAATTACACGGTGATGAACACCCAAGTTTTTTTGCAATAAGAGTAACTGATTCACCATTATTAAAATTAGCTATTATTTTTTCTTTTAATTCGACGGAATACTTATTTCGTGCCATTTCTTTTTATTTATGACTAAAAATGGTGTGCCGACCTTAAAATCAAAAAAACAACTAGTAAAAAACTTATTGCTAAATTTTTCTACACCTTATTAGAGCAATACTCGAAAAAGTAACGGTTATTTTTGTTGGTATCATCTTATAATTAAATACCACAATACACATACAACATTAGGTGCGTTAGTTTTGTCGCTCCATTTTTAGACATGTTGCCATACATTTGCAAAAAAAAGTGTTAATGAAAAGAGACATGTTCCAAATCTCTTGTTTAATAACTCTTGTTTGTATATTTATTCAAATATTATAAGATATTTTCTGTAATAGGGATTCTTTTTAATGTTATGGCATCATTTCTTGCTAACAAGAAGTTCGTGCTTTAGTTTTGTCCGATACTGTATATGTATGAATAAAAATTTCTAATGAACTAAGTATTAAAATACTAAATACCTCTTTTTTAGCTGTTGCTTTAATGCCGGTTTGCTGTTGCTAGCGAGTGCTGACTTTTTTGTATGATGGTATTTTCTTTTGGGTGATGGTTTCTTCTTTTTTTTGATGATGATTTCTTCCTTTTTTATGATGGGTTTTTCCTTTTCTTGTATGATGGCTTCTCCTTTTAATGATGGTTTCTCCTTTTGGCACACTGGTACTATAGACAACTTCTTTTGGTAATGCTGAGGATTTGTTGAAGACAGGCACTATATGATTTTTTTATACCCTTTACCAAAAAATTGTAAAAGGGTATATATAGGTTTGTCATTCCGTTTGTAATTTCTACAATATTAATAAGCGACACATAAAGTATATATATTCTGGATCCTTATGCATAGGGAAGACGAACAAGCGATGTCCGTCTGTCTGTACGTGAAATCGGTTTTCCCAAGCTCCCAGAACAGCTAGAGACTTCGTTCTTGGACTGGTGTGTCAGAAATTTTCCGAAAAATTTTGCTATTGAAAATCAGCAAAATCGGGCAGACGGTTTCAGAGCTGGAAAACTCAAACTCTATTTTCCCATAGAAAATAACTACCGCAAACAAGTTTTTATTACTTTTTTATTAAATTAACTTATTTTATACTTCCGTATGAATAAAATTGGTATTTATAATAAAAAAAAATTAAAAATTTAACAAAATAAAAAAACGTTTCCTGGGTTGGAAAACTTTAACTTTTTTTCCTAATAATTAAACATATTTCATGTTTTAGGAAGAAGGCTATTTTCTCAGGAACGGTAAAAGCTACGGGTCTGAAATTTGGACAGAGTATGAAGAACTTTGGTCGCTACAACAACAAGTATATAAAATTTAAATTTTAAAGGGTGGCCCAAAACGAGTGACGAAAACTTTCAAATAATCATATACCTACAATTATATGTACATATGTATATTGACACTTGAAATTTGTAAAATTAGTGTATTTTTATATAGGCTACACCAACTAACACTAAAATTAAAAAAATTTAAATTAAAGGGTGGTCCATCAGTTAATGCAATTTTGACTATGTAATTTTGACAAATTGGTATATCTTGGAAACTGTAAGAGTTAAACTCTTGAAATTTTCAAAAACGGTAAAACTAAAAAATCCGAAAATTATAAAATCGCCAAAAATTTAAAAAAACCGCCAAAACGAAAATATATCGCCAAAATGAAAAAAAATCGCTAAAATTAAAAAAAAACGCCAAAAATCGCCAAAACGAGAAAAACGTGTCAAAACTAAAAAAAATTCCCACAATGAAAAAAACGCGCAAAAATCGCTTAAATGAAAAAAAATCGCCAAAATCAAAAAAATCGCCAAAACGAAAATAAATCGTCAAAATTAAAAAAAAACGTCAAACTCTGAAAAAAATCGCCAAAACAAAAAAAATTGCCTATATGAAAAAAATCGCCAAAAATTAAAAGAATCGCTTATATGAGAAAAACCGGCAAAATCAAAAAAGTCGTTAATATTAAAAAACGCTAAAATTAAAAAAACGCCAAAAACCGAAAAAAAATCGCCAAAACGAGAAAAACGTGTCAAAATTAAAAATAAACTTCCACAATGACAAAAAAAAAACGCAAAAAACCGCAAAAATCGCCAAAACAAAAAAACCATGCTTATATGAACAAAAATCGCCAAAAATTAAAAAAAATCGCCTAAATAAAAAAAAATAGCCAAATTCCAAAAAATCGCCAAAACGAAAATAAATCGCCAAAATTAAAAATAAACGATAAGCTCTGAAAAAAATCGTCAAAACGAGAAAAAAGTGTCAAAACAAAAACAATTCCCATAATGACAAAAATCCGCAAAAATCGCCAAAACAAAAAAAATGCTTATATGAACAAAAATCGCCAAAAATGAAAAAAATCGCCTAAATGAAAAAATATCGTTAAAATCAAAACAAATCGCCACAACGAAAATAAATCGCCAAAATTAAAAAAACGCCAAAAACCGAAAAAAATTGCGTGTATGAAAAAAAATCGCCAAAAATTTAAAAAATCGCTTAAATGAAAAAAATAGTCAAAATCAAAAAAATCACGCAAAACGAAAAAAAATCACCAAAATTAAAAAAACTCCAAAAACCGAAAAAATCGCCAAAACGAGAAAAGTGTCAAAACTAAAAAAATTGCCAAAAAGAAATAAAAACGCCAAAAACCGAAAAAATAGCCAAAACAAAAAAAATTGCCTCTATGGAAAAAATCGCCAAAAAATAAAAAAATCGCCTAAATGAAAAAAAATTTTCAAAATCAAAAAAATTGCCAGAAGGAAAAAAAGTCACCAAAACTAAAAAAACGCCAAAAACCGAAAAAAATCGCCAAAACGAGAAAAAAAGTGTCACAATTAAAAAAATTGCCACAAAAAAATAAAAAAATATAAAAAATATATAAAGTAAAAAAATCGCTCAAATGAAAAAAAATCGTCGAAATCAAAAAAATCGCCAGAACGAAAAAATCGCCAAAATTAAAAAACGCCGAAAATCGAAAAAAATCGCCAAAACCCAAAAAATTGCCTATATGAAAAAAATCGCCAAAAAAAAGCACCAAATTAAACATAATGCCTAAAACCTAAAAATTGCACAAAAAGTATGAATTTTTTCACAAAATTAATATGTACCTACATATCTCTGTGCTTATATTATACTACATAAACGCACTTTGGTAAAGGGTATATAAGATTCGGCACAGCCGAATATAGCACTCTTACTTGTTTATTTTAGTTTAGTTCAATATGTCTTGCAAGATTTCCATTCGCATACTCTTGTACCTTAGTTCTCACTTTCCTTTTTCTTGCTTGTCGCAGTATTTCTTCTATTTAATGTCACAAAATTTACTTTGGATCACTCAATGTGCTTTTTTTGTAATCTTTGTTGTATCTTCACTTTTTTTTATATTTTGTTATATAGGTATTTACCACTATTTATCCTTTACGGAGTTTTTTATATTTGTCCTTTACGGAAATTTTTTATATAAATCCTTTACGGATTTTTTTTTAATTTGTCCTTTATGGATTTTTTATATATGTCCTTTATGGAGTATTTTTCATATTTGTCCTTTACGTAATTTTTTATATATGTCCTTTATGAAATTTTTTTATATTTGTCGTTGTAGTAGAGGCTGGCATATCACATACCCCCGGTTTGCTTTAGCAGTAGTAGTGAACTGCCACTCCGGGCGTCGATTAAAATTGTTAAATTGGGGCTAAAATTGTTAAATTGTGGCTGAAATTGTTAAATTTGGGTAATTAAAATTTGAAAATTGTTAAATTCTTGGAAATTTGATACCTGCGTTGGTGGTTCAATAAGTGCATCTTATTTTTTGTTTACATAAGGAGTTTTTGGTTTAGATTAACCCTTGTGGGAACGGGTGATTTTTTTGGGGGTCTATTAATTGTGATAACGGGTGATTTTTTGTGGGTGTGGATTAAGGGGTTTCATAAGATTAAGATTTCATAAGTGTATATGCCGATGGGAAAATCATGAAAATGATTTTTCCTAATAGCAATGATGAAATAGTGATTATTAATTTTTCCTAATGCCTACGGCAATGCACGACAATTTTTCCTAATGCCTACGGCAATGCATGATAATTTTTCCTAATGCCGACGGCAATACATAATTATTTTTCCTAATGCCTACGGCAATACATAATTATTTCTCCTAATGCCGACGGCAAAACATGATTATTATTTTTTTCAAATGCCGACGGCAAAACATGATTATTATTTTTTTCAAATGCAGACGGCAAAAAAATAATTATTTTTTGCAAATGCCGACGGCAAAACATGATTATTATTTTCTAATACCAAAGGGAAAATTGCCAGTGTTGCCAAACTACAGAAATTTGTTATCGTAATACAATATCAGTAATATCAGAGAAAATAGATTTGATGACGACTACGCGATTTGTAGAATACATTTATATTTTGCAACGTAATCATTTCTTTAGCTACGATTATTTTAAAGCAGTAGAATTTCAACCAAGTACAATCATCAGCAGAGAAGCAAAAAAGTAAAAATTTGCAAGTAAAGCGGCCCATACACTACAACAGCATGGACGCGCAATCAAGCTATTGAGCAATCATGCTCGACCCACATAACATACCACCAAGCTGGTACAATATTCACTTTTTTTAAAAATTAAAGAAGGGTGGTTCTATATAGTGAAACAGTTGTTTGCTTAAATTTTTATTGATATTTTGTAAATATTAGCAGCTATGTACAACTAAAGTGCTCAAAGTCCATTTTCCATTGAAAAAAATTATTTTTAAACATATTACAATTTTTAAATGAATATTTACACCTTGACAAGTTTACTCAACTGAGCTAACTTCACTATACACGATACCAGGAAGCTTGTACCATCAGGAAAATATCAAACTCTATTTGACATCACTACAGCAAAACGTACCCAGTGAAAAAAAATGGAAGTCATTCTAGTGGAACTACATTTTCATTGCTTCCAAGAAATCAATATTTTTAATTTGCCGAGAGAGCCAAAAACCATGGAAGCTTATATTAGTCATACAAAACCTTGTAACTCCTCCATAGTGTTAGAAAATACTCACCAGAATTAAAAAAAAATTTATTCTCTATTTTTGCTGGGGTACAATCACACAAAATGCCCATACACGACCCAACCGCTGGCACAAACACTTGATTGCGCATGCATGCTGTTGTAGTGTATGGGCCGCTAAAACAATAAAGTTAACTCTCCTCCTACCCCACTTCCTTGTATTTCCTTTATGTAGTTTGTATTTGAAATAAGAAAACACTTGTACATTCTTTTATTTTGTATACATTTATTGTTTAACATTTTTTTTAATTTTATAATGATACATACATATGTAAATTCATATTTTAAGAAGTAAAAAAGTTCATTTAAAGCAAGGCATTTCTTTTGTTAGTAAAATAGCATTTTTTAATGCGCAAACACCAAAATTATGATAACTACAATAAAGATATTCTGGATACTTGATTTCCATTTGTTTAAAGTTGATGCAGCCAATATCTTTAACGTTAGAAATTTTTCGGTGTAGCATTTTTTCCAACCATCGTCTTTTTTCTTCAAAAACTGCAAACGCTTTGAAATGAAACTGATCCAGCAGTCCAGGTTAGGTGATGATAATTTTTTGTTAGCCACTTTGCTTCTCTTTGATTTTTTATTGATAACCTTTTAAAATCAAATGGGGGTTTTATAATGAAATGGTTATATTCATAATTGTTGAAAACAATCGCTTGATTTGGCTTAAAAAGCGATACGAACTTTAGCCCGTTCAAATAATAAATATAGAAACAAATTAAGTTCGAAAAATAATAACTAAAATTAACTAAAATTAGTAGCCATGGGCCTGTGGCAAAAATTAAATAAATATACTTAATAGGAACAAATCAAACAAGTTTGTCTTAAGTAGAAGCAAATTAACTAACATGTGCATAATTAGTAAAGAATAAACGACAATTGTAAGTCAGTTGTAAATTAGAGATGGTAAATTTGGGCTTTCATTACAAAACACGTTTCAGCAAAATTGAAATATGATGAATCAAAACAATTCACGTATTCCATTTGCAAGAAGGTTTCGTATATAAGGCAGAAATTTACATCAACTGACACCACACACAGTGGACCAACACAGAAGAACGCTGATGATGAAGGTTTAGTGGCCTTCGAAAACGGCTGTCTGTTCCGTTCAACTATGTGTTGTCAGAATATTTACAACTAACTTTGATGTTATTTGTTCATTAATAATTATCACATGTAATTTGGCTTAAAAAGCGATACGAACTTTAGCCCGTCAAATAATAAATATACAATCGCAACTTCTTTTGCGATGAAATCATTTGAATTACTTTTGAAACCTTGTACGTTTATAAAAATTATGTTGTTATCCATATTACTCAATTTATAAGACTTTTCGAACTTGTCCTTTGATAGGTATATATTCTATTATACGAACATGAATAAGAATGCAGTTAGCTGTTGGCTTTGCTGCAATATTAGTTGCTGTTTCAAATTCTATTTTTATATCAATCGTTCCATTATTGAGTGATTCATTCTGATGACTGACATCTACTACAATAATAGGAGCTTTTGTCGTAAACTCTGGTGTAGTTAGAATCGGTTGAGATTCTTTCATATAATAGCTTTGTTGAAATCTTATATACATATCATATAGAATTGCATATCGTTCATTTTTTAAATTTATGTTAAGATCATCATATGGATATGAGACTGAATTTAAATGTAATTTTAAATTAGTCAAATCACAATGAACAAACTTATTTTCTTTTTGAAAAGCAATCAATACAAAACATGGGCGTCCTCTATTTGCAGTCAGTTTAACATTCCAAATATGGCTAGTTCCTGTGTTTAATTGTGGATTAATATGACAATCCCAACTGCGAAATGCCATAGGTATAGGAGCACCATTATTAATAATTTTTATCATATTCAATTTGCTAAAGTCCGATAATTGTACATGTGGGATTCTCCATGAGATGAGTGCAATTGTAAGTTTAGCTTTTTCAGTAGAAACACTCGAGCGCACAAGATCTTCTTCGTTCTTATTGCGCAAGAATATCAATTCATGTTTTCAATTTAGTATAACTTTGTTGTTATCTTCAGCGAATCCTAGAAGCGTTTTTAGAGGTATATAGAAATTGGAAAATCTATTTACAAGAGTGACATCGTCAATTTTGTTCCATCCAGCATTTTGCATCACGTTGCTTTCAGTTGGTGACATAGATACCAAATTTTTTATGGTGCTTGTGGCTCCTAAATATCTTGTATGATCAATTTCAATTCCATTCAGCTCATAGCGAATTTCATCAAACAGATATGCCACAAAGTTGTTTTTTAATATAAAGTTCTCCGAAGATGCAGAAGATTTGGCCTTACTATCATCGGCAACGAACCCCTCTACATAAATGTAGCTCTCACTGGGTAGCACGTACAAATCTTGATTTTGTATTGAAATTCTAATTTCATCATTATTTTTGTAAGATTGTAAGTATGGTACATAAGTTTGATAGTCCTTTTTGATTATATTTTCATCAGACAAGGGTATATCTAAGACATCTATTATTGAACTCATTTTGTCTTGAGTTTCAAATTCAATGACTATGAAATTTTTATTTGATGTTAGAGCTTTTTGTTGAGCTGATCGCTTTAATGTTGTTGTTGTTCTTGCTGCTATATTTTTCAATGTGGTTGTGTTGTATAAATTATTGGTGTTTGCCAATTCTATGTTGGACGACGTTCTACGTGTTTAACCAAAGATATGGCCATGTAAAAAATAAATGAAACGCCGTGCTTAATTGTCAAAATGTGACTAACTCTTTTATTTCTTTCATTATTCTTTACAACTCTCAAGGCGAATTAATATGAATTCGCCCCGATAACTCTTACTTCTAATTGGCAATGCCAGACAAATGAAAATATTATTCTTAACTGGCGATGCCAGATAAATGAAAATAATTATGGATTATATTCTAAGATAATTCCTTAGCATAATGTGTTAACACGATGTTAACTTATATTAGCGTTATTTATTTGGCCTTAAATGTATTCGTATTGTAATTTCCTCTCCTCGGAAATAAATCAAATCACCGTGTTGATCAAGTACGCGGAGCGCTAGCGAACTTATCTCTCTGGTGTTTACAGGTAAATAGATGAGATTTCTTGGAAGCTCATCTATTTTATAGCCTGGAGGCACATTTATCGGAAATTCATGAAGTGTATGCGATTTGGAGTTATTCATATATGTGTTAGTAGTGATACTACTTTCAATTCGCAAGAGATTCACTTTAAAAATATTAACTGGAAGATCTGAGTAATAATATTTGTTTGGTGTTAGAATTTTGCTATTGAATCCTAAAAGTTTTCCAATTGAGTTGTCTTTATTAAAATATACAGGATCCTTGGAACTATTAACTTTAACTTGCATTTTGCTGTTATTGGCTTCAATAAAAATTTTATTTGCTGGACAAAGTCGTTTGTATCGCTCTTCTATAAAATCAACTAAATATATCATTTAATTCGTAAGATTCAATTGGTATTTCAATTTTATGATCTGCTATATGGAACATATTGTTGTAAGTGTCTACATTTTGAATACTGTTGTATGAATAAAAATCAGTTAGAGCACACTCATATGCACCATGTAATTCAATAGGAGGAAAGTAACTAGCAGGTAATTCTGATGAGTTAGAGCTCAGAGGAAGTGTTATTGACATTATAACAGACTGATTACAATGAAATAAAGTTTAGTACACAGTATGGCTTATAAGCATAATTTACATATTTATTTCATTTTCTTATTTTAAAATTAACATTAGTTTCTTAATATTAATGCTATTATTGTTCTTGATATGATGCTGTTGGGGATTTAGTTTTTCTTCCATTTATAATATTTCATCTTTACTTATCCAAGAATTGTGTTGCTCTGAAAATTCTAGCCATTTAACATATACTTCCTTCGTTTTAGTTTTGAGAACCTTTTCAACTAGATATGTATTTGGAAATCTAGTTTTTGAAAGTTCATCAGTATAGAATCCACCTTTAATAGGATTACCAAGATAATCTTCTAATATGTATGTTGCAGGATTTGTATTTTGAACTTTGGTAATTGTGAATATTTCTGTGGTCCAATTTGGAGTATAACCTTTTTCAAAGATATGCTTATATTTGCTTATGCGAACATGATCTCCTACATTAAATTTCGACTTTTTATACATCTTCAAATGACTGTATACTGTATTAAGCAGCTTTTGCTCATTTGTTGAGTTGACTTTAATAGGAGACATTTTAATTGTGCGATGAAATTTTTTATTGTATGCATTAACTAAATCTTTGTGTATATCAATCCACTTATATGAACCATTATAGCTAAATTCTTTCCACATCATTCCTTTCAATGTTCTATTAAATCGTTCTACAATTGATGCTTTCATACTGCTATATGTTGAGTAGTGATTAATGTCGTATTTATGCATTAATTTTTCAAAGTTTTTGTTGAAAAATTCTTTACCATCATGTGTTTGTAAGTTTTTTGGTACTCGCCCCAATTCAAAAATATCTGCCATTGCCTTGGTTGTTTCGAGTGCAGTTTTTGTTTTTAGTGGTACTGCCCATGCAAATTTTGAAAATGTGTCGATTACAGTCAACAAAAATCGATCATTTTTATTTTCTTTAGAATAGTTCCCCATTTCAACTAAATCAGCTTGCCAAAGATCATCAATTCCTTTCATTACAACTCTGCGACGCACAAAATGTTTTCGTGCTTGCTTATGGAGTTCGTTTACTAAATTTCTTTTTGAAGACATTAAGTTGTTTTTACAGATTTTTTAGAGAGTGTTGTGATCTACTTGAAGGACTTTCAGCTATTGATACAAACATGTAATTTTCCAATCTATAAATTTTCTCATTAAGCTGCTCAATTTGTTCTTCAAAGGATGTTTTCATTTTTTGGATATCTTTTTGAATTTTATAATTTTCTTCTATATCTAATTTTATTTCACGTTGTAGTTCTTCGATTTGCATTTGAAGATCTTCTTGAATTACAGTATTGTCTGCCTTAAAGTATGTTAATAATTTCTCTTCTAGTTTTTCGATTTGAGTTTGCAGAAACGATTTATTGATAACATCGTTTTCCTCCAGAGCTTTTGCAACATTTTTGATCCTTTTGTTTTGGACATCAATGTTGTTGTTCGTATCCACAAAGAACCCCAAAAGTTTAGGAGCATTTTTCAAAGAAAGTATGTTGCTAGTATCGTTTAAATAGTGTCCAAATTTATCAACAGACGTGCTTTATGTACTTTATTAAAGTAAATGTATTATATTCGCTTCACGTAGCTCTTCAATAATTGATACAATCTCGTTATTGTGATTAGTATGACCTGCACCTTGTGATGCGAGCAGTAGTCGAAGTCGATCTACTAACTCATTTGGATCATCCCAGTATATATAGTTGGGTTTATGAATATTAAATTCCATCATTCCATCACCTAAATAGCTACCTTTTGGCTTAGATCCTGTTGATTGGGGTAAATTTTTCTAGTTTTTCTCGTCAATAAATTTCTTAATAATATGTTTATATTTATATCCTCTAGTACCCTTTATTTGACCATCAGGTGTATAGTCTCTTCTATATGCGTTAGTAGTAATTAAAATCTTTTTATAGATTTCGAGTTCAAATTTATCATAATTTTTTGGTATTTTATGAAACATTAGAGAAAATAGCCCTGGTGTTAGAGCCCATATTTGACCACCAACTTGTATTTTATCTTCATTAAATTTGAGCTTACTATCACCAAATTTCCATTCATTATTGAAATCTTTATGTGGGCCATAGTTTGTATCTAGTTCATTTCTTCCTTCCAAGACTGATAAGTCAGTATAAGTATCTTCTGTATTGAAAGTCTGTGAGTAAAAATCATCATCATCATCACCATAACCGTAATCATCATTCACAGTATTAGCATCATTTAATAAGATGGTATTATCAAATATTGTTCCTTCTGCTAGTTTCTTTGGTGTACTTGTCTCTATCTTGACTGATGTTTTTTCAGGCTTAAAACTTGTATTATTTTCACAATAATGTGTCTTCATTTTACTTTCTTCTTTCATGGGAATTCTTTTAATTTTTTTAGAACTATTTATGAATTCTTTGAGTGGTTCCGTTATAGGTTTAGATGTATCTCTTCGTTGTTCACGTGTATCTATTTCATCAGTTTTTATACTACGAAGCTTTTTCTTCAAGACATTTCTTGTCAACACCAATTGTTTTAAAATTTTCTCATCCATGTTTAATAATGGTAAATAACAGGTATCAGCTATTAGATCAGGTATTAGATCAGCTTTTTAGGACCTTTTCTGGTTATCAGATCAGCTTTTGACGACATGGTCAGGTTTTCAGATCAGCTTTTTAGGACCTGGTCTGGTTATCAGATCAGCTTTTCAGGACCTGATCTGGTTTCCAGATCAGCTTTTCAGGACCAAGTCTGGTTTTCAGATCAGCTTTTCAGGAGCTGGTCTGGTTTTCAGATCAGTTTATCAGGTAGCAGCTCAGGTTATAGCAAATAGATGTATGAAGTTTAAAGATAAATTAATAACTAAAGTGAATGTTTATGAAAAGTAGTTTAAATAGTTATGAAATAGTCAAATTGCTTTCTGTAGCGACCATTATTTAATTCGTTATCTTTGCTTATCACCAAAAATCCATACTTATCCTTCCAGCACTCTCGACAAATTTCTTGGAACTTTTCATAACTCATATCGCTGCCAACATGATCCCTATAAAAATACTTCATATTTGTCTCATCTTGCTTAAACATTAAAATAACATTTGCATTGTCTCTTATTAAATGCTTGGGAATTCTAGTATAAGTTTGACACAAGTAGAATGAATCAACATCCCTATGTCACCCCATACAAAAATATGTACGTATATTATTCTGCTTTTCACATGCAACATCATAAAATATCATAATTGAATTAGTTTTAGCTTCGTCAGGTGGATTAACTGATTGATTATCTGTAAATGTATAATATCCCATTCCTTTAATTGGTGAAATTAATTTCTTCAGGTATTCATATTTGGGCTAACATAAAGATTTTGAGTATAAATAGATGTTTTCAAACTTCAGTCCATTAGGACTTTCTAGTAAGCCAATCATAACATTAGCCTTTCCACAACTTGATGGTCCCACTATTAGAGCACGAATAGAATTTGGTCAGAGGGGGCTATGCTTTATTTTTGAAGTAATGTTCGATAATTCATCAATATTAGGAACTAAAATATTTTTATGTTCTTTCACTAACTGCATTTTTGTAACTAAATACATTTCATAAATGTTACCTCTTATTATAGAAATAATTAGATAATATGGTTATCCGATATCAGAAAACGTTTAGTAATAAAAACACCTTCGTTGGAGGAGGTATAATAGATAAATTAATAAACGCTCTACCTGTTGAACTTCATCTTCCTTGTTATCAGTACTGTGGACTTGAAACAAAACTACAAAAACGTTTAAATCGAGGTGACAAAGGAATTAATTTATTGGACTCTGCTTGTAAAAATCACGATATTGCGTATTCAAAAAATAAGTACTAGACATAACGCTGATAAAATACTGGAAAATTCAGCTTGTAATCGAGTTTTATCAAAAGAAAGTAGTCTTGCTGAAAAATCATTTGCATATCTGGTTACTAACGCAAAGAAAGCCAAAACAAAATTTGGTATGGGTGTGGAGAAAAAGAAAAAAGTTAAAAAGAACAAGCTAAATGATAAAAAAAACTGTTTAGATCATCAATTAGAGCTGCAACAAAAATACTAAAGAAGGAAAAGCCATTAGATATTAACTCAGCAATTAAAATTGCACGAAAAACTATTAACAAATCCTTAAAAGGAAGAAAATCTCAAATTATAGTACCACGTGTAATACGTGTCCCAAAATTTGGTGGATTTTTGCCTCTAATACCGATTTTAACTGCTCTATGTGCAATTGGTAGTCTAACAACTGGAGGTGCTGCCATAGCTAAAGCTGTAAATGCAACAAAGAATGTCAAAAATCAACTTGATGAAGCAACTAGACATAATAGAGCGATGGAATCTATAGCAGTTGGCAAAGGACTTTACTTAAAACCATATAAAAAAGGTTATGGTTTAGTTCACAAAGAGGAATCAAAAAACTCTTAGAGATGCTGCCCAACAGACCACTATCTGATGTGGACCTAAACCGTTTCTCCATAAATATTCCATATTTTAGAGTTTTCATGTTGAATACTCTACCAAAACGAGCAAAGAAAATTGAATGTGAAATAATTAACTTAGATGTATCAACAGGACCTGGTACACATTGTTGTTATAAAAACAACAATGAAAAATAATATTTCGACAACTTTGGAAACTTAGAACCTCCTTCAGAAGTAGTCAAATATCTTGGTACAAATGTAAAATACAACTATAAATAACATCAGAATTTTAATACATTTACCTGTGGACACTTAAATATCTTAAATATCTTTATGAAATAACTGAAAATATTAAATAAAAACACAAACATTTATATTGTGGCGATTTTTTTTTGGTTTTGCGATTTTATAATTTTCAGATTTTTTAGTTTTACCGTTTTTGAAAATTTCAAGAGTTTACCTCTTACGGTTTCCAAGATATAGCAAGTTGTCAAAATTACATAGCCAAAATTACACTAACTGATGGACCACCCTTGAATTAATATTTTTTTAAATTTTTGAGTTAATTGTTGTAGTCTTTATAAAAATACACTAGTTTTACAAATTTCAAGTGTCAATATACATATGTACATCTAACTGTATGTATATTACATGGGATTTTAGCATTTTTCGTTGCTCGTTTTGGAACACCCTTTAATTTTTAATTCTCATGTATTTGTTGTTGTAGCGGCCAAGCTTCTAAATACTCTATCCAAATTTCAGGTCCGTAGCTCTTACGGTTCCTGAGGAAAAAGCGTGTGACGGACAGACGGACAGCGTAGCGAAAACATTAGGGTTCCTTTTTTAGGGTTCCGTACACCAAAGGTGAAAAAAGGAAGGAGTTTTTCGTAGATAAGTTCTGGTATATGTGCGTATGTTTTTTTCTCATGCTGGTATTTATGTGTACGTAGAAACAAATTGTTTCTCATACCGACATATGGTGGTTTAAAATATTATCATATATCTGAACTTCCGTAATCAGAGTATGTTTTTTATACCTGAGGATGAGATTGCTTTACATTTTGGCAAGCTCTTTAAAGCATCATAATGTAAATGTACTTCCCTCATACAGTACAATTAATACTGCAAAAGAAGAGGCATTTCCAAATAGATAAGAGATAACTGATATGTCAGAAGACATAAAACTTAAATATTTAATGGATCATACTGCAATTCGAAGTTTACCTGAAGAACAGGCAGAACTACTTCGGGATACACTCAAATTACTCAATAAATGGCGTTGTTATGGATCATCCTGTCAAGGTGCTTACAAGCGAGTAATAAATACAAATAACATGACAACCACAGATGCAAATGTGTTTTTGGCTTCTGTCTCTCAGAGTACTGGAAAAATCTTCGCCCATCATCAGTTAAATTTTGCTGCCCAATATTATTTCAATACTCAAGAGAGTATTCAGAAGTAATTAAGTCTACAGTGAGTAATAATAAAAATCAAATTAATAAAGCTTTTAAAATAAGGGATGGGAAAGTTTTACAGTTAATCATACATTTTGTCTTACAATGATTGATGGTAAAGTCTGGAATGTAATATAAAAAGGGACAGAAAGACTCAAAATTTGAACAATTCAACCAGGGATGAGAACAACTACGAATATGGAATTTCGCCATTGCATGCTAGAATTAGGTGCATGCAGCTTATTTTGAAGATGGCATATACAATTCCACAGGCGGAAGAAACTTTTGATGAGAAAATACCACAAAAATACAGAATATCAGAGAAAGAAATCGTAAAAAAGAATCTTAAAAAACTTGGTCTGAAAGTAGACTTTCCGAAGTACAAATATAGAAATACAAATTATGACAAAACGGCGAGATCATTTTTTGAAAATGATGAAGTGATTGGTGTCGATATGAATATTATAACAACTTTTGCCGTTATTCTTAATGTACTAAAATGTAAAGAAAATATCAATGGATCAAAATTTGAGGAATTCGCATAGAAAAAAATTAGCAAACTTTTAACCCAAATGTATCCCGAAAAGAAACTTACTAACACAGTACACAAAATTTTGGCTCATGGAAACAAATTCAGTTCTCGTTGTACCTTCATAGTGAATAGTCGATTAGCGTAATTTTTCTTACATTCTTACTAAACAAACCAGAACAAAGGGATCACCATATTGGACCCAAGTAAGCTGGACTCTAACTTTCTTTCCTTACCAGCAGACTACTAACCTAATAAACAAACAAAAAATTATAAAAAAAAATATTCGTAGTGCATATTATTCGTAATAGGTACATACTGACTTTAATTGGCTTTGTCCAATGCCAAATAGTGATTCATTAACGTTACAGTTGCCTAGTACTTCTTCATATAAGTCAGTAATATCATCCCCTTCAGGATCGTATTCATCACTTAACAAAGTTATCACTACAGATAACAGTAGCTCAAAACCCAAGGTACAAGTCGGTATGGACAGATATATAACCGCGGTAAAGCGTGAGCGAAGCCCGAATTCTTCTGCTCCAAAGATGTCTAGGCATAATAGCGCATCATCTACCAATCGTCAAAATCGTTTTTCATTATTGCAAGTCACCGACGACAAGCCCGCTGCATCATCGCAAAAGTCTTTTAAGCCACCACCTATATATTTGAGAGAGAAAAATTCTAACGCCCTTTTTAAAAAATTAGTCTCGGCCATTGGTGAAAACACATTTCATGTTATTTCAATAATGCGTGGTAACATTGACGAAACTAAAATTCAAATATACGAAGAAAAAGATTTCCGCAAAATAGTGACTGAATTTGAAAAAAATAAAACAAGTTTTTATACGTACCAGCTTAAGAGTGCCAAAGGTATGCAGATCGTATTGAAGGGTATTGACTCTTATGTTAATCCCGAAGAAGTAAAAGATGCACTCATGATACAAGGATTTAAGGTAAAAAATGTTACCAACATAATCAGTAGGGAGAAGATCCCCCAGCCTCTATTTCGTGTTGAATTGGAGCCGAATGATATACAGCAAAAAAAAACGAGACACACTCAATTTATAGCCTTAAATACCTCTTATACCGAAAAATCACAGTTGAAGAGCCACATAAGCGATCAGGTCCCGTACAGTGCCATAATTGCCAAGAATATGGCCATACAAAAACATACTGTGTTGTGTGTGGCGAATTACACGGCACTGCTAGTTGCAATAAGGCAAAAGATCAAAGTGATAAAAATGCACTAATTGTGGAGTTAATCACACCGCTAACTACAGAGGTTGTCCTGTGTACTCTTTTGTCAAACAGACTATGGTGCAAAAACCCAAATTAGCTCCATCTCAATCAGCAAACGCTTACGCCGCCACTTTTGCGCAAATGAGCCAACCAGTTACTTCCCGTGTATCGTATGCCGATGCTGCTAAAACAAATTCTATTCCCGCACAAAATGTTCCACATCCAAATAATTGAACGAATGCAAACTCAAGCTTTAACTTTAGTCGCCTTGAAGCTACCATTAATAATTTAGTGCAAACTATAAATAAGCTTATAACAAATATGACTACCTTGATGCAAGAAATGCTACGAATGCACAATACACTGCTTCAAGCATTAATTAATAAGCCATGAACATGTTTAAAATATGTTTCTGGAACGCAAACGGCATTCGCCAACATAAAAATGAACTTGAGCACTTCCGTACGGAAAAAAATATTGATATAATGTTGGTCTCTGAGACACATTCGACTTCGAGAAGCTTTTTTAAAATAAATGGCTACACTATGTATGATACAAAGGACCCTAGAGGGAGAGCATGCGGTGGATCTGCAATTCTAATTAAGTCAAGACTCAAGCACTATATCCTTGACAACGTTAGTGAATAATATATGCAAGCTACGAATATTTTTGTAGAAAATTTTTGTTCTAATTTCGTGATATCATCAATTTACTCACCTCCCAGATTTTCAGTTACCGAAGATCAGTATGAGAAGTTCTACAAATCGCTTGGATCTTGTTTCATGGCAGCTGGAGACTACAATGCAAAGCATACGTACTGGGGGTCGCGCCTTGCAACACCTAGAGGTCGAGCTTTGTTTAATACAATTTCAAAATGGGCTTACATGTTATTCGAGTGGGGAGCCCACTTACTGGCCTACTGACGTACGAAAAATTTCGGATGTTATTGATTTTGGCATCTTGAAAAATATTTCTAGGGATTTAATTAACGTTGAAACTTCTCTAGATCTCTCCTCCGATCACTCTCCCACTATCGTTACAATCTGTAACCCACTAAGAAGTGACTTACCTCACCCATATGTGAAGATGATCAATCGTGTTAATTGGCTGGGATTCAAAAAATATATTAAAACGATATTAAAACTAACATTGCCAATCTTAACGAAAATATTAAACAGGCTGCTGAACATGCCACTACCTCCCATCCGCACTCTGTGTTTAATAAAATTTATTCTACAGACGTTGAACATCTCGTACGTGAAAAAAGAAGAGCTAGAAGGGAATGGCAACAGCACAGATCACCTCAACACAAAATCAGATTTAAAGAGTGCACTAAACGACTCCAAGAGTTGCTTGCATCTGAAAAAACTGCATCTTTTAAAAATTATCTGGAAGGCATTGATGTCACACCAGCATCTAATTACTCTTTGTGGCGCGCTGCTAAAAATCTTAAAACACCCGTTGAGTTTAAGCCACCTCTGCGCACATCTACCGGAGGTTGGGCAAGAAGTGATACTGAAAAAGGTAACATATTTGCTGAGCATTTAAAATCTGTATTTACACCAAATACATGTACCGGTGTTGCTGATTTGCCGGGTGTAGTTGCTCTACTTCCTCGACCCTTAAAATTTACGATGTGTGATGTACAAAAACTAATAGCCGAACTCAACCAGAAGAAAGCTCCAGGTATTGATGGAATAAGTAACAATATGCTGATAAACTTGCCGCATATTGCAATAAGAATCCTGCTGCTTATTTTTAATGCCATATTACGACTGGAGTAGTATTCACAACTCTGGAAGCTTGCCAAAGTCAAAATGATTCCAAAGCCGGGCAAATATCTTGCTAAAGCTGAGTCATATAGGCCAATAAGTTTGCTGTCAACTATGTCAAAACTCTTCGAAAAGCTGCTCATGTCCCCAATAGTAGGTGCATCCCACACCATCAATTTGATTTTAGAAGCCAGCATAGCACCATTGAACAAACTCATAGATTGGTTCAATTTATAAGAAGAACATTTGAAGAAAAGAAGTACTGTTCTGAACTGTTTATTGACGTTTCTCAGGCATTTGATAAAGTTTGGCATTAAGGCCTTATTTAAAAATTGAAATCATATCTACTAATAAATTTCCTGAATCTATTAGAAAGTTACATTATTACCCGAAAGTTCACGGTTGTGGAACGAGAATTCATGAGTGTGCCGGCGTCTATACATCCGGTGTGTCAGAGGGGAGCATACTGGGGCTAGTCTTGTATTTGATTTATACTTGTGATATGCCTTTGAGCAGCAATATCCATACATCTACGTTTGCCGATGATACAGCCTGCCTTAGTATGCATGAAAACCCTCACGAGGCTTCCCGATATCTACAAGAACATATTACACAATTGGAAATGTGGTTGAACTTATGGAGAATTAAGGTAAATGAACAAAAGTGTGTCCATATAACATTTACATTACGAAGAGATACTACAGGGTGTTTTTTTAGAGGTATAGAACTTCGAATTGAAATAAAACACAAGAAAATCGTTTTAATGTTCATCAATTTGGCTTTATTGGAAGGATAATTTTATGCCATTAATGTTTAAATATGATTTCGGGCATGTGGCCGCCGCGGCTGGCTCGAATAAAGCCAATTCTACAGGTCCAATTTTCAACCACTTTTTCGAGCATATGGGGCCGTATGTTGGCAATAATGCCACGAATGTTGGCTTCCAAGTCCCCTAACGTTTCTGGTTTGTTGGCGTAGACGAGCGACTTCACATATCCCCAAAGAAAGTAATCCAATGGTGTCAAATCACACGATCTTGGTGGCCAATTGACAGGTCCATTCCGCGAAATTATGCGCTCATCGAATGTTTCCTTCAATAAATCGATTGTGACGTGCGATGTGTGGCATGTAGCGCCGTCTTGTTGGAACCACAACTCATCCACATTCATGCCATCCAATTCGGGAACAAAATAGTCGGTTATCATGGCTCTATACCGGTCTCCGGTGGCGAATCGATTCATTCGGGTCCTCTTCAACACTGCTCTACAGCGGCAATTGTTTCTTCGGTGCGCACTGTTCGACGTCTCTGCGGATGCGTATTATCACATAGAGTAAACGTGGTGCGAAAACGATCCATGGTTAACCGAATTAATTGCTCTGATGGACGATTATGTCGACCATAAAATGGACGGAGCTTGCTTTAAACTTCGCGAACTGAACCATTGTTTTCGAAATAAATTTGCACGATTTGCAAGCGTTGTTCTTTTGTCAACCTGTTCATGATGAAATGGCAAACCAAACTACATATTAATCACTTGACAGCTGACAAAATGGCCGCCAGTTAAAAAAGTGATGCCAACTTAAAGTTCTATACCTCAATAAAAAACACCCAATAGTTCCCCCATTCGAATCAGCAATCAAAATATTCCTCAACACTCCCAAGTGAAATACCTTGGTATACACCTTGATCGAAGGCTTACATGGAAACATCATATTGATTTTAAGCTAACTCAGATGAAACTTAAGTTATCTCAAATACATTGGTTTATTGGCAGAAATTCAACACTTAGCCTGGACTGAAAACTTTTAATATACAAATCACTTTTGAAGCCAATATGGTGTTACGGTATCCAGTTATGGGGCACTGCTTCAGCTTCCAATTTAGAGAGAATCCAACGAAGAAAAACCAAAATTTTAAGGTTAATAACATCTGCTTCATGGTACATTAAGAATTCAAATATACATCTTAAAAATACTTTTTTAAAAAAATAAAAAAAATAAAACAATTATTTGAATATTAGTACTTACCAATTGGAGAATTTTCAGAAAAAGCCCAGGAGTGCAGAAAAAAAGACTACAAAAAATTTAGATACACAAACACTTGCAAGATCTCACGCATTAGGGTGAATGAAGATCTCTTCAATATATTGCTTTCATCATAAGATCCACTTATTTCTTCACGAAGACATGCATGATAGATCATGGAAGTATTTGGAAAAAACAACTTCAGTGCAGAAATACTAAGTTTGGTAGATATTGCTCCCAAGAAGATGAATATTTTTTTAAGAACTAACCAGTAAAAATTTCCTATAATGAAACTGTTGTACCATTGTTCAAACTCCAAAAAGGCGATTTCAAATAAAAAACTGGAAAAAATATTTATTGCATAGTCTTAAGTATTAAAAATATTTCAATAATAGGAATTTTTGACGCAAATAAAAAAAATTTAATACAAAGTAAACATACGACAAATAACGATTTTTTTTAATTTGACTACGATTTTTGAAACACCTTGTATTTTTTTTAAACATACAGTTTTAAAGCAGAAGATTTTTTCTTTTAACAACTCTGAATTTTTTAAATATCTTGATTAATTCAAAAGTTATGATTTTTGCAATGGAAAAGTCAAAACGAAAATTGTCGCAATTTACAACTACGCAAGTTGTTTTTAACAACTTTGTGTTTTTTAATTTATTGGGAACTTATGTTTGTTTGTTGGTTAATGTATTCCATTTCTGCTCAAGAATCTCAAAAGCAGAATTCAACCAAGAGACGCAATATATCATTGAGAATTACATACGCAAACAGAAAAAATTTCAAAAACTTCAATCAAATTCATAAAACAGTCTTTATTCGATTTTTAATCAATTTTTCATAACTAACAAGCAATCAAATTCTTAATACATTAATGTCCCTTTTCACAATGTATGGTTAAGAGTTAACGTTAACTTTAACTGCTCTTCATACAAAACTTGCCGTTAAAGTCCCTGTTAGCTTTTAATTGTTAATTGTGAAAAGGGCCGTAAATTTAAAGACCTTGTTTATAAACAAATAATGTTGGTTTAAAAAACGACAATTAGTTAGCCGGCAAACGGGGTAGCACATGATCACAAATTGCTTAGTTTTGCTCTATAAAGTTTAAAAAAATGGAACTAACATTTTAGTGGAAGATTAAAAAATATTCACTGAAACTAAATTTTATTTTTAAACAAACTTTTGTTTGTGAATAATTTTTTCCGTGTTATACCTTGGAATGTTCCAAATAAAATGTTGTAGTGTCTACATCGAATTTCCCAACTTAATTGCAAAAAAAAGTAAATTTCTGCTTTAAAGTATAAAAGTACTCTCCTGAAAAACAGTAAAATATGACTTAAGCATTTTTCCTTATTGCCACAGATTCGAGTATAAATATATATGTATATAAACTGCCATACGGAATTCTTTCTTGTAACTATGTTTATTATTTTTTTTTTCATAATTTAACATTCCTTTATAATTATTGCGTTTGTAATCGCTACCTTTATACTACTAAGGAATTCTTTTATTTATACTCTTTACCAAAACTATAATTTTTTTATATTAAAACAATTATTATTTTTAAATTTTTCAGATATGAAACATTAAACTTATCAAAATATACTTCATCGTCGCCAACATTTAGTCGTGCTGGAAGTCCCTTGAATAATGATATGCATGAAAACGGCATTAAATACTGGCATTTAGTAAAGCATCACGATAACGATTTACAGAAAGAAGGAGAACGTGTCAATAAGCTAGTATCTGAAATCTATTTAACTCGCTTGCTAGCAACTAAAGGTACACTACAGAAATTTGTGGATGATCTTTTCGAAACAATATTTAGTACAGCACATCGGGGATCAGCTTTGCCTTTAGCAATCAAATATATGTTTGATTTTCTCGACGATCAAGCTTTATTACATGGTATTACAGATCCAGAGGTTGTACACACATGGAAAAGCAATAGCTTGCCATTAAGGTATTTGTAAAATAATGGTCTTATATTAGTTTAATCCAATGCACAGTGGGGACTTTTGCAAAATAAATCTGGAATTGCTAAACTATTGATGGAATTTATACGAAACTTCGAGCATTCTTAGAGGAGGACTTAAGCCTTATAACACATCTATTGATAGCTTTCTAGCTTGAGCTGGACAGAAGTTACTGTGGGCTAATGTTGACTACCTGGGACTCAAAAAAACTTCTGAGGCTTGTATCTTTTTTTAAAAATCATCCGATTTTTATCGGATAAATCATTTTGAGCTAAGCTAAAAATACTTAAGACATAATTTCCTTATTTTTTAGTTTTAGTTTATTGTTGGATTTTAAATTAAAAGACAGCATTAAATTTTTGACAAAGCTTTAAATAAAAAGAGGAAAAAACTTATTAATATCTACATTCGTGAAATCGGGAAAAGGATAAAAAATCAAAATTTAAAAATTTCCCTGAAAAAAGACATGTTTTTAAAGTATATTCATTATTTTGAAGTTTGTAAAAAAGTTTATTTAACACTTTCACTTATTAACCACATACCACTAAAGGCAATGCAGTAAGAATATGCTTAGAGCCAATTATTTTGTGTTTTGGACATGTACTCAACATTCAGCAATGTCCGAAAATCGTAAATTTTAAAAATATTTTTTTTTATATTTATTTATTAATATCAATACAAAGGAAGCCGTATGGCCAATTATATATGTATTGTACAGTAAGTATCTATATATGTGGGTCTTAACCATAAGTTATTTATAAGAAAGAAACTAACAAGCAGTTAATTAATTAGTGATCCCTAGCTTTATAGACATTGCAAAATGAAAAAAAATTAAAATTAGTATTTAAAAGAAAGTTGGTGTTTTCTATAGCCAGCAGATAATAATTAGTACAAAAACTTTATGAAACAGCTTACTGATTATTCAAATACTTAAGAAGCTTTTTTTAAATGTTAAAATTGAGTAACAGAAAAGTTTAAGATCATTCGGAAGGTAATTCCAAACGCGATAAATTCTTACTAAGAAGGATCGATCAAACATCGAAAGATGCATATGTGGTACATTTCAGGATGAACCTATAAATGAGAATTCGTTTACAAGAATTTAAGGTTGCCGAGTTATTATGATTTTATAAAAGTGTAACAAGATGCGTAAATTTAAGTATTTATGAAAATGGCAACTTATGAATATAGGTATTAGCTCTGAAACTAGATTATCTTCAAATATTCTAAATATAACGGACAACTTTTCTCAAAAATTTTTCTATCCTACACAAATTGTATGCGAGAGTCCCGGAGTAGACTTCTAAACAGTAGTTTACTTGAGACATTATAAGAGAAACTGCTAAGTGTTTCCTTACATGTTGCGGTGTATGTGCTTTTAATGTCAGGCAAGTTTTATTTGTTAGAGTATTAATGTGACTATAAAATTTCAGAAATAAATCCAAACTCACGCCAAGAAATTTCAAAGAATCTACAAAGTCTATTTCATGTTCATTTATGCTAATCCTAGGGTAAACTGCATTTGCACTCGGAATACGAAAAAGCATTGCTTTAGTTTTATTTGGGTTATTTCCAAGCGATTTAAACTCATCCACGTAGATAAGGAGTTTAAGTGGTTGTTGAGTAATTTTTCAGAAAGACAGGGCTGTCTAGAACCAGTGGTATATAATAATAAGATGTCATCAGCAAAAACAAATGGTTGACAAAAACTATTTTCCATCAGTGAAATGCAGTCATTTAAATAAATTTAAAAAAAGTATGGGTCCTAATACAGATCCCTAAGGTACGCCAGATGTAATGGTACCTATACTAGAGTTTACCCCATTTGTAGTAACAAATTGGGTTCTGACAAGCAGATAAGTTTGCACTAATTTACATGCGGATTTAGAGAAATTGAATTTGTCATTAAGTTTTTTAATAAGAATATTGTGATTTATGCAGTCAAATGCCTTCGTGAGATCAAGTGAATCGACAATACAATTTCCATGTTTATCAAGCTTATGACAAACAGAATTAGTATTATGATTTCGCCGAAAAGCGAATTGATAAGGATGCATAAGAGAAAATTGTTCACAGTGAGATAAGATTTGTATTTTAATAATATTCTCAATAATCTTTGATATAAGTAGATGGTAAAATCGTTATAGGTCTCAAATTGTCTATTCTGTAATTGCCGCGACACTTCTTAATAGGTAAAACGCGACCTAGTTTCCAAGCGTTAGGGAACTTGGATGTAGTGAAAATTGTATTCACTAGGTGGAGAATTTCTGAGGAAATTAGAGGGTATATAACTTTAACAAATTTAATGGGAATTTAGTCATATCCCTGGGGGTTGGTTTTTATGGAATTTAATGCAAGTGAAAGATCACACTCAGTGATGCAACTGTATTTAAGCGCTTATAAAAAATGTGACGGTAGATTTTGAAAATATCAACTGTTACATTTAATTATGTATGTAGTTTTAAATTTTTAACTAAAATTTAAGAGAGAATTTTCATATATCCGAGCATACGTGCAGAATTTCTGAAAAAAGTCAACATGTGGAAAAAAATATTTTTTTGTACCATAAAAAATATATATTAAAATAATTTTATTTACTTAAATTGGCATTTTTGACTTTCATATGTATCTGCTTAATGTACATGAACAAATTATTTGAATATATTTAAATTATCTCGAGATATTCCGATTGTAGAGTGTAATTCAAAAAATATGTAGAACGTGCTTAACTTCTTTCCCTTTATTCTTACATCATCTGTTTACAAATGTTGTGAATTCTGAAATTCAAACAAAATTGAAAAACAAAAATAAATTTGCAATGTTATGCAACACAATGGACAATATAAAAACCTTTGCGAATTTTATCTAATTATCTAGTGCATTTAATTGTTAGTTATTTTAAACAGAAGCATCCCCAGAAAGCACCTCTCGATGCCACTGTAAAGTAATGCGCGAAAACCTTTTTTAAATCCATTAAAAATGTGATTTGTTGTTCGTTTAATGCTACCTGTTATTAGCACTAAGTAGACTTACATCATAAAACATATCGTATAACTTCGATAAGTATTTCTTGTTACGAAAAGTATACATAGACTCATTGAAGGTGTTTTTATCAGGTCAATGCAATCGTACTTTGACCTTTTTCAGAAAACCTGCGCTTATGTCCGTATTTATGAAAAAGTTCTCTTAAATTTTAGTTTAAGATGTTTAAAGCTATCTACATTTTTTTATGCATGTTTTTTTTTATTTATTGTATCTTCATATATGAACTAACAATAAGTATTCAAATCTTAAATCTAACATATAATTAATAGGCCCGACCAATGTCAGACATAACTAAGTGATAGTTGTAAATAATACATAAGAAGTGATAAGCAAAAAAAAGTATTTTGAAGCAGCTTCATTCGGAGTGTTTAGTATTAGAGCCCTTGTATCTCTCTTTTTTAAGCGGATGTGTCCAGTAAAGTTCACAATATTACGAGCAAGCGGATTAGGATGTGATTCGAGTTTTGTTAGATATTTGCCTGCGTATTTTGTAATTTCTTCAGTCACTAGTGGCATATTTAAATCACGATGTATATCTGAATTCTTAATGTACCATGGAGCAGATGTTATTAACCTTAAATTTTGTTTTTTTTTCGTTGAATTCTCTCTACATTGGAAGCAGAAGCAGTGCCCCATAAATGGATTCCTTAGCACCATATTGGCTTTAAAAGCGACTTGTATATTAAAAGTTTGCAGTCTAGGCTGAGTGTTGAATTTCTGCCAATCAGCCAATGTACCTGAGTTAATTTTAGTTTCATTTGAGTTAACTTATAGTCAATGTGATGTTTCCATGTAAGCCGTCGATCGAGGTGTATACCATGATATTTCACATGTGAATGTTGAGGAACAACTTGATTATTAATCCGAATGGGGGAACAAGTATCTCTTCGTAAGGTAAATGTTACTTGAACACACTATTGTTCATTTACCTTAATTCTCCATAAGTTTAACCATAGTTCCATCAGGCTAATGTGTTCCTGGAGTTTTCTGGATGCCTTATAAGGGTTTTCGTGCATACTAAGGCAGGCTGTATCGTCGGCAAATGTAGAAGTGTGGATACTACTGCTCACAGGCATATCACAAGTATAAATCAAATATAAAAATGGCCCCAGTATACTCTCCTGTGGCACACCGGATGAGATAGTTTCAGGCATGCTCATAAAGTGTCCTTCCACAACTGTAAATTTTCGTGCAAGAATGTAACTTTCGAAAAGATTTAGAATGTTGATTGGTAAGTATGTCTTCAATTTCAAAATCAGGCCCTTATGCCACACTTTATCAAATGCCTGAGAAACGTCAATAAAATGTTTTTCTGATAAATTGAACAAATATATGCGTTTGTTCAATGGTGCTAATCTGGCTTCTAAAACCAAATTGATGGTCCGGGATGCACCCATTATCAGTTAAAATTGAAGACAATTTTGTCATGAGTAGCTTTTCAAAAAGCTTTGACATTGTTGACAGTAAACTTATTGGCCTATATGACTCAGCCTTGGTAAGATCTTTACCTGGCTGGCTGGAATCATTTTAACATTGGCAAGCTTCCAGCAGTCTGGATAATACTCCAGTCATAAAATGGCATTAAAAATGAATAACAGGATTCTAATTGCAGTACGAGATAACTTAATCAGCATCTGGTTACTAATTCCATCCATACCGGGAGCTTTTTTCGGGTTGAGTTCGGCAATTAGTTTTTGTACATCACACATCGTAAATTTTAAGGGTCGAGGGGGTAGAGCAACTACACTCGGCAAATCAGCAACACCGGTACATGTATTTGGTGTAAATACGGATTTTAAATGCTCAGCAAATATGTTACCTTTTTAAGTATCGCTTCTTGCCCAACCTCCGGTAGATGTGCGCAGAGGTGGCTTAAACTCAACGGGTGTTTTAAGCTTTTTAGCAGCGCGCCACAAAGAGTAATTAGATGCTGGTGTGACATCAATGCCTTCCAGATAATTTTTAAAAGATGCAGTTTTTTCCGATGCAAGCAACTCTTGGAGTCGTTTAGTGCACTCTTTAAATCTGATTTTGTGTTGAGGTGATCTGTGCTGTTGAAATTCCCTTCTAGCTCTTCTTTTTTCACGTACGAGATGTTCAACGTCTGTAGAATAAATTTTATTGAACCCAGTATGCGGATGGGAGGTAGTGGCATGTTCAGAAGCTTGTTTAATATTCTCGTTAAGATTTGCAATGTTCGATTCAATATCATAGGGTGTTCTTAGCGTAATATTTTCTGTGCAATGACTACTAAGATATTTTTTGAATCCCAGCCAATTAACACGATTTATCATCTTGACATATGGGTGAGGCAAAGCGCTTCTCAGTGGACTACAGATTGTAACGATCGTGGGAGGTGATCGGACGAGAGATCTAGGGAAGCTTCAACGTGAATTAATTCCATAGAAATACTTTTTATGAAATCTGCCGAAATCTATAACATCCGGAATTTTTCGTACGTCAGTACGCCAGTAAGTAGGCTCCCCACTCGAAATAACATCCAAGCCCATTTTTGAAATTATTTTGAACAACGCCCTACCTCTGGGCGTAATAAGACGCGAACCTCAGAACGTATACTTAGCATTGTAGTCGCCAGCTGCTACGAAACAAGGTCCAAGAGATTTGTAGAATTTCTCGTATTGGTCCTCAGTGATTGAAAATCTGGGAGGGAGTAAATTGAAGATATCACGAAATTTGTAGAAAAATTTTCAGTGCATTTGTTGCTTGTAGATGTTCTTCACAAATGTTATCAAGGTCATATTGTTTGAGTCTTGACTTTATTAGAATTGCTGATCCACCGCATACTCTCCCTCTAGGGTCATTTGTATCATATAAAGTGTAGCCATTAATTTTAAAGAGGCTTCTAGAAGTCAAATGAGTCTCAGAGACCAACATTATATCAATATTTTTTTCCGTAAGGAAGTGCTAAAGTTCATTTTTATGTTGGCGAATGCCGTTTGCGTTCCAGAAACATATTTTTAACATGTTCATGGGTTGTTAAGTAATGCTTGAAGCAGTGTATTCTGCATTCTCAGCATTTCTTGCATCATGCTAGTCATATTTGTTGTAAAGTTGTTTATAGTTATCACCAGATTCTCAGTAGTAATTAATTATCTACATAATTAAATGTTGTAATTAAATATTTCAAAATCTACCGTCACAATTTTTTATAAGCGCTTAAACACAAAAATAATATTTAAAATCTACGATTTTCTGACATAGCCTAATGTAGGGTACATTTCCAAAATACAAAATAATTTTCTATAAGAACAGTCTTAAGGTACGGTCACAATTTGCAAAAGTTTGCCCAAAAAAGCGTAACCACTGAATTCGAATGAAAAACGCTTTGATGCAGGGGGCGGGGGTGTAGTTGAGGTAGATCGATTACATGTATGTATGTATGCCTGTGAGATTATTACGTTTAAACAGTTTTAAACATACCTAATAGACAGTGTCATAGAAGCCAACATTAATGGAAACTATTAAACGGTTTTTCATTAGTATTCAGTGGATATGCTTTTTTGAGCAAATGTTTGCTATGTGTGACCGTACCTTCAATAAATTACATTTAGCGCTATGTAGTCAAAAAGTGAATGTGTTAAAAAAAGTTTTTTACAAAATTGAAAATAATGAAGATACTTAAAAAAAATAAGCCTTTTTAAGGAAATTTTAAAATGTTGATATTTTAGACTTTTCCCCATTTCACGAATGTAGATATTAGTAGTAGTGAAATACCAATCCAGCGATAATTAAACTTGCAAAATTGTTGGCTGAAATTGTTAAATTGTGGCTGAAATTGTTAAATTGTGGACTGAAATTGTTAAATTGTTGCTGAAATTGTTAAATTGTAGCTGAAATTTTTAAATTTTTGGAAATTTGTGTTTCTTTGTTTACATTAGGAGTTTTTTGTTTATATTAAGAGTATGTCTGTCTGTCTGTCTGTTTGTCTGTCTCTCTGACTGTCCGCCTGACCATGGGAATATTTGTGTGGAATATTTTGTGTGAATGTATTAAGGTGGCTCATAGTTTTGAGGTTTTTATGTGTGTATATGCCGACGGCAAAACATGATTATTATTTTTTCCTAATACCGAAGGGAAAA
This sequence comes from Tachina fera, assembly GCA_905220375.1. NCBI lineage: Eukaryota > Metazoa > Arthropoda > Insecta > Diptera > Tachinidae > Tachina > Tachina fera. Next base: position 6,636,863 of record LR999968.1, on the reverse strand, counting down.
TCATGGAAATGATTTGTCCTTATGCCGACGGGAAAACGTGAAAGTTATTTTTTCTAATGCTAATATAGGTGTTGGTAGACTGTGATTTGGGTGGATGGGTGTTTGTAGGTGTTGTAATATGTAACCGTAGGAGTTTGTGGATGTATCTGTATGCAGGAATTTAAGCGAGGCTTCGATAAGAAGGGGGCGGGGGTGTAGTTGAGGTAGATCGATTACATGTATGTATGTGTGTGTGTGTTTGTGTATGTGTGTGTGTGTTTGTTTACTTGAGTGTGTGTGTGTATATATATATATTTCTGTAGGAGCTTAAGGCTGATCGCGATTTATGAGGGGCGAGGTATTCTAGTAATATGTAACCGGAGGAATCTGTATGTTTGTATGTATGTACGAGTTTAAGGGCCTGTTTCTCTAAATGCGAACGTTATATTCGATCGAATATTAGTATTGGAAACAAAAACAAATTTCAGTTTTTTGTTTTTGTTTTTGATATAAATGTTCGAACGAATTTATCGTTCGCATTTAGAGAAACAGACCCTAAGTCTGTTCGTGATTTGGGTAAATAGGCTTGTTCACGTAATATGTAGCCATAGGGATTTGTAGGTGTGTCTGTCTGTAGGAGTTTAAGGCTGGTCGTGATTTGAGGTGGGTGAGGATTTTGTTGAGGTAGATTGATTGTGTGCATGTATGTATGGCTGTGAGAAATTAAGATGATTGTGATTTATTAGAGGCGATATGTTCTTGTTATATGTAGCCGTGAGAATCTATATGTATATATGTCTGTGAGAGTTTAAGACTATCCATAATTCAGGTAGGTGAGAGTGTTCTGTTGTTGAGTTTAATTTTATATATTGGATATGTATGTATGTATGACCATAGGAATTTGTGAATGTATATCTGTGAGGATTTCAGGCTGGTCTTGATTTGTGAGGGCGGAGTGTTGTTTACATTTTCTTGGATTTTTCGTAGATGAATTCTGCTGTGTGTGTGTGTGTGTGTGTGTGTGTGTGAATATGAGTTTCTCGCACTGGTATTTATATGTAGGTAGAAATAAATTGTTTTCAATATCGACATTTGGTACTATAAATTACTATCATATATCTGAACTTCCCTAATCCTAGTATGGTTTTATACTTACGATTGCTTTATATTTTCTCATGCTTAAATTTGTCTCGCGTTAAAGTCTGCCTTTGAGAAATTTGTTTATATTACAGATTTTGTTTATTTAACTACATCCACCTTCTTTGACTGGACGACTTTTCTACACACAGAAAAAAAGACCAACTTAAAATCAGTAAACACCATGTTGAATTAATAAGAAACGTTAGCGAAGGCTTAGTCATATTGAAATTTCTTATTTCAATATGGAAAAATATTAATTCATTCATTTATTAAAGTCATTAGTTTTTAGGTATCTCAACATACATTTTCTATTATATAGAAAATTATTGAATTAGATCATGCGAATTTATGCTTAATATATTTTCATGATGTAGATATGTAAGTGTGATTGTTAAGATCTAATAAATACTTGAGCATTGATAAGAAATTTGATATGTATACACACATATCTACAAATTGATTTTGTTTGCATGTATGTATGTATGTACATACACATAAGTGTTTATCTCAATCTTTGAATATATATTTTTTTCGTCATGTCATGTCTTTTGTCGTTGTTGTTGTTGTTCTTGCTGATGTTGATCTATACACATCAACATCAGCAGCATGTGAAATATCTTTAGTTTTTTTATTTGAAATAAAAAAATCGTTGTTTTAATTTTCATTTGCATTTACTTCAAAGTTTGTGAGGATTTTCTCTTTTAAGTATAACTGAATTCCTGAGGATACATACTCTAAAGTAATAGTAACTATAATAGAAATATTTCCTATATTTAATTTAAATTTGCTTAAAGTTGATGCAGCCTATATAGTCAACGATAGAAATTTTTGGAGGGTGTACATTGCAAAATATTTAAAAAATGTATAAACATTTTTAAATGAAACTGATTCAGCACCTCCAGCTTTGGTGATGACAGTTTTTTTTGTTAGCCAGTTTGATTGGTTTTCCTTTTTATTTTTTTATTTTTTTTTTATTTTGATAAACATTTAAAATCAAAAGGGAGTTTTATAATGAAATTGTTATTTTCATAATAGATTAAAAAAAAAGCTAATTTTTTTCCAATGAAATCATTTGAATTATTTTTGAAACCTTAGCCTCTATAAAATGGGCGCATTCATAAGACGTAACTGTTGAGCTCAACAGTTGTGCAACTGTTGGCCCCCACAATTGCATCTTAGAAACGGCTTGATGTATATAATTTAATTGTATATCTTTATTTCGTTACTTCATCGCATTTTTAGTGTAAAACTTAACAAATATTTGCTCGTGCCACCTAACAAAGCACATAAAAGAAAGAGCTCTATTCGATCAGATGTTCAGGCTGAGCACAACGTGTTGACTATAGGTAGCGAAAAAATTTTATGATGGAAAATTACTCAACTGTGGAGTTGAGCGAAACTACTCAACTATGTGTTTCTAAGACAAACACTTAACGGTTGCGCAACAGTTACGTCTTATGAATGCGACCAATTTATGTTGTTTTCCATATTACTCAATTTATAAGACTTTTCGAACTTGTCTATTATACGATTATGAATAAGAATGCAGTAAGCTGATGTCTTTGCTTACTGTTTCAAATTGAGATTTTAGTCAATTGGTCCACTATTGAATAAAAGGAGCTTTTTTCTTAAACTCTGATGCAGTTAGAAGCGCTGGAGATTCTTTCATACATATATGTAACAGATTTTTTTGGAATTTTAGATACATATAATATAGAATTGAATAACATTTGTTTTTGATTTTTATGTTAAGAATTATAGATATGAATGTAGTTAAATCATAATAAACAAACTAATTTTCTTCTTGAATAGCGATCAACAGAAAACAAACCCGTTTTTTAAGAATTTAAATCTACTCTCTTCACGGTTTCTGTAGTATAGAGCAATATATACTGCAGGAATTAATTAATTATGGATAATTAAATTTTAGAAATTTAATTGTCCAAATTTTGTTGCTTAATACTGATACTAAGTTTATATTAATACGATATATATTTATTTTATGAAGGCTGATCGTCTTTACATTTTATTTGATGTTCTAGAAGATACGATTTTTTCTCATTTTATTAAATTTCAGCTTATTCATATTTTTGATATCTTTAATTTAATTGTCCTTTGTGTGTCTGTTAGCAGACTGTACGTATAAGGTAGTCCGTCACTCTTTATTTTTATTTATTAATGTGTCACTAATTTTTGATTTTACTACTTGAAATAGAGAACATTTACATATATAATTTTTAAAAGTATACATATAGATAAATATATGTATGTATGAAGAAGTTAGTTCATATACAAGGAAATACATGTTTAATAATCAACTATTCTAGAAAATCAATCACAAAGAACTCGCCATAAGTATTTGCATGAAGTGTCAGAAACATTGGAATATATATCTTTGGGAGAATTTTACCTCAAGTGTTTCAACATGAGGTTTACTGGTTGACTCCTTGAAGCAATTCTTGTTAACGTTGGCTAGATTGTATCGCATGCAGATGTAATGATTTTTCACTTAAAAAGGCCCTCATCACCATCAATCATACCTAATAAAACACATCCATGAGTTGTATTGATCCAGATACAATTACTGTCTGCGAATTCATTATTAACAAGTAAGAGTGCTATATTCGGCTGTGCCGAATCTTATATACCCTTTACCAAAGTGCGTTTATGTAGTATAGAGATACATACATATTCATTTTGTGAAAAAATTCATACTTTTTTTCTAGTGCAATTTTTAGGTTTTTGGCATTATGTTTAATTTGGTCCTTTTTAAGTTTTGGCGATTTTTTTTCATATAGGCAATTTTTTTTGGTTTTAGCGATTTTTTTCGGTTTTTGGCTTTTTTTATTTTTGGCGATTTTTTTGATTTTGACGATATTTTTCATTTAGGCGATTTTTTTATTTTTTATATATTTAATTTTTTTTTGTGGGAATTTTTTTAGTTTTGACACTTTTTTCTCGTTTTGGCGATTTTTTTTTCGGTTTTTGGCGTTTTTGAATTTTAGCGATTTTTTTTTGTTCTGGCGGTTTTTTTGATTTTTAAGTTTTTTTTCATTTAGGCGATTTTTTTCATTAGGCAATTTTTTTTTGTTTTGGCGATTTTTTTCGGTTTTTGCCTTTTTTTTATTTTTGGCGATTTATTTTCGATTTGGCGATTTTTTTTTCATTTAGGCGATTTTTTTTTAATTTTTGGCGATTTTTGTTCACATAAGCATTTTTTTTGTTTTGGCGATTTTTTTCGGTTTTTGGCGTTTTTTTTTTAATTTTAGCTTTTTTTTCATTTTGGCAATTTTTTTCGTTTTGGCGATTTTCTTAAATTTTTGGCGATTTTATAATTTTCGGATTTTTTAGTTTGACCGTTTTTGAAAATTTTAAGAGTTTAACTCTTACGGTTTCCAAAATAAAGCAAGTTGTCAAAATTACATAGTTAAAATTGCATTAACTGATGGACCACCCTTTAATTTAAATTTTTTTAATTTTAGTGTTAATTGTTGTAGCCTATATAAAAATACACTAATTTTACAAATTTCAAGTGTCAATATACATACATATGTACACACATACATACAATTGTATGTATATTACATGGGATTTTAAAAGTTTTCGTCACTCATTTTGGAACACCCTTTAATTTTTAGCTTTTATATATTTGTTGTTGTAGCGACCAAAGTTCTACATACACTGTCCAAATTTCAGACCCGTACCTTTTACCGTTCCTGAGAAAATAGCCTTCTTCCTAAAACATGAAATATGTTTAATTATAAGGAAAAAAGTTAAAGTTTTCCAACCCTGGAAACGTTTTTTTAATTTGTTAAATTTTTAAAATTTTTTTTTAATTATAAATACCAATTTTATTCATACCGAAGTATAAAATAAGTTAATTTAATAAAAAAGTAATAAAAACTTGTTGTCGGTAGTTATTTTCTATGGGAAAATAGAGTTTGAGTTTTCCAGCTCTGAAACCGTCTGCTCGATTTTGCTGATTTTCAATAGCAAAATTTTTCGGAAAATTTCTGACAAACCAGTCCAAGAACAAAGTCTCTAGCTGTTCTGGGAGCTTGGGAAAACCGATTTCACGTACAGACAGACGGACATCGCTTGTTCGTCTTCCCTATGCATAAGGATCCAGAATATATATACTTTATGTGTCGGTTAAGGGCCACTCAGACTATAATACAAGTTTTAATACTTTTGACGAAAATGCATCCCTGGTCTTAATTTGTTTCAAAAATTTCAAAAAACAATAACAACTCAACATGTCAGAGCTGCATTTTGCACAAAAGTATTAATACTTGTATAATAGTGTGAACGGGGCTTTATTAATATTGTAGAAATTACAAACGGAATGACAAACCTATATATACCCTTTTACCATATTTTGGTAAAGGGTATAAAAAAGTGCTTTTCATCATCATCATCTAACAGCTTTATTCATATTTTTTGCTAGCATGCATGACTTAGCATGCTTCTATCAATAGTGACGCGAGATTCCGAGATGTAGTGGTGTTTCAATTAAAAATCTATACTATTACGGTCTAATTCATAAAAATTCGTTATTTCAGCTTTAATCTGTACATTACTTATGAAACAGATTTTGCTTTATTAAGCTGTAATAAAAATTTGTATTCATAACTGATTAATATCAGTGAATTAACTATTAAACGATTTTGCTTCTTTTGTAATTTTATGTTGGCAACATCATGCTACTTTCGCTCTCATTTTATGTTTAGTGATGCATACAACGAAGAATTGATTATCTAGGTAGTATGTTTGAGTCGAAAAAAAAGTAAATCATTACGCATAATATTATTAAAAAATAACTTAAAAAGTAGACGTTTCACTTTCTATTAATAAATAAACCAAAAAAATTCATATGTTACAAAAAATTGTATTTAAACACATTTATATTCGGCTGAGTACAGAGGTAGGCAAATACCCATTTTATAGCGGTCGATTATGCATCACTATTTTATTTTAATTTTAAAATGTTATTGTACGTACATACATACATACATATGTAAGCATGCAGTACCATACAAACATACGTATGCTTGTACTTACATATGCCTTTATATTTATAATTCTATTTTTCTCTTTGCCAATGAATGGGATTTCTTTAATTTTCAACGATGTTTATATGTATGTATTTTTCTTTTTGTACAATTATGCATACATACATACATATGTATATGTACCAACTTACATAAATTAATACTTTTGCCAAAGAACATTATTCAGGAGACATGCATAAGAATAAACAACAAACATAAAAGTGAGAAACCACAGAAAATCTCACATAAGGGATACAATAAATCAAGAAAATATTATTTATAATTGTTTATCAAACGCTTAAAGTAGCATGGAGGCTACATTAAAAATCGCTGATTTATGAAACGTTTATTAAACGTCTAATAGGGTATTAATCATTTATGAATACAAATTTAGCGATTTTTGACTATTAATGTGTTATTGCACTGTTAATAATCATTTATGAATTAGACCGTTAGAATTTACGAATTCACTCTTTGGAATTTTGTATACAGTAGATACAGTTGTACATACATACATACATATGTATTTCATTTACAAAAATTGTATGACGTGAGGAATTCTTTTAATTATACATGCTTTAGTTTTTTCGGTAAATTTATTTGATACTCATACAGATACAGATATAAAGTAATATCTGTTTACATTGCATTTTATAATTTATGCATGCTTCAGCATGATTCTTGTTGAAGCCCATATTTATTCACTTAATTTGTTTGATACTCATTTATACACATCTACATTCTTAAAGAATGGATACCAAAGTCCAATTTCTTTAGTTTATTTATATTTTCTGAAGATCTGATAGCTATAGAAATGAACAAAGTGAAGATATTTTATAATAGACCCATTTTCGTATTTTAAAATTTTTTGCTTAGAGCTTTCAAAATGGAAAATGTACATCTTTTACTATAAAAACTGATAATATGATGTTTTGCTGAATATTACACTGTGTTTTACTTCATTTTGAATGCTTAAGTTTTCTCAATATTTCATACTTACCAATAAGTTTAGAGAATTACAATACATTAAGATAATTATCTTTCTTAAGACCTATCATTCTTAATCAATTATTCAAAAACAAGACAAACTAGATTTTTCATTTGTAATTTAATTTTTATATAATTTTATATATAAACATTTTATCATCTTCAAATTACTGTATACTGTATTTAGCAGTTTTTTCTTGAACTTTTCTATTTTATACACTAAGTAAGTCTTTATATATCAATCCACTTATATGAACCATTAATGATAAATTCTTTTCACATCATTTCTTTTAATAATCTATTAAATCATTGTACCATTGATGTCATATTGAGTAATGTTAAATCCTATATTTGTGAATGAATTTTCCAAAGTGTTTATTAAAAAATTCTTTACCATCATCTGCTTTTAAGTTTTTTGGTATTCGTACCAGTTCAAAAATATTTTAAAGTATCTTGGTTTTTTAGAGTGCAGCCTTTATTTTCAACGATACTGACCATATAAAATTTGAGAACGTGACAATTACAGCCTTCAACAATCAATAATTTATATCTGTAGTATAGTCCCCAATTTCAACTAAATCAGCTTACCAAATATCATACATTTCTTTCATTATTTTCTACAATAAAAGATCAATTTTAGAGATTCCTTATAGAGTTGGTTTACTAAATTTCATTGACATTGAATTGTTTTCCAGATTTTTTGGAGTGTTGTGACCTACTTGATGCCCTTTCAGCTATTTATACTAACATCTAGATCATTTTCCAATCTATTCATTATCAATTCAATTCAATATGTATTTAAAAACATGATTTCATTTTTAGAATATCTTTTTCAATTTTATAACTCTCTTCTATGTCTAATTTATTTCACGTTGTAGTACATCAATTTACATTAAAACATTCTAGAATATTAATGCCCTAAGCCATATTATTAAATTGTTATTTAGTTTGTCGATTTCAGTTTCTAGAAACAATTTTCTGATAACATCGTTGTTGATTAAAATTTGTATGAATATGGTTGTAAGCATTTAATAAGAGTCAATGCAAATGTTATTCCAATGTTTAAGAAAGATGAGGAAAATATTAGGTACGTCGATAGGGACCATGTTATGTTGTCAGTAATATGAATTTTGAAAAGTTTTTAAGAAATTTGTAGTGTTGGAAGGATAAATATGAAATTTTTTGATTATAAGCAAAGACACTAAATTAAACGATTATCGTTTAAAAAAAAATAAAAAAATTAAAATTACTGCTCATAAAAGAGTGACTTTAGTTGATGCATCTGAGCTGAAACTTCATTCATATAAATGTTATAAATGGCTAGCTACTTGTAAACTGATTAATCAATCTGAATCAGATAGCCTGATCTGAAAACCAGACCAGCTCCTGATAAGCTGATCTGAAAACCAGACCAGGTCCTGATAAGCTAATCTGAAAACCAGATCAGGTCCTGAAAATCTGATCTGAAAAGCAGACCAGATCCTAATAAGCTGATCTGAAAAATAGACCAGTCACCTGATACCTGATTTAATACCTGATCTAATAGCTAAGACCTCTACAGAAGTTGAAAATAATACAAATTTAAAGCATGAAAAACCATCAGTCAAGATAGAGACAAGTACACCACAGAAACTAGCAGAAGGAACAATATTTGATGATACCATCTTATTAAATGATGCTAATACTGTGAATGATGATGACGATGATGATGATGATTTGTACTCACAGACTTCCAATTCCGAAGACACTTATAGTGACGTATCAGTCTTGGAAGGAAGAAATAAATTAGATACAAACTATGGTCCATATAAAGATTTAAATAGTGAATGGAAATTTGGTGATAGCAACCTCAAACTGAATGAAGATAAAATACAAGTTAGTGGCCAAATATGGGCTCTAAAACCAGGAGAATTTTCTCTAATTTTTTCATAAAATACCAAAATATTATGATAAATTTGAAATCGAAATCTATAAAAAGATTTTAATTACTATTAATGTATACCTACAGAGTCATCATCGTTCTCTGACGGAGAACGATGTTATTAGAAAATTGTTTCTAGAAACTGAAATCGACAAACTAAATAACAATTTAATAATATGGCTTAGGGCATTAATATTCTAGAATGTTTTAATATAAATTGATGTACTACAACGTGAAATAAATTAGGCATAGAAGTGAGTTATAAAATTGAAAAAGACATTCTAAAAATGAAATCATGTTTTGAAAGACATATTAAATTAAATTGATAATGAATAGATTGGAAAATTAACTAGACGTTAGTATAAATAGCTGAAAGGGCATCAAGTAGGCCACAACACTCCAAAAAATCTGGAAAACAACTCAATGTATTTAAAAAGAAATTTAGTAAACCAACTCTATAAGCAATCTCTAAAATTGATTGTGTATTGTAGAAATATAACAAAAGAAATGGATGATATTTGGTAAGCTGATTTAGTTGAAATTGGGGACTATACTACAGCAAATATAAATTATTGATTGTTGTAGGCTGTAATTGTCACATTCTCAAATTTTATATGGTCAGTATCGTTGAAAAGATGCACTCTTAAAAACCAAGGTAATGGAAAACCAAAAACCTTAAAAGCAGATGATGGTAAAGAATTTTTTAATAAACACTTTGGACAATTCATTCACAAATATAGGATTTAACATTACTCAATATGAAAGCATCAATAGTACAATGATTTAATAGATTATTAAAAGAAATGATGTGAAAAGAATTTATCATTAATGGTTCATATAAATGGATTGATATATAAAGACTTACTTAGTGTATAAAATAGATAAAGTTCATCTCACCATTAAAATTTTTGAGATCAAAATTAACTTAATAAATGAGAAAATACTGCTAAATATAGTATACAGTAATTTGAAGATGATAAAATGTTTATATATAAAATTATATAGAAATAAAATTAAAAAGGAAAAATCTAGTTTGTCTTGTTTTTGAATAATTGATTAAGAATGACCTATCATTCTTAGAATAACATATCATTCTTAGGAAAGATAATTAACTTAATGTATTTTAATTCTTTAAACTTGTTGGTAAGTATGAAATATTGTGAAAACTTAAGTGTTCAAAATAAAGTAAAACACAGTGTAATATTCAGCAACACATCATATTATCATATTATATTATATGTAAAAAATTCCAAAGAGTGAATTCGTAAATTCTAATAGTATAGATTTTTAATTGAAACAGCACTACATCTCGGAATCTCGCGTCACTATTGATAGAAGCATGCTAAGTCATGCATGCTAGCAAAAAATATGAATAAAGCTGTTAGATGATGATGATGAAAAGCACTTTTTTATACCCTTTACCAAAAAATGGTAAAAGGGTATATATAGGTTTGTCATTCCGTTTGTAATTTCTACAATATTAATAAGCGACACATAAAGTATATATATTCTGGATCCTTATGCATAGGGAAGACGAACAAGCGATGTCCGTCTGTCCGTCTGTCCGTCTGTCTGTACGTGAAATCGGTTTTCCCAAGCTCCCAGAACAGCTAGAGACTTTGTTCTTGGACTGGTTTGTCAGAAATTTTCCGAAAAATTTTGCTATTGAAAATCAGCAAAATCGAGCAGACGGTTTCAGAGCTGGAAAACTCAAACTCTATTTTCCCATAGAAAATAACTACCGACAACAAGTTTTTATTACTTTTTTATTAAATTAACTTATTTTATACTTCGGTATGAATAAAATTGGTATTTATAATTAAAAAAAAATTTTAAAAATTTAACAAATTAAAAAAACGTTTCCAGGGTTGGAAAACTTTAACTTTTTTCCTTATAATTAAACATATTTCATGTTTTAGGAAGAAGGCTATTTTCTCAGGAACGGTAAAAGGTACGGGTCTGAAATTTGGACAGTGTATGTAGAACTTTGGTCGCTACAACAACAAATATATAAAAGCTAAAAATTAAAGGGTGTTCCAAAATGAGTGACGAAAACTTTTAAAATCCCATGTAATATACATACAATTGTATGTATGTGTGTACATATGTATGTATATTGACACTTGAAATTTGTAAAATTAGTGTATTTTTATATAGGCTACAACAATTAACACTAAAATTAAAAAAATTTAAATTAAAGGGTGGTCCATCAGTTAATGCAATTTTAACTATGTAATTTTGACAACTTGCTTTATTTTGGAAACCGTAAGAGTTAAACTCTTAAAATTTTCAAAAACGGTCAAACTAAAAAATCCGAAAATTATAAAATCGCCAAAAATTTAAAAAAATCGCCAAAACGAAAAAAATCGCGAAAATGAAAAAAAAACGCTAAAATTTAAAAAAAACGCCAAAAACCGAAAAAAATCGCCAAAACAAAAAAAATGCTTATGTGAACAAAAATCGCCAAAAATTAAAAAAATCGCGTAAATGAAAAAAAAATTGCCAAAATCCAAAAAAATCACCAAAACGAAAAAAAAATCGCCAAAATTAAAAAAAAGCCAAAAACCGAAAAGAATCGCCAAAACGAGAAAAAAGTGTCTAAACAAAAAAAGTTCCCACAATGAAAAAAATCCGCAAAAATCGCCAAAACAAAAAAATCCTTATATGAACAAAAATCGCCAAAAATTTAAAAAAATCGCCAAAAAGAAAAAAATCGCCAAAATGAAAAAAAGCTAAAATTTCAAAAAATCGCCAAAACGAAAAAAATCGCGAAAATGAAAAAAAAACGCTAAAATTTAAAAAAAGCCAAAAACCGAAAAAAATCGCCAAAACAAAAAAAATGCTTATGTGAACAAAAATCGCCAAAAATTAAAAAAATCGCGTAAATGAAAAAAAATCGCCAAAATCCAAAAAAATCGCCAAAACGAGAAAAAAGTGTCTAAACAAAAAAAGTTCCCACAATGAAAAAAATCCTTATATGAACAAAAATCGCCAAAATTAAAAAAAACGCCAAAAACTGAAAAAAAATCGCCAAAGCAAAAAAAATTGCCTGTATGAAAAAATCGCCAAAAATTAAAAAAATCGATTATATGAAAAAAATCGGCTAAATCAAAAAAATCATGAAAACGAAAAAAAATCGCCAAAATTAAAAAAAAGCCAAAAACCGAAAAAAATCGCCAAAACGAGAAAAAAGTGTCTAAACAAAAAAAGTTCCCACAATGAAAAAAATCCGCAAAAATCGCCAAAACAAAAAAATCCTTATATGAACAAAAATCGCCAAAAATTTAAGAAAATCGCCAAAACGAAAAAAATTGCCAAAATGAAAAACAAGCTAAAATTAAAAAAAAAACGCCAAAAACCGAAAAAAATCGCCAAAACAAAAAAATGCTTATGTAAACAAAAATCGCCAAAAATTAAAAAAAATCGCCTAAATGAAAAAAAAATCGCCAAATCGAAAATAAATCGCCAAAAATAAAAAAAAGGCAAAAACCGAAAAAAATCGCCAAAACAAAAAAAAATTGCCTAATGAAAAAAATCGCCTAAATGAAAAAAAACTTAAAAATCAAAAAAACCGCCAGAACAAAAAAAAATCGCTAAAATTCAAAAACGCCAAAAACCGAAAAAAAAATCGCCAAAACGAGAAAAAAGTGTCAAAACTAAAAAAATTCCCACAAAAAAAAATTAAATATATAAAAAATAAAAAAATCGCCTAAATGAAAAATATCGTCAAAATCAAAAAAATCGCCAAAAATAAAAAAAGCCAAAAACCGAAAAAAATCGCTAAAACCAAAAAAAATTGCCTATATGAAAAAAAATCGCCAAAACTTAAAAAGGACCAAATTAAACATAATGCCAAAAACCTAAAAATTGCACTAGAAAAAAAGTATGAATTTTTTCACAAAATGAATATGTATGTATCTCTATACTACATAAACGCACTTTGGTAAAGGGTATATAAGATTCGGCACAGCCGAATATAGCACTCTTACTTGTTAATAATGAATTCCCAGACAGTAATTGTATCTGGATCAATACAACTCATGGATGTGTTTTATTAGGTATGATTGATGGTGATGAGGGCCTTTTTAAGTGAAAAATCATTACATCTGCATGCGATACAATCTAGCCAACGTTAACAAGAATTACTTCAAGGAGTCAACCAGTAAACCTCATGTTGAAACACTTGAGGTAAAATTCTCCCAAAGATATATATTCCAATGTTTCTGACACTTCATGCAAATACTTATGGCGAGTTCTTTGTGATTGATTTTCTAGAATAGTTGATTATTAAACATGTATTTCCTTGTATATGAACTAACTTCTTCATACATACATATATTTATCTATATGTATACTTTTAAAAATTATATATGTAAATGTTCTCTATTTCAAGTAGTAAAATCAAAAATTAGTGACACATTAATAAATAAAAATAAAGAGTGACGGACTACCTTATACGTACAGTCTGCTAACAGACACACAAAGGACAATTAAATTAAAGATATCAAAAATATGAATAAGCTGAAATTTAATAAAATGAGAAAAAATCGTATCTTCTAGAACATCAAATAAAAGGTAAAGACGATCAGCCTTCATAAAATAAATATATATCGTATTAATATAAACTTAGTATCAGTATTAAGCAACAAAATTTGGACAATTAAATTTCTAAAATTTAATTATCCATAATTAATTAATTCCTGCAGTATATATTGCTCTATACTACAGAAACCGTCAAGAGAGTAGATTTAAATTCTTAAAAAACGGGTTTGTTTTCTGTTGATCGCTATTCAAGAAGAAAATTAGTTTGTTTATTATGATTTAACTACATTCATATCTATAATTCTTAACATAAAAATCAAAAACAAATGTTATTCAATTCTATATTATATGTATCTAAAATTCCAAAAAAATCTGTTACATATATGTATGAAAGAATCTCCAGCGCTTCTAACTGCATCAGAGTTTAAGAAAAAAGCTCCTTTTATTCAATAGTGGACCAATTGAATAAAATTTCAATTTGAAACAGTAAGCAAAGACATCAGCTTACTGCATTCTTATTCATAATCGTATAATAGACAAGTTCGAAAAGTCTTATAAATTGAGTAATATGGAAAACAACATAAATTGGTCGCATTCATAGGACGTAACTGTTGCGCAACCGTTAAGTGTTTGTCTTAGAAACACATAGTTGAGTAGTTTCGCTCAACTCCACAGTTGAGTAATTTTCCATCATGAAATTTTTTCGCTACCTATAGTCAACACGTTGTGCTCAGCCTGAACATCTGATCGAATAGAGCTCTTTCTTTTATGTGCTTTGTTAGGTGGCACGAGCAAATATTTGTTAAGTTTTACACTAAAAATGCGATGAAGTAACGAAATAAAGATATACAATTAAATTATATACATCAAGCCGTTTCTAAGATGCAATTGTGGGGGCCAACAGTTGCACAACTGTTGAGCTCAACAGTTACGTCTTATGAATGCGCCCATTTTATAGAGGCTAAGGTTTCAAAAATAATTCAAATGATTTCATTGGAAAAAAATTAGCTTTTTTTTAATCTATTATGAAAATAACAATTTCATTATAAAACTCCCTTTTGATTTTAAATGTTTATCAAAATAAAAAAAAAATAAAAAAAAAGGAAAACCAATCAAACTGGCTAACAAAAAAAAACTGTCATCACCAAAGCTGGAGGTGCTGAATCAGTTTCATTTAAAAATGTTTATACATTTTTTAAATATTTTGCAATGTACACCCTCCAAAAATTTCTATCGTTGACTATATAGGCTGCATCAACTTTAAGCAAATTTAAATTAAATATAGGAAATATTTCTATTATAGTTACTATTACTTTAGAGTATGTATCCTCAGGAATTCAGTTATACTTAAAAGAGAAAATCCTCACAAACTTTGAAGTAAATGCAAATGAAAATTAAAACAACGATTTTTTTATTTCAAATAAAAAAACTAAAGATATTTCACATGCTGCTGATGTTGATGTGTAAAGATCAACATCAGCAAGAACAACAACAACAACGACAAAAGACATGACATGACGAAAAAAATATATATTCAAAGATTGAGATAAACACTTATGTGTATGTACATACATACATACATGCAAACAAAATCAATTTGTAGATATGTGTGTATACATATCAAATTTCTTATCAATGCTCAAGTATTTATTAGATCTTAACAATCACACTTACATATCTACATCATGAAAATATATTAAGCATAAATTCGCATGATCTAATTCAATAATTTTCTATATAATAGAAAATGTATGTTGAGATACCTAAAAACTAATGAGTTTAATAACTGAATACTGTAAATTAATATTTTTCCATATTGAAATAAGAAATTTCAATATGACTAAGCCTTCGCTAACGTTTCTTATTAATTCAACATGGTGTTTACTGATTTTAAGTTGGTCTTTTTTTCTGTGTGTAGAAAAGTCGTCCAGTCAAAGAAGGTGGATGTAGTTAAATAAACAAAATCTGTAATATAAACAAATTTCTCAAAGGCAGACTTTAACGCGAGACAAATTTAAGCATGAGAAAATATAAAGCAATCGTAACTATAGAAACATACTAGGATTAGGGAAGTTCAGATATATGATAGTATTGTATAGTACCAAATGTCGATATTGAAAACAATTTATTTCTACCTACATATAAATACCAGCGCGAGAAACTCATATTCACACGCACACAAACACACACATAGCAGAATTCATCTAAGAAAAGACCAAGCCCAGCCTGAAATCCTCACAGATATACATTCACAAATTCCTATGGTCATACATACATACATACATATACAATATATAAAATTAATCTCAACAACAGAACACTCTCACCTACCTGAATTATGGATATTCTTAAACTCCCACATACATACACATGTACATATATACATATAGATTCCCACATATAGATTCCCACAAGAACATATCGTCTCTAATAAATCACAATCATCTTAAATTCTCACAGCCATACATACATACAAACAATCAATTTACCTTAACAAAATCTTCACCCACCTTAAATCACGACCATCCTTAAACTCCTACAGACAGACACACCTACAAATCCCTATGGCTACATATTACGTCTACAACCCTACCCAGCCAAATCGCTATCAGACTTAAACTCGTACATACATACAAACATACAGATTCCTCCGGTTACATATTACTAGAATACCTCACCCCTCTTAAATCGCGATCAGCCTTAAGCTCCTACAGAAATATATATGTATATTCCAATTCATAGAGAAATACACATACATACAGACGATCCATCTACCTCCACAACACCCCCACCCACGTGAAATCACGATCAGCATTAAATTCTCACAGGCATACATACATACATGTTATCGATCTACCTCAACTACACCCCCGCCCCCTTCTTATCGAAGCCTCGCTTAAATTCCTGCAGACAGATATGTACATCCACAAACTCCTACGGTTACATATTACAACACCTACAAACACCCATCCACCCAAATCACAGTCTACCAACACCTATATTAGCATTAGAAAAAATAACTTTCACGTTTTCCAGTCGGCATAAGGACAAATCATTTCCATAATTTTCCCTTCGGTATTAGGAAAAAATAATAATCATGTTTTGCCGTCGGCATATACAAACATAAAAACCTCAAAACTATGAGTCACCTTAATACATTCACACAAAATATTCCACACAAATATTCCCACGGTCAGGCGGACACTCAGAGAGACAGACAGACATACTCTTAATGTAAACAAAAAACTCCTAATGTAAACAAAGAAACACAAATTTCCAAGAATTTAAAAATTTCAGCCACAATTTAACAATTTCAGCCCACAATTTAACAATTTCAGCCACAATTTAACAATTTCAGCCAACAATTTTGCAAGTTTAATTGTCGCCGGATTGGTATTTTACTACTACTGATATTAATAATTTTTCCACCATTTTTATTTAAATTTTTGTGAAAAGTTAATGCAATCTTCTAATTTAGCAATGAACAACAAAGTTATAATTAAATTAAATTAAATTAAAGCCTAAGTGCTCCTCTAAGAGTGTTCGAAGTTTGAAGATTTTGCAAAAGTCCCCACTGTTCATTTTGTTTTTGGAACATAGTTTTGTTATTTTTTAATTCTTTAATTTTTTTCTTACGCTACCAACAAGTTTTTAGTAGCATTTTCATGTAGTTTTAATCCAAACGAGTTATCAATTATGCATATCTACGATTTTAGAAAAATTTTCTTGACGCAATAATCTAACAGGAAAATATTCCCATAGAAGGTTACATACCGCTTTATATTTAGTACTCATCTTCATAACAGTTCAATATTAAGTGATTGATTATATTCTTATAAAAGAAACCTGCCTTTTTATACAATACAGCATACTTTATAAGCATCTTTGTTAATTTTGTCTAATTACATGTTACCGTGAAATAATATTAATTTTAACCAGTAGCATAATCCGGTAGCACTTGCCGATGCCGCTATAAAGTAATGCGTAAAAATCTTTTTAAAATCCATTTGTAAATGTCGTTTGCTATTCGTTAAATGCTACCTGTTATTGGCATTAATAACACTTACATAGAAAAACATATCATATAATTAAGCGCCGTCCACATATTACGTGTAGGATTTGTTATGGTGGGGGTGGGGAGAGGGTCTTTGAAAATGCTACGTAACGGAAAAAAGTACTAATTTCGTACAAAAATACGTATGTTTTTCTAATTTATTTATTTAATGAATCATACGTGTTAACTGCATACATATCGTGGGTTGGTTTCTGGTTTGCTGCAGACATAATGTATTTTGAATATACTGTGCCGCAAACCAGAAACCAAGCGACAATATGTATATTGTGTACATATGTATGCATACTATGGATGCCAAACGGGAAAACCCGAAATCCCGGGATTTTCGGTATTTGGAAAATCCCGATTCCCGGGATTTGTTAAATTCAATCCCGGGATTTCAATTTCGGGATTTCTTATACGTGATTTACACTATGAGTTTTTCCCCTGTATTTTCTTGAATTCTCTTTTATGTTGCTACCCCTTTGATCGCCTTTGTGCCCCGTTCGTCAATAAACTCTAGAAAAGTCACGATAAAAAGTCATCGTGTGAATAACGTATTAGCAATTTTTATATAAAAACCATTTATAAATTAAAATTTTCGTTGATTTGATGGTATTTTTTATAATATATAAAAGTCCCATACAGTTGTATACGTGCACTTTTAACAATTTAATGACTATTCGTGACATATTTCTTATGAATTAATAAATAACAAGAGCAAGAGCAAAATAAATTAATTACTTTTTCACGGTTATTTTCATCAAAGGTGCTACAATATACAACTAAGAATTATTTTGAAAACCATAAGAAGCATATGAGCTTTGGAAGGGAAATAACATTTGGAAAATTCATAACTTTGACAAATTTATTCCGTCTTATTTTATATTATGAGGGCAATTATGAATAAAATTCCACAAGAAATAATTTCAAACATTCGCAAATAATTGGGGGTAACACAAAAATCTATTAGGAAAAGGAGAAATTTCTTGCGGAAATTTATTCATAATTGCAGTGAATAACTATCTGTATGTCGACCACTCAACGCTATAAAAAATTAGCACTTATCTACTTTTCGGTAACAATTGAGTACTATTTACAGCTCCTTAAAATTGAAGTAGAATACAATACAAAGCAAGTGCAAAGTTTTTGTTGTCTGGTAAACGTAAGAAATATTTACCGAATAATGCATTTTGTTTTTCAAAAAGTCCATAGATATGTATTTTTGTTTTGGTTAAGATTATAGAAAAAATCTACATATAATGAAAACAAAAACAAATTTTCATATTTAGTTATAGTTTTCAGTATAAATTATCTAACATCAAATGTGATTAATCAACTTAAAGTTTTAAAATGCACAAAATTTGTTATTAAAATAATATTTATTTTAAAAAATAATTTATTTTAACAAAAAATTTAAGATCTCGAAAATCCCGGAATTCCGGGATTTACAAAATCCCAAATCCCGAGATTTCAAAAAATCGGTCCCGATTGGCATCCCTAATACATACTAGTGATGTAACGAATGTCAAATTTCGATATTCGCGATACGAAAATTGTTATGAAAAAGAACTTCATACTTCTGTTGGCGTACTTAAAAGTTAATAAAAACTACCCAAATGATTAAAAGCACAAATTTCTATAACAAATTTAATGATTTCTTACACAGTACGACAATTTTTTTTGCAGAAAAGTCACTTTATGCCAAACAATCTACAGACAAATTGTAGTCAAACTGTTTCATTTCTTCATCTCTTTTCCCCTAAATTTTTAGATATTTTTGATACACATAAATAACTAATTTCTATATGAAACAAGAACATTTATTACCAATAAAAGTAACAAATACATATGTATGTAGAAGGAAATGGACTTGCAGAAGCTTATGAAAATATTTCTTGCAATTCTCATGAAGAAAAAAGTGTCCTTTCAAAAAATATAGGGTACGTTCGTAAAAGCATTTATAGTGCACGTCTGCAGCATATCGAACATCTAACGTTCAAAAATGCATAACTTGGCGGCACTGTTTAGCGTTAAGCGTTTTTTAATGCATGCAAGCGGCATAGCTGCCGCAAATCTCCTAAATAAAATTACTTAAATTACTTTAATAAAATTACTTAATTAAAATTACATATTTGGCAATATTAAATCAATTTTATGTAATGAAACATTTAAATATTATAAAGCAGACATAATAAATAAATAAGTATTATAATAGTTTTCACAGCGCTGCGTATAAATTTAATTTGAAATAAAGACAAGGACTTTAAAAAAAACCAAATTTGTATGCAGAAATAAACATTGTGGAGTAGAAGTGAAAAGGAGGTATTTAGCCTAATGAGGTTTGATATTACCTTTCTCTGATGGCGTATTTATCGAAAATATGCTAATATTATAAAATGTTTTCCATTATCAGAGCATAATGGAAGAGATTGGATAAAAGTAACACCATAATTTAGTTTTTTCATAACCTTGATTAGGGTACTTTTGATAAACAAGCCATTACAAAAAGGTCTACCATGCCTAATAATACCCAAGCTAATAAGTCTAAATATTTCCCGCCTAATTTTTTTCATTAGTAGACTCCTCCCTTTTACTTTCTACATCAAGCAACCATCCTTTTAATTTCTGCATACAAATTTCTTTATGTTTTTCTAAAAGTTGTTCTTTTTCTTTCAAATTAAATTTATTCACAGTGCGGTGAAAACTAATAAAATGCTTTTTTAAACTATCCTCCGTATTATTTTTAAATATTCCATAACATAAAACATATTGCATAGTGCTAAAAGCATTTTTATCACTTAATATTTCTTATATTTATTATAATTATATATTTTCTTATTATATTTTTGCTGTACAAAATTTATTAAATTTGAACATTAATTTCGTTCCGTGTTCTCACAAAAACTAAACAAAAAACCAGGAAAAATTCGTACATGCTTGCGCAACTTCATTCGTAGCTTTCTCAGTGACGACTACATGAAAAAGCATAAGCAGGTATGTGTATGTATTTGTCCACAATTGTGGTATGACGTGCGGGTTACTGATTTAAATATACAATATTGGGCATTTAAGTTTAATTAAAATGTCTCACAACTTTGTACTGAAAAAATTAATTCGGTACTTAAATGGCACTTAAAGAATATTTTTGTTTATACGTACTAGTGATGCACGAATATTCGTATTCGTATTCGATAAATTCAGGCGAATGCGAATACGAATGTATTCCTATTTAGTTTAAAGATATTTTTGCATATCTTACACTTCACCATATTTACTACTTCTATCCGTTTTCATTTAAAATTTAATTTGATTAAAAGTTGTGTATTTTCCGTTTAAAAGTTTAGCCTTTAAATCCACAACAGCTACTAAGCCGACATTTGATGTATTTAAAATAAATAATAAAAAAATATGCAAACAAAAGTGCCGGGAAACCGTATCCCATGAAACAGCAATCGCATGAAAAAATATTCATATATGTATGTAATACAAGACTATTATCAGATTCAATGATGTATTTTTGAGTTAAAGTTATACAATTCTTCAATTTTCACTAAATATGGGCATTTCCCAGGCGATGGACGCGACATGAGTGCACTTTTATTTAAGCTAAAAATAAGAACGGAATGGAAAGATCCAATATAAATATATCTTAAGTGCATTAATGTCATGAAGGAGTAGTATATTTAAGAAAAAATTTTGAGCTACATATATCAATAACATACTGGCATGTTCTGTAAATCACTTTATACTAAAGTGATTTGAAATCACTGAAAAGGTGTTCTGCACACAAAAATTATTGAGATCTCGTGATTTGAAACCGGTCAACCAACTGCTTGACGATATCAAATCAGTTGATGGTTTTTGAAGCATTTTACTTTGAATTCGGTAATAAATCAATTTTATACGCACAATATGATATGTTTTTTATTTGTTTTTGTAATAAAACTAATTATTTTACACAAAAGAACACTAAAATTTAAAAATTTATGAAAATACTATATTTTTTGTGGTCTCTTTAATATTTTTCGTGATTTACTTTTCCTTTTCAGTAGTCAGCTAATATTGTTTATCAAAAAGGCATTTGCGGTTGCCAGAGCAACAAAGTTTTAAAGTTGTGTAGCATATGCCTAATTTATTCAACTAAATTAATCACTTAGAATAAAACTTGATCTTGATTTG
The DNA here is from genome assembly GCA_905220375.1 of Tachina fera. Classification (NCBI taxonomy): domain Eukaryota; kingdom Metazoa; phylum Arthropoda; class Insecta; order Diptera; family Tachinidae; genus Tachina; species Tachina fera. The sequence goes on along the minus strand of LR999968.1, from coordinate 6,615,007 downwards.
TTCAATACTAACTATAATTATGAAATTCGATTAGTTAATATTAACTATATATAATCGTGAAAAATAAGTGTAAATTTTAAAAATAAGTACTAAATACTGTGGCAGCACAATAAAAGCTTTTTGCTCGTTATTTAGCACAATGAAAATCACTACTAAGAACTAAAAAGCTCGCGATTTTCAGAACACCCAAAAATCACTTGCGTGATTTCAAAATCGTTAGTGATTTGAAATCACCATGATTTCAGAACATGCCTGATAGTAAAAATTTATGAGCAAATTTCAGTGAGAAACGGACGCGACAAAAATAGAAGTTATTTTTGTGCACTTGTAGAAATAAGTATATGTACATAATTCAGGGAAATTTTATTAAGTTTTTTTTTTTTAATGAGGACATGAAGGTGAAAGGAGATCGTTTATGTGTATATTGACGAAATAGAAGAATTTGTTTTATTTTCATTTTAAATGGGTAAAGTACAAATACGGACGCGACAAGGCGGACGCCACCAAGAGAACAAAACTCAGTACCTTTGCTAATATTGATTGAACTTCAATTCAAAAGAAATTAAACAATAACAAATGCTTATTTACTGCTGAAAAATTAATATTGATTTTATGCTACGTTTGCTACGAATACAGAATACATTGCTTTAAGCATTAGTTAACAAGCCATGAACACGTTAAAAATATGTTTCTTCAACGCAAACGGTGAAAACGCATTTCACGTTATTTCTATAAAAAGTGGTAACATTGACGAAACTAAAATTCAAATATACGAAGAAAAACATTCCGCAAAATAGTAACAGAATTCGAAAAAAATAAAACAAATTTTTCTACGCACCAGCTTAAGGGTGCTAAAGGTATGCAGATCGTATTGAAGGAAATTTATTCTTATGTTAATACCGAAGAAGTAAAAAATGCTCTCATCATACAAGGACTTGCGGTAAAAATTTTTACTAATATAATCAACAGGGAGAAGATCCCCAGCCTCTATTTCGCGTTGAACTGGAGCCGAATAATATACAATTAAAAAAATGAAACGAAAGATCATGCGGTGGATCAGCAATTCTAATAAAGTTAAGGCTCAAGCATTATATTGACATCATTTGTGAAGAATATCTACAAGCAACGAATATTCGTGTCGAAAATTTTTGCACACATTTTGTGATATCATCAATTCACTCGCCTCCCAGATTCGCAATTATTGAGGATCAATACGAGGATTTCTACAAATCACTTGGCAGGTGGCGACTATAATGCTAAACATATGTACGTTCTGGGGTTCGCGACTTATAACATTCAGAAGTCGAGCGTTGTTCAATACAATTTCAAAAATGGGCCATTATAATTTATTGGTTTTGGTTGGTTTTTCTTTCTATTATCTACCTTTACTAACACTTGGTCTCCTATTTTCAAATTTAACTTATTTGTATATTGTGTATTACTATAATTTTTTTCTTTAGCTTGTGTTAACATATTTTTTTAGCTCTTTTTAGAGAGTATTGTAGTTTGTTTTTTAGCTCAATTACCAGTGTTGTCAACTTTTAAATTTCAAAAAGCACTGAAGCTATGAATAAAACGCGTAATTTAAGTAAAAAAGCACTAAATATAATTATTTCATTATATTTAAAAAATTGTTATACACAAATATGTACATATATAAGATATATAGGGATCGGTTGACCTTGCATTTTATACCTAAAACATCAAATTTGAGGCATCAGATACACGTTTTAATTCTAATTAATTATTAGTAAAATAAAATGACAACTATTGTTTAACTAATACTTTTTGATTAAATTTATTATATTCTTTCTTAAAAATTTATAAAAATAAGTGCTCGCTCATCTAAGTTTATCGTGAAAGATATTAACTTAGTGCAGAAATTGGTTCGGGAAAACCAAAACATAATAGAAAAAAAAAGGAATGTATTACAGCTAAACACAAAGAAGATGCTTTACAAGGTACATATGTATGAAATATATCCAAAATTGTTCACCACAGGATATTATGTTGTTCACAAGACATCAATATTGATAAAGTTTACAACGAAGCAGCTGTTGTATAAAACTATTTCTTAACCAATGACGTTTGGCGGTTTAACTAATGTTAAACCAAAAGCTGTGAATCAAATATTATTGGTTAAACTATTGCTATTAGCTAGCTTAATGACTGTGAATTTGGGCCTAAGAGAATAAAAAGGTCTAAATTTAAGAACAAAATTCTTCAATATAGATTGCAGAGATCTTAATATTTCAATCTTGAAATTTGGTCAGTAAGATTGACGTTCTCAAATTTAACATAAATTCTTAATTTATAGAATGAATTCTTAAAATCAAAAACGTGGTCTTAAACTTTAATAGCGCAGTCTTAAAATCAAGAACGTAATATTAATTTTAAGATTATATCCTTAAATTGTTAAGAATATGATCTTAATTTAATATTTTCATTAAGAAAAAAATCTTGAATTTGATATTAAAAAATCAACATTTTATTCTTGAATCAAGAATTTTCGCATTTAACAAACTATAAATATTAAAATGATTTGAGTTTTGAGCGTAAAATCTTGATTTCAGCACGTTTTTCCCCTTAGTGTATAAAAAAGTATATTCACAATTCAATTTTCTCGTTTCAGACCTTTTTTATTATGAAATGAAGTTATAACAAAGTGTAAGGATATATTGTTACGTTAAATAAAGTCGTAGAGGTAAAAAAGCTTCTGCGCGCTTAAACATTGAAGTGACAAAAGATTGATGGAAATGCAGTTTTTGATAATGCCTCAAACGAGTTTATATCCATTAACTTTACATAAACTTATTAGATTTTACTTCTGCCCAAAACTCGACATTGGACTTAAACAATGGATGGAGAATGGAGAATGTGTATATATACTATACTATACTACTATATATAGTAACTATACATATACATACATATACTAAATATACTGCTATATATATATCTATATAGTGCTATACTACTATATATAGCAACTAGACAAAATGATGCTATTAAACTATATTTGGGTACCTACTTGCTTAATGTCTTCTTTACATTAATTATGCTTAAAATGTTAAAGCAAGCATTTTACAACCTTATTCGAATTTTTCGAAATGTTCTGCTTTTTGAACGATAGCCTTCCTCGAAAAAAAAATAGATATGGAAATTTATTTTTGAGTTTTGCGTCTAATTTAAGAAGCACTGAGCACTAACTTCAAAATTTCTCGCGTCGAAAATTTCAAAAAGCACTAGAAACGGTGCGAAAAGCACCGAGTTGACAACGCTGTCAATTACATAACATTCATAATTGTAAAATTTTCTTTCATTATTTAAATTGACCATATCTTAAAATGATGTGTTCGACCAATGTTCTTGCTGTAGTAATAGTAGCCTTTGTTAGCATTGGATGTGCAACAATAAATTTAGTCAGTTCACATTGCATTATTAAAATGTATCGGCAATCATTTGAAATATGTGGAGGACCTACAGTGTCAACTGAAATCACCTCAAAACTATTGTTTGGTGTGTTTGTTAGTGTTAGTTGTTCTTTTATGTGTTTTGTTTGTTTATTTTTATTCCAGCTGTCACAATATGATAGAAATTTCCTTACCATTTCATTAATGGGTTTCCAAATGTATCGCTGTTTTAGTTTAATAATTGTTTTTCTTATTTCTAAGTGGCCTGCGTGTGTGGTATTATGGAAGTCGTCAATTAGTTTATATTTTAAAATGTCATCTGTTATTCTTTTTGGGACGTTGTATATTAATATTTTCAGTTGAGGACTTTTGTTATCTATTTTTATATTTACATATGCTTCTTTTAATTCTTCTTTTTTGTTTACCTTAAATATTTTATCATTATTGGCTAGCGCAAATTCTTTTATATTTTCTTTCTTCATTTTAGATACCAGTTTCCTCAGAATGAAATCTAGTTTCGCTGAGTTATCGATGAATCTTATATGCATGTTATCACTACCACCAGATTAGGGGATTTGTCCCCAAAATGGGGATTTCACTTCTCATCTGGGGACAGCATTTCGTGGGGGGATTTGGGGACTTTTAATTATGAGCTTTAACATCACTTTTTCTTATATTTTATCTTAATATAACATTTACGTTTTATGGGATTTCACTTCTCATCTGGGAACAGCATTTCGTGGGGAGGGATTGGGGGACTTTTAATTATGAGCTCTAACATCACTTTTTCTTATATTTTATCTTAATACATTTACGTTTTATGGGTTTTCTTAGAATTTTAGAGATTATTTTAAAATAGTATTATCACTTAATGAGTTTGATTTGCATGTATCAGGATAAAACTTAATCGTGGGTGTTGACATACTAGTGGTGCATTTATACTATTTAATGAAGATGGTAATACCACACAAATAAATCTTTACATAGGCAAAACCGTCTTCGCAGCTGTAGCTAGTTTTAAGTTTAAAGCTTTAAACACATTCAACACAGCAAGCTACCGACTATAAAATGTTAACGATAGAATACACATGTTTATATGAGAAGGATTATTTTAACGGCAACAAGGCAACAGGCTCAAGACTGCTGTCCGTGATACATTTGTCGTAGTATTAAAATTAAACTTATTTCTATTTTTGATGGCTACAAATCAAAAATAGTTAAAATGTTTTAATGTTAAATCCAAAAGGATTATATTTTTATAGAGCGAAAACCACGATAATTTGCAAAACTTAGGAAGCTAAAAAATATCCGAACCCCCCGCTTTTATGCGAAATTTGCAGAAAACCGCGAGAATTTGCGAAATTTTAAACAATCCATAATATTGATTAAAAATCAATAAAACTGTAAGGAATGCAATCAATTCGGCAAAAATCGCGAAAATTGCGAACATTTACAAAAAAAATAATTAACCGCGGGATTGTAAGAAAGCCTCATATTGTTTAAAAATCGGCAAAACTTTAAGGAAGGTAAACCATGCAAGAAGTCGGTTTTACGCGAATTTAAAAAAATTGTAATTAATTTTGATCAAAAATCGCCAAAATTGGTAGGAATAAAAAAAATTGCTAAAATTGCGAAAACTGCAGAAATTCGCAAAAATTTACTAAGAACGAGATGATAATAAATTTTAATATTGTTAAAAAACTGCAAAACAGTTTGCAAACATTCGCAACAAGTTGCAAAATCGGAAACAAGCCCTTAACTAGATCAAATATCGCCAAAGCCATTAAAAATAAAAAGAGTTTGGTAAAAACGAAAAAATCGCAACTTGGCTAAAAACTACTAATTGTATTAAAGAAATTCCTAAGCCTGTAAATAGTAAAATGCACAAAAAATTCTGTATAATTTCTTGTTATTTTCACTCTCCATTGGGAACGCTACATAAAGAAATGCTTCAGATTCAAGTCCGGATAGTGGTATTGGAAGCATTCTTTGAAAACTGTTAGATGAAATTTTTAATCCGAATGGCAGTCTCTTAAATTGGAATGCTCTTGTGATGTGGAAAAGGCAGTTAAAGGTCTGGAGTTCTTATATAATTCAATTTGATGAAAAGCTAGTCATATCAAGTATAGAAAACCATTTAGATCTACCTAATTTGTCCGAAATATCTTCTAATCTAGTTAAAGGAAATTTATCATTAATAATTTTCATACAGCAAAGTGATACGTCGGCTCACGTGTCCACAAGAACTCTGTTCATTTTTAATTATTATTTGCATTATTGTCTGAAATTTCCTATATTTTTGTTTTGGATGTTCGGAGTGTTGATATACTCCGAGCCTGTTGGGTTTACCGAATTTTGTATTTCATGTCTGTGTCTACTGTTGTTCCTGTTTGTGTTGTCATTATGATGGTTATGTCTAGTATTATTGTTATTTAAATTGTTGTGTCTAGTAAATTTGGTGTTTCTTAGTGAATTATTATTAGTATTGCAATAATTATTATTTCTATTGTAATAGTTTCTGTTGAAATTCTGGTTGTAGTGTGACCTATTATTGTTGTAGCTAGTGAATGTGTTATTTCTGTTATGATTTTGTGATTATCTTTTCTGACATCTATAATTTTTTTTAATACACGTATTTATTTATTGTGTCTTCAAATTTTAACTAACAATAAGTAATCAAATCTTAAAGCTAAAATATAATTATTAGGCCCGACCAGTGTCGGACATAAACTTAGTGATAGTTATAAATAATGCATAAGTAGTGATAATCAAAAAGGAAAAATAAATGTATTTTAAGCATTCCCACCTGGAGTGTTGAGTAAAAGAGCCCTTGTGTCCATCTTTTTTAGTTCAAAGTTCAAAATATTAAGACCAAGCGGATTAGGATGTGACTCGAGTTTTGTTAAATATTTGCCTGCGTATCTTGCAATTTCTTCAGTCACTAGTGGAATTTTTAAATCATGATGTAAGTTCGAATTCTTAATATACCATGGAGCAGATGTTATTAACCTTAAAATTTTGTTTTGTCTTCGTTGAATTCTCTGTACATTGGAAGCTGAAGCAGTTTCCCATAACTGGATACCGTAACACCATATGGGCATCAAAAGTGTCTTGTATATTAAAAGTTTGCTGTCTAGGCTGAGTGGTGAATTTCTGCCAATCAACCAATATATTTGAGATAACTTAAGTTTCATTTGAGTAAGCTTAGAGTCAATATGATGTTTTCATGTAAGTCTTCGATCAAGGTTTATACCAAGGTATTTCACTTGGGAATGTTGAGGAATATTTTGATTGTTGATTCGAATTGGGGAACAAGTATCTCTTCGTAGGGTAAACGTTATATTGACACGCTTTTGTTCATTTACTTCAAATCTCCATAAGTTCAACCACATTTCGAGTTGTGTAATTTGTTCTTGAAAATATCGGGAATCCTCGTGAGGGTTTTCGTGCATACTAAGGCAGGCTGTATCAAATGTAAATGTATTGATATTGCTGCTCAAAGGCATATCACAAGTATAAATCAAATACAAAACTGGCCCCAGTATGCTCCCCTGTGGCACACCGAATGATATAGATTCGGACACACTCATGAATTCTTCTTCCACAACCGTGAATTTTCGGGTAGTAATGTAACTTTTTAATAGATTCAGGAAATTTATTGGTAGATATGATATCAATTTTATAATAAGGCCTTCATGCCACTCTTTATCAAATGCCTGAGAAACGTCAATAAACAATACTTCTTTTCTTCAAAAGTTCTTCTTATAAATTGAACCAATCTATGAGTTTGTTCAATGTTGCTATGCTAACTTCTAAAACCAAATTGATGATCCGGTTTGCATATATTTTCTGTTAGAATATGGGAAATTTTGTCATGAGCAGTTTTTCGAAAAGTTTTGACATTGTTGATAGCAGACTTATTGGCCTCTATGACTCAGCCTTGGTAAGGTCTTTGCCTGGCTTTGGAATCATTTTGACCTTCGCAAGCTTCCAGTTTTTATGACTGGATAATACTCCAGTAATAAAATGGCGTTAAAAATAAATAACAGGATTCTAATTGCAATACGAGGCAACTTTATTAGCATCTGGTTACTATTTCCATCAATACCCGGAGATTTCTTCTTTTGGTTGAGTTCAGCAATAAGTTTTTGTACATCACGCGTTTTAAATTTTATGGGTCGAGGGGGTAGCGCAACTACATTTGTCAAATCAACAACATCAGTACATGTGTTTGAGGTAAATACTGATTTTAAATGCTTAGCAAAGATTTTTCCTTCATCAGTATCGCTTCTTGCTCAACCTCCGGTAGATGTGCGCAGAGATGGTTTAAACTCAACGACTGTTTTAAGCTTTCTAGCAGCGCGGCACAAAGAGTAATTAGATAATTTTTAAAATATGCAGTTTTTTCAGATGCAAGCAACTCTTGGAGTCGTTTAGTGCACTATTTAAATCTGATTTTGTGTTGAGGTGATCTGTGCTGTTGCCATTTCCTTCTAGCTCTTCTTTTTTCACGTACGAGACGTTCAATGTCTGGAGAAAAAAATTCTATTAAACCCAGTATGTGGATGGGAGGTAGTAGCATGTTCAGAAGCTTGTTTAATATTCTCGTTAAGATTGGCAATGTTAGATTCAATATCATCGAGTGTTCTTAGCGTAGTATTTTCCGTACAATGACTACTGAGGTATTTTCTGAAGCCCAGCCAATTAATACGGTATATCATCTTCACATATGGGTGAGGTAAAGCGCTTCTCAGTGGGTTGCAGATTGTAACGTTCGTGCGAGAGTGATCGGAGGAGAGACCTAGAGAAGCTTCAACATGAGTTAAATCCCTAGAGATATTTTTTTTGCATGTCTCCTAAATCTATAACATCCGGAATTTTATGTATGTCCAAGCCCATTTTTGAAATTGTGTTGAACAATGCTCGACCTCTGGGTGTAATAAGACGCGAACCCCAGAAGGTATGTTTTGCATTGTAGTCTCCAGCTGCTACGAAACAAGGGCCAGGAGATTTGTAGAATTCCTCGAGTTGATCCTCAGTAATTGCGAATGTGGGAGGGGAGTAAATTGATGATAACACAAAATTTGTAACAAATCTTTCGACACAAATATTTGTTGATTGTAGATGTTATTCACAAGTGTTATCAAGGTCATATTGTTTGAGTCTTGACTTAATTAGAATTGCTGACCCACCGCATGCTCTTTCCCTCGGGTCCTTTAAATCATATAGAATGTAACCATTTGTTTTAAATAAGCTCCTTGAAGTCAAATGAGTCTCAGAGACCAACATTATATCAATATTTTATCCATGAGGAAGTGCTCAAGTTCATTTTTATGTTGGCGAATGCCGTTTGCGTTCCAGAAACACATTTTAAACGTGTTAATGGCTTATTAACTAATGCTTGAAGCAGTGTATTCTGCATTCGAAGCATTTCTTGCATCATACTAGTCATATTTGTTGTACAATTATTTATAGTTTGCACCAAATTGTCAATAGTAGCTTCAAGGCGACTAAAGTTAAAGCTTGGGTTTGCATTCGTTGAATTATTTTGAGGTGGAACATTTTGTGTGGGAATGGAATTTGTTTTAGCAGCATCGGCGTACGATACACGGGAAGTGACAGGTTGGTTCATTTGAGCACAAGTGGGGGAGTAAGCGTTTGCTGTTTGTGCTGAAGCTAATTTAGGTTTTGGCACCATAGTCTGTTTAACGGAAGAATATACAGGACATCCTCTGTAGTTAACGGTGTGATTTCATCCACAATTACTACATTTTTTTCTGCTAGATCTTTAGGTTTAGTACAACCAGCAGTACCGTGCAATTCACCGCAGATAACACAAACTGAAGGTAACTTGCAGTAAGTTTTTGTGTGACCATATTCTTGACAATTATGGCACTGTACGGGTCTAGAACGCTTAAGTGGTTCTTCAACTGTTATTTTTTCGGTATAAGATATATTTTTAATTATAAATTGGATGAGTCTAGATTTTTTAATTTTATATCATTTGGCTCAAGAGATGTAGAGGAGGCGAAAGAGAGGTTGGGGTATCTTTTCCCTATTTATTATGTTAGATACATTTTTTACCTTATATCCCTGGAGGAGAAGTGCATCTTTTATTTCTTCAGGGACAACATAAGAATTTATGGCCTTCAATACGATCTGCAGGCCTTTAGCACTCTTAAGCAGATAAATGTAGAAACTTTTTTCCTTTTTTCAAATTCAGTAATTATTTTGCGAAAATCTAATTTTTCATAAATTTGAATTTTCGTTTCATCAATGTTACCACGTTTTATTGGAACAATATGAAATTTATTCTCACCAATCACCGAGATTAATTTTGTAATAAGAGCGTTTGAATTTTTATCTCTCAAATAGATTGTTGCCGGCTTTGATGTTTTGTTGGTAGATACTTCGGGTTTGTTGTTGTCATCTTGCAATATTTTAAAACGTTTTTGACGGTTAATAGAGGATGCGCTGTTATCCCTAGATATTTTTAGAGCAGATGAAATTTTCGAAGACTTTGGCTTCGCCCGCGCTTTACCACAGTTATACATCTGTCCATTCCGACTTGGACCTTGGGTTTTGGGCTGCTCTTAACTGCAGTGAAAACTTGGTTAAGTGATGGCCACGAGCCAGAAGAGGATGATATCGTTGAGTTAAATGTAGAAGTACTAGGCAACGGTAATGTTAACGAATCACTAGTTGGCATTGGACAAAGCGAAGTTTATCGCTGACGAAAAAGTGTCTTTGCCGTTAAAAAAAGTTTATTATCATGTTTTTTATTTATTTTGTTTTCATTATGAGTTTCAGAACTCGCAGTAAGTCTTTCATCAGATTTTTTATTTTTATTATTTTCATTAAGAGCTTCAGAACTCACAGTAAAATAGGCATTTCTGCCATTAGAACTCACTTCACAGTTATTTGTCATATAGAGTATTCCACAAGGGCACTTTGTTTTGTTTGTGTTTTTTTGTTTGCGGTTTTTTTTTTGTTTTTGTTATTTATGACTATGTAAAATATATTAGCAAAGCAAATAAAGCTTATTTGTTAATAACAATATGTATTCCGAATACTTTTTGTATGATTTTTTTTGATTAGTATAAAATAAAAACTGTTGATACCGGTGTGGCAAAGCAAAAAAATAAAGTGACATATAGAATTTCGACATGAATTGTTTTCTTTTCATTTTCAATGCTTCTTATAATGTCGTTGGTCGTGATGCGTATATCGCCAATTTAAAGTCTTCTTTTAGTCCTTCTTTAAAAGTCTCTAGGGCTAATTTACTGTTTAATTTAATTATTACATTCTTTTATGCTACTGACGTTGTATTTCTTAATTCTTTTATCCCGAATTTGTTTAGACTGTATATTACACAGTGGTACAAAATTGAATGAAATAGACAAATCTGGGGAGTGATATGTTTTTTCTTGTAGGTCATGTCGAGTTAAAGAAGAATCCAATAGTGAAATATGCCGGACACCTACAAAATCCGGATTTACGGTTAAAAAACCGGTTTTTACCTTTGCGCACTTATAAGCCTGTAACTTTGTTGATAATGATCTGATTTTCAATTTATAGATAGAAAGAAGAAACTGAGATCTTTCGAATGATATATAAGTTGAGAAATTTGGGTGTTATTGTCCAGCAATCACACATTTTGTAGATATTTCAAAAAAATTCAACTTGAGTGACGGTTTTATACATTATTTTTATTAAGAAACTATAATTATAATTTATTTCAAAAGTACGTTTATTTACGATTACAATGCATATTTTGGGTTAAAAATAGATAAGCAATTGACTGAGTTATTTAACTTTTCATGAAAACAAAATGTTTACCAAAATGCCTGCACAATGTTTTTGGTGTTGTTTTTATGCACCTTCTATTAAGTTACAAATCAATGTTATCCTAAACACAAAAAAAGTTTGTAATGAGAGTTTTAGTCATTCAAAAATATTGTTTTTTCGTGTTCTTTTTATGCACTTTCTTTAAAATTACAAATCTCTGTTAGCGTAAACACAACAAAAATTATTGTTTTTTCTTTTAATATGACGTTTTGTTAATGTCTTATTTTTCACTTAAATAAAAAATGTGTGACAATCGTAAAAAATTTTGCTATATTTGTGGCTTATTTACTGATATCAGTCCCCGGCGTGATTTTAAAAAGAATATTGGAGTGGTAGAAGTGTACAATAACGTATTTAATCGTTCTTTTGATACTAGTTGCTGGTACGAGCCAGAATTTGTTTGTCAATATTTGCTGTAATACATTAAAAAAAAGAAAATTCAACCTTCGTTTGTTTTGCCCTTTTCTACGCCTCACAGTGGCTGAAAATCGTTTTTCATTGGCCAAAATTCTGTAACTTTTGAACTGATCAAAATATTGAAGTAATTTTTATTTTAGTGGATAGATATTTAGTTCAGTTTGACTCAGTTTTAATTACATTAAAATTGATTGAGGACTTTTTAAGGAATTCTAGCTCAAAGTTGAACTTTTGAATTTTTTTAACTTTTAGAGTGAAATATGGGTTTATTATTTTTTTATTTATTAAAAAATTTAATATATGGAAATTAGTAATAATTATAAATATGTTTTGTAATAATGGAATTTATTTAATGTTACACTCAAAAAAAATTTTACACTAAAAAAAAAAATAGTAAAATCAACGATTTTGCTATTATTACAGAAAAATTAAAAATTTTTTGCTGTCTAATTTGCAATTTTGTTTACACTCAAAGAATAGTTACACTTAAAAAAAAACTTTAATAATATTATCTAAAAATATTGCTATTACTACAGAAAAATTTATTATTTTTTGCTGTCAAATTTGATCATTTTAAAAAACATATTAAAAATAAAAACTGCAATAAATTTTAATAGCATTTGTAACAATGGTAGGTTCTGTTTATTATTATTTTTTACTAATAGTATGCTTTTCGTACCTTAAATAACAATGAAAGGCAATTATGATTATTATTCATTTGACTCAAATATTGATTGTAAATATTCCATATTTTGTTCTGTGCTATTTCTGTTCTTTAGTAGTTTTTTGGCTTCTTCATCTAAATCCCGATGTTCCACTTTCCATTGATTTCGAATACTGGAGATGAACGGATCTGACGTTGCCAATAATATATTAAATAGATCTTCATTTGTTGAATTTCGTGGTCTTCCAGCCTTATCTTGCTTTGCTGTTTCTGCAGCGACAGTAAGTTGGCCTTCTAACCAGTTTGCACTTTTTATATAAAAGTTTTGTTTACTGTAGCTAACTTCTTTGTAGCGTTTTTTTAGTGCTTTGACGAAATTAGATAATTGCTCTTGCATTTCGGTGCTACACGAATTTAAGTTTAATTTTATTTTAACGTAACTAAGAACATCTTCCTGGTTTTTGTTTCTAAAATACTCTTCGGCCAGTTCTTTATAACTGAAGCTCTCCATATTTATCTGAATATTTTTATTTGTTATATTTTATCCGTACAATTAAAGGATTAGCTTATTACTGAGTAATCCCTTATGGAATCCGTAGTTTTATACATTTTTAGATACATGTTATTCACACATTGATCTTCAATTTCATAGCAGGTAGTGCTTAAATTGAAGAAAACTGCACATGTTATTCAGACCTTAATATCAGGTAAAACTGATTAGTATCTCGCCAATATGGGGTTGTTTTTTATCTTTAGTGGTTTAATGTCGCCATTATTGTTATAAAAATGTTTATGACTTTGGTTGACCCTAACATTTGATAACAGGTAAATTCAGAAAGAGATCATATGTTTACTGTAGAACCTATTGTGATAATTTTATGACTTATTTTTTGCTGATCAAAACAAAGCCATTAAACCCTTTCGCAGGTATTATATTTAATTTTTTTCGTTTTACGTAGTCTAAAGTAAAAAAAAAAAACAAACTTTTAGGCAAAAAAGTGAAAATTTAAGACACTATTGTATACGAGTACTTATAGGGCTGTTTAAATTAATTTGAATTTTTTTTAGAGTAATTTCATTAAAATGAAAAAAGTGTTCTACCCACGGGTCGTCACGGGTGCAAAAGTATATATAGCGTTAAAGAGGACACTTTCACCTTTCTCCTGGTGGTATACGTTTCTTGTTCCCTTTTGTTCCCTAGAAGTTCTATTCCACTAAAATTTAAATTTGAGAAAAATATAGTAGTTTCATAAATATTTCATAACGCCCGTAATATTAAACGCTAGAGCTGTGACCACTTACAACAACTAAAGACTATAGTCCTACCAACATTATAAAAAAGACCGCAAGCCGTTATCGATGATAGCTTGCGAGTAGTAACCATTTATTTTTGATAAAAAACAAAAGAAAAACACCTTTTTCTGAAATTAAAAAAACGGTTGAGTTTGACAGCATGCCACGCCCACAATTATCAATAGTTTAACCTAAGTTTTTGGCTACCTTAATCTGGATATATTAGCTACAAAAAGGCGTAAAAATTTTAAAAATCGGTGACAAAAAAAAATTAGACTTTTGGCCAATGAAAAACGATTTTCAGCCACTGTGCGCCTATGATTTAGCATCATCAGCCATATCATAAACCAGATGATTGCTACTTTCGTCAAACCGATGTTTTAGGTCACTGTAAGTAATGATCTACCGACAACGAGCAAATCTGCCGATGTAACAGAAAAATATTTTTAACTTTGGCAAGCTGGAAGCTTGCCAAAGTTAAAATGATTCCAAAGCCGGGCAAAGATCTGACCAAGGCAGAATCATACAGGCCAATAAGCCTGCTATCAACAATGTTAAAACTTTTCGAAAAACTGCTCATGTCAAAATTGTCCCCAATTCTAATTGGTAGTGGGTGCATCCCAGACCATCAGTTTGGTTTTAGAAGTCAACATAGCACCATTGAACAAACGCATAGATTGGTTCAATGTATAAGAAGAACATTTGAAGAAAAGAAGTACTGTTCTGCACTGTTTATTGACGTTTCGCAGGCATTTGATAAAGTGTGGCATGAAGGTTTAATTTTAAAATTAAAATCATATCTACCAATAAATTTGGTGAATTTATTAGAAAGTTACATTACTACCCGGAAGTTCACGGTTGTGGAAGGGGAATTCATGAGTGTGCCCGAATCTATATCATCCGGTGTGCCACAGGGGAGCATACTGGGGCCAGTTTTGTATTTAATTTATACTTGTGATATGCCTTTGAGCAGCAATATCCATACATCTACGTTTGCCGATGATACAGCCTGCCTAAGTATGCACGAAAATCCTCATGAGGCTTCCCGATATCTACAAGAATATATTACACAACTGGAACTATGGTTAAAATTATGGAGAATTAAGGTAAACGAGCAAAAGTGTGTTCAGGTAACATTTACCCTGCGAAGAGATACTTGTTCCCAAATTCGAATCAACAATCAAGTTGTTCCTCAGCATTCACATGTAAAATACCTTGGTATACACCTTGATCGACGACTTACATGGAAACACCATATTGACTCAAAGCTAATACAAATGAAACTTAAACTAAGTCAGATATATTGGCTGATTGGTAGAAACTCAACACTCAGCCTAGACTTTAAACTTTTATTATACAAGTCGCTCTTGAAGCCAATATGGTGCTACGGAATTCAGTTATGGGGCACTGCTTCAGCTTCTAACGTCGAGAGAATCCAACGAAGGCAAAATAAAATTTTACGTTTGATAACATCGGCTCCATGGTACATAAAAAACTCAAATATACATCGTGATTTGAATATGCCACTAGTGATTGAAGAAATAGCAAAATACGCAGGCAAATATTTAAAAAAACTCGAGTCACATCCTAATCCGCTTGCTCGTAACATCTTGAATTTTACTGGCCACATTCGCTTGAAAAAGAAGGACACAAGGGCTCTTTTACTCAACACTCCAGATGGGATTGCTTGAAAATATTTTTGTTTTTTTTTTTTTGATTTCACTACTTATGTATTATTTATATCTATCACTAAGTTTATGTCCGACAGTGGTCGGGCCTAATACTTATATTTTAGATTTAAGATTTGATTACTTATTGTTAGTTCATAATTGAAGATACAATAAATAAATAAATGTATTAAAAAAAAAAAAAAAAAAAAAAAAAAAAAAAAAAAAAAAAAAACATTTTTTATTTAATTTTAATTTAATTTGCACACGATTTTTATTAAATTGTAAACGTTTTTTGAAATACAGAGATTTTAAGTGAAAAAGAAGAAATTTTTTTACTCGACAAGCTCTACAAGAAAAATAATATCCGATCCCAGGTTTTTTGGACTGTCTCACCGTGTTATATATAGTATATTTTCTTGAAATGAATTAACTGAAATTTTTCTTTGTGCTTAGTTTGTTTTGAAGTTCTGGGATAGTTTTAGTGCTTTTGTACCTTTGTCCTAATAAATTTTTTAATATTTCAAAATTTTCTGGTTTGCTGTGACTTCCTATTGCTGTTCTAACATTGGACGTTAGTTTAGCACGATTGAAGAAAATCTATCTTTGCTGTATCTGACAGGGTTTTATTAATTATTTCTGGGGTTATTATAAAACTTTCTAATTCAAGATAATTGCCGCTGAATAATGGTAGTGCTTTTGAAGCAGTTGCTAGATTTAAGGCTGACATTTTGATATTTTGTATATCCGAGTCTTTTTGACTTTCCAATAAGTAATCTTTAATTTTGTATATATTATTAAATTCTAGTTTTAAAACGGTTAATATTTTTTCATATTTTTCTTCTATTATATTTGAATGAAAATCTTTTCTTATATTTTCTATTGTTTCTAATATGTTTTGAATTGTTTTTTCTGTGTATGTCCTTCCTGAACTTTTCTTTAATGTTTTAAACAATTCTTTTAATTTAGAAATATTATCCTCCATTTAGTTAAACAAATTTCTTATTTATTTTGTTTGCTTCTTTATACGCCTGTTATTGCATTACTATTGGTTCTATTTCTATATTAAATAACATAATTTTTAAAATATTGATGGATTTTGTGCAATAATTAAAGTTACAATGTATTCTGGTAGTATGAATTTGTTATTTTCAGCATATCCATTAATGACGATATTCTCTTGTATTTCCACTTTGCTTTGTGGTTTTCCCATTTTCTTTTTGTCAATTTTATTATCCCAAATGGATCCTACCATTAGAAAAGATACTTGTATTACAGAGAAAATAATTTTTGTTTTAATATTTTTTTTTATATATAAAGCATTTAATTTTATGGTTAATGTTATTTTTTGATTCCAGTGTGGTTGCCAGTATTAATTCCCGGCAGAGTATAGCTAACTCTTTACATTTTTGGAACTTTTTGCCGGTCCTTTTCTTTTTTATCTTTTTTTTGGGTTGGTACCTGCAGTAATATCCATACTTCTACATTTGATACAGCCTGCCTTAGTATGCATGAAAACCCTCACGAGGAACTATGGTTTAACTTATGGAAAATAAAACTAAACGAACAGAAGTGTGCTAAGGTATCAATTATCCTACGAAAATATACTTGTTCCTTCATTCGGATAAAATCACATGTGAAATGCCTTGGTTTACACCTTGACCGACGCACAGTGGCACATTTTATGAGTTGGCGGTCAAAATTATATAACTTTTGACTGGGTTGAAATTTTTTAATGAATTTTTTTTTGAATAGAAGACATCTTAAGCTTCAATTTAATTTATAAACTTTAAAATCAGTCCATATTTAAGTACACTTATATGTATATGATTGAAAAATGGCTTTTAAAAATATAGGTATTATCGGTCTTAAAAAAAATAAATTTGTGAATGTAGTGATTTAACATTGCATTTTATAATAGTAACGGGTCCATTTTATTTTGACCTTTAGCCCTCTTCTCCAATGGACCACTTAGAATACGGGTTTGAAGCTCATAATTGTTTTAAATATATTAATATTGATATAATATTTAGCAAAACTAATTTAGTCGTTGATATCGCTGTGAAATTTTAGGGCAATAGCTCCACATTTACTCATAGGGCCCTTGTAAGTCAAATTTCGTAAAATATCCTTGGTGATCATAATTCACTAACAAATGTAAGTTCGACAGCTTTAAATGTTATTATTATATAAACAATTTAAAAATATATTTTAAACGTGAATCCATAACAAATATGTAAGAGATCCATATCCGAAAAAAGGGTTTACCATAAATTCTAAGAAAATATTTTTATTCCAAATAAATATAATTTCTTTTATAAATTTTAAATATTTATAGTGTTTTTTTTTTAATTTAATTTAATTTTTATGTTAATTTGCATACAATACATTTTTCATTAAACTATCTTAGTGAAAATTTCATCTAAGTATGTCTCCTATTCATCTTCAAGGAGCTGCTTGGCGTCTTTGTCCAATTTCATGGGGGTGGAATTCCATTTTTGTCGAATGCTGGAGATATATGGATCAGAAGTGCACAGTAAAATATTAAAGAGGTCTTCATTGGTACTATATCTAGATATCTTTCTTGTGTTGTGCTCGCGAAAATGTCTATAATCTTTGTTCCTTTTTTCTTGCGCTTCTTCCGAAAGATCTCGAATCGGAAGCATGTTGTGTTGAATAATGTTTTCCCCATGATATAGTATTTTATGGACTGGCGATGGCATATTCCTCCAATCATATTTTTCGTTGTATAGTTTCGCTGTTTCATTAGCATACTGACCAAATTTTCTTGCATTTACCCTTTTATTGCATGATATTACTTGCAGTATTATTTTGTAGCATTTTATTAATTCAAAATCTACTCCTGCAGCAGCAGTTTCAGGATCAGAAAAAAATTTTCTTGCTGTGTTGCCATCATTTGTGTTTCCTTTTCGTTGCTTTGGCTGATCGATCAGTAAACCCAATTCTAAATATTTTTCTTGTACGTGTTTCTTTTTTGCATCTCTTTTGGCTTTTTTTCATCACTATTTCGTACTGTTCCTTTAAAATCTAAATTATAGCTTAGCTTTAATATGTGTTCCATAAATCGAATTTTAGCATGGAGTGGGGACAAGCCAAACTCGTAGGCTTCTTGGAAAGTGGTGTCTTCTGTTGGAAGTTGACTTAATTGGCTTGCAGTTTTTTTTTTGCAAATAACACAGCTCGAAGATGATTTTGTTTCAGTTATGGCCTGTGCAACTTTTCCGTCAATCATTGTAAGTAACATTGGATAATTTATTTGAATCTCTTGATCGTTAAGTAATAAAGTTATCGGTTGAAGTTTATCTATTTGTTGTTTAAGTTTAGATACTTCTTCTAATATTACATCCTTCGTTTCCTTCTTAAAAGCAAATTTAATTGGTCTGCAATATTTTGTTGAGGAAGGTATTTCGTTTTTCCATATGTCAATATCGGTTTCTTTGCTCGTAGATGGCTCAAAATTAATGTTATTTGTTTTTAACAAAAAATATCATAAATAAGTCAGAATCTGATATTTTTTCTGCATTATACTGCTTATATCGCTTTTGCCTAGAAGATCCATCGCATCCCCATTTAGAAATTAATGTTAGGCTACAGTCACCAAGCTTTTTAATATTATATGCGTCCAATGTATTCAAAAATCTTTCTGCAGTATGATTTAATATGTCTTGCAATACCACCTCTGCTGAAGTTTCTGTAATGTTTATAGAATTTTGTGGTGATAAACAATCTTTTTTGATTAAAACCAAATCTCTATATTCTGGATAAGTGGAGCAATGTTTTCCAAATGCCCGCTTTTGCAATTCCATATACTGATATTTTGTTAGCTTCAAGTCCAGAAATATTGAAAACGTTTCTTCCAATGTAAATTTTTTATCATCGGTTGGTGTTGTAATGCTCTTTAAAATCCGTTTTACACGCTTGGGGCTCGTTTTCATTACATTTCTTATTATATCAATTTTTTTAGTTGAGAAAATTCTTCATCCATGCTTTGCAGATTTCGTCTTCGGGACCTTTCACTACACTCCTCAACTGGTCTGGTAGGTCGGCCCACATTTGCTGGTTTTGGTTGGCTTTCAAATACAAGTTCGCTTGTAAGCCATTGTTTGTTGCAGTTAATTTTTTTTTCCTTATTTCTATAACATTCATTATACCGTTTATTTAATCGCGTTAAAAAATAATTAATTTTTTTAAATGGTCGCACAACTCAAAATAAGGGTCTTTTAAAATGTGTAATATAACATCGTTTTTGTTTTTTTGTTCAAAATAAATTTTAGCAAGATCTTTATAACTGAACGTAGCCATCGTTTTGACAATACTGATCGTCTTTATTAATATGGTCTGTTTTTATACACATCAAGTTTTCTTGAAGCAGGTATGTGTATCAACGAGAGAGAGGAAAGAAGAAAGAAGAGGAGTACAAGCATGCTTGTACCGACAAGTTACTTCAATTCTCTTTTGTCATTTCATTCTCATATTCAAAACTCATTAAAAACTTGAACACAAACTGTCTGTGTCTAAACAACCGGGCAGATTTAAAAGAGAATTAAAGAGACCTGCTTCAAGAAACCCTGATGTGTCTATCGTATTTTAACCTTTATATGAGCAGCAGCTACCTGGGTACACAATAAAGTTATAACAAAAGGTCGAATATATCAGTCCAAATACAACAACTCATGTACCTACCCCCGCTTATATCTAACGATACATTTTTTAATTCCCTAAATTACAAAAATGCATTTAATGCATTATAATAAAAGTCTTTTATTATACCCTTTTCATTAATAAAACTTCTTCGAAAAAAAGAAAAACATAAACACAATACACACACAAACACATATAGATATACCACACTCCCATACCTAAAATATCCGACATGCAAGCAGTAAAATCATTGTAGTTCATAGAGACGCAAATATAAATTTAAAAAATGAGCATATAATAACAGCTCAAAGTACTTACTATAACACGTTATAAGTCATTTTACGAAGTTTTTCTCAGAAAAAAAGTTGCGTTCCATTGAACATCGAGCTTTGGGTATATTTTAGACCTTTATTGCAATCCCCAAATCTGGGACTCGAGCAAAGTAAGGCACGATTTTTTAATTTATTTTATAAGTTAAGAAATGATATTGTGTGAAGAAAATTTTTTTTCCAAAAATATATTTTAAACCAAAAAAGTTATGCCCACTTGAAGTTCAAAAATTTTCTAAAATATTTTGAATTTCAGATTCTCTTAAAAAAAGCGCGTTTTTGATCACCATATTCAAAGAGAAATACTCGATCCTATGTGTTTACTTTTATATAAAAAATATTAAATCGGTGACATAAAAAAAATTTTCTGAAAACTTTTGGCCGCCATGCCATCTCTTCAAATGTGCCACTGTGCCACGGCTTACATGGAAACACAATTGTTAATTCTTTTGATTCTTTTTATTTGGTATCAAAATAAAAGGAATTTCTAGTCGAATTAAACTTTAAGCAAAACGTTTACTTCGTTTTTAGGGTTCCGTACACCAAAGGTGCAAAAAGGAATTTTATGTTCACTTCTTCAGGAGATTTTGTCTGTTCTATTAAAATTTAAAAAATTAACATTAAAAGCGTATATAAATTTATGTACATAATAAGATAAACTTACTAAGAATCGAGTTGTGTTTTTATTGATCGCATTCATAAGACGTAACAGTTGCGCAACCGTTGAGTGTTTGTCTTAGAAACGCATAGTTGAGTATCTCCGCTCCACTCAACAGTTGAGTAATTTTCCATCATAAAATTTTTTCGCTACCTATAGTCAACACGTTGTGCTCAGTCTGAACAGCTGGTCAAATAGAGCTATTTCTTTTATATGGTTTGTTAGGTGGCAGCAACAAATATTTGTTAAGTTTTACATTACAAATGCGATGAAGTAACGAAATAAAGATATACAATTACATTATATACATCAAGCCGTTTCTAAGAAGTGGCTGTTGGGGCCAACAGTTGTTGAGCTCAACAGCTACGTCTTATGAATGCGCCCATTAAAACATCAAAAAAATAAAAAATATACAAGTTTACTTGAACTAAAAAATTTTACAATATTAAGAAAGATGGTTTTAGCTATTTTATTATATTTATTATTACACTGTAAATGGCGCTTAAGTTTTCAGTATCTTCTTTTTTGTTCATTGTTTTCGTTATTTTCTGTTGTATTGTATTCTTAAACTTTCTGTTGTGTAACTTTTTCTTGTATTGTTTTCTACATTTAGAATTTTAATATTGTCAAAATCAGGTGCATGATTAGTTTCTATTATTTGTTTAGATAATGCCGTGCTTTCTTTGTTTTTATTTATGGGTGCTCTATGTTCTTTCATTCTAGTTGCTAAATTTATTTTAGTTGTGCCAATATAGATAAGATCACAGCTGTTTGCATTATTCCCTTTACATGGTATTTCATACACGACATTATTTTGTTGTAGTTTGTCAACTAGTGTTTTTGTGTTAGTGAAAATGGTACTCAATGTTTTATTAGCTTTATATGATAAGGCAGTGTTGTTGTTGTTTATTGTATATTTTATGTTTCTATTACACTGTACAACAAAATAACATTTTTTGGCTGTCCTTTAGATAAAATTACGCGGACTATATGGATTTCGATGCGTTAAATTCAAATCTGCTTTCAGTTTTTCTCTATCACGTAGAGATTTTTTTTATGGGCGTGGCTAATTTTGCCCCCTAAATTAGTCGGCCATACTAATATATTTTACTATAACTCGAAACCCGCTATTTCGATTTTAATAAGTAATAAACCAAAAGACGCGCCACAAAATTTTGTTAAAAAAATTAATAATCATTTTTTACCTATCTTTTATGGTTTCGGAGTTATTCAGAATTTAAAAAAGAAAAAAGTTTTTTTATGCAAAAATCGCGTAATTTTTTTACATGAAAATTGCAATAAAAAAATCAGAAACTCAATAGTTTTATATTTTTTACATTTTTCTTAAAACCACATATCCTAGGAATAAAACAAGCTATAAAACGTGAAAATCCAGCAATAAATCTTGATTTTATTCGCAATTTAAAGCAGGTACCTAAAATGGAAAAATGTGTGTAATGCATTAAATGCAGTCACATTTACATCTGGTAATGCTACTGAAAGGGCATTGCGGGCAGGTAACAGAACTAAAAGAAAATATAAAATAAAGAATTTTGGGTATACATAAGTATGTTCACTCATCAGTTGCCATACAATAACTGTTTGTGAAACCGAAAAGTAAATTTTCAACCGCAACAAAATTAAAAAAAATAGCTAAAAATTTTAGCATAAGCTGAATTTAAAAAGTGATAATTTCTTCATCTATTTTTTTGGTAAGTATTATTATTACTAATTCAAAATGTTGTATTTATGATGCGAAGTAATAGTTTTGTATCAAATTGTTGCAGGTTTCAAAATGCCAAGGCTTTGTAAAAATTCTGCTGATTCATTCTGTTATGTATGTGGTGATTTAACTTTAAAATCGCAACGCCAGACAATAACTTCCCAGGTTAAGAACGCCTATAAGCTATGCTTTGGGTTTCCTATCGATGAAAGAGATAAATATTGGCTACCAAAAATATGTTGTAATAGCTGTTCAAGGGCTTTAAGAGGTTTGATCAAAGGAAATCGCAAGTCTATGCCATTTTCGACACCAATGATTTGGAACGAACCAAAAAACCATACAAATGATTGCTACTTTTGTATGACTACAACACGTGGGTTTTCCAGAAAGAACAAAAATAAAGTCATATATCCCAATATTTCATCCGCCAAACGACCAGTTCCTCTAAGAAGTAATGATTTACTTCCAATGTCCCCTACATACGAGTAAGAAGATGTTAAGTCTGCAAGTACTGAATCCAGTTACGACACGATGGCTGCTTCTGCAAGTTCAACATTTACAAGTCCAACGAGCAAACGTTATTTTCCGAAGCAGTGCGACCTGAATGACTTAGTTCGTGATTTAGGACTTTCAAAAACAAAGGCAGAACTTCTTGCATCCAGATTGAAGCAATGGAATCTGGTAGATAAAGACGTGAAAGTCACATACTTTCGAAACAGAGAAGAAGAATATTTGAAATACTTCAGCAAAGACAGGGATTTAATATTTTGTAATAATGCTGATGGTCTTCTGCGAGAACTTTCGTTCAGTGATAAATCTGAAGAATGGCGACTTTTTATTGATTCATCAAAGACGAGTTTGAAAGCAGTTTTGCTTCACAATGGCAACAAATATCCATCAGTCCCACTAGCGTATTCAAGAAACATGAAAGAAAACTATTATAATATGAAAGTGTTACTTAACAAAATTAAATACACACAGTACTCATGGAGCATTTGTGCTGATTTGAAATCATGAAATCATTCAAGAACTGCTTTCTGCCTATGAGGCTCTAAAATGCCATATGTCGCTTAAAATTCATTTTTTAAACTCGCACTTGGATTTTTTCCCCGAAAATCTTGGTGCCGTATCAGATGAACATGGTGAAAGGTTTCATCAAGACATGATATATATAGAAAAGCGTTACAATGGAAAATCATTAGAAGTAATGCTTGCAGATTTTTGTTGGTCCATTCGACGAGAAACTTAATTGAAGATATGAATAGGAATAAAAATGTCAATTAGTAAATAACAAGACACTTTTTAATTTTAAAACGTTTTTATAGTACAAATATTTTTCTTACAAAAATGGTGTTTTATTTCAAATAGTTAAGTGTTGTAGTTCAAGCTAGCACTTTTTCTTAAAACTGAATATACATACTTAGCGCTTCTAGCTTAGTTTATTGACAGCATACATAATAATACATAAAGTGAAAAATATTTGCGACTAAAAGTTTTTCATTATATTTTGAGAGCTAAAAAAAATTAATATTAAACCAAAATTATTTATTTCGCCAATAATTTCTGAATACTCGGAGTTATTGAGAAATTATTAGCAGCTGAAATAAAAAAACATTGAATCAGCATTTAATGCTTTACACACATTTTTCCATTTTAAGGTACCTGCTTTAAATTGCGAATAAAATCAAGATTTATTGCTGGATTTTCACGTTTTATAGCTTGTTTTATTCCTAGGATATGTGGTTTTAAGAAAAATGTAAAAAATATAAAACTATTGAGTTTCTGATTTTTTTATTGCAATTTTCATGTAAAAAAATTACGCGATTTTTGCATAAAAAAACTTTTCTTTTTTAAATTCTGAATAACTCCGAAACCATAAAAGATAGGTAAAAAATGATTATTAATTTTTTTTAACAAAATTTTGTGGCGCGTCTTTTGGTTTATTACTTATTAAAATCGAAATAGCGGGTTTCGAGTTATAGTAAAATATATTAGTATGGCCGACTAATTTAGGGGGCAAAATTAGCCACGCCCATAAAAAAATCTCTACGTGATAGAGAAAAACTGAAAGCAGATTTGAATTTAACGCATCGAAATCCATCTAGTCCGCATACTTTTATCTAAAGGCTATTTTGGCTATTGTACAGTGTTATCAGTTAAGCCTGGTATATATTTGACGCTGTAGTACTGTTTATTATCATTAGGGTTACCATTTCTATTGCTTTGTGGGTGTTTGTGGGAATTTATAAGAGTTTTAGTTAAACTATTGTCTATTAATATTTTAGTGATTATTTGTATATTACGTGGGTGAAATTGTTCGTTACTAATATTCAGGACTCTATATATGAGATTTCTTGCCGTATTCATTATTTGGAACTTAGGTTGAGTTTCATTAAAGTTTATAATTCTTTCTGATGAAGTATTTTTTGTGTACCAATCAAATAATGTTTTATTATCCAATCTATGTAGTGTGGTGTCAAGATACGATATTTTCCTTTCCTTTCCTATTTCTATAGTAAACTTAATTTTAGGATGATATGAATTTAATGAGTTCAAAATCTCGTTTTTGTTATTGATGTTGATCACCGCCAAAATATCGTCTACGTATTTAGTTACGTATTTTATGTAAATACCCTTGCCACTCAGCTCGGCTATTGCTTTGTCCAATAAATTATCTAAAACGATGTCAGCAATAGTTGGAGAGAGGGTATTCCCCATGGGCATACCAAAAATTTGATTGTATATATTGTTGTATACAAAATAATTGTTGTCATAGAGACAAAATTTTAGTATATCGAGAAATTTCGGTTTTGGTAGTACGTGTGGTTTTTAATGGAATTCCATTTGTCCATTATAATATTGATGGCTGGGTGAGTGTGTATATTCGTGAATAGGGAAATAACATCAAAAGAGACCAAGGAATCATTGGAGTCTATTTGCAAATTTTTAAGTTTATTTTTTAGTTCAACCGAGTTTTTTGTATTGTATTTTTCCGATACAATATTTTTAAGTATTCTTCCTAAATATTTGCTGAGTTGGTAACAAGGGACTTTAAATGATGATACTATAGGTCTCAAAGGTGTAACCTCTTTGTGTGTTTTAGGTAATCCGTAAATTCTAGGAATCTATCGGTGGGATCCGACCTAATAATCCTGTAGGTATTCTTGTCTTCTAGTATGTTTTCCATTTTACTTTGGTATTCCTCTTTGTATAATGCAACTGTTTTACTGCCTTTATCCGAATGCGTTATTATTATGTTTTGGTGCCAATTTAAAAAATTTTTATTAATTAAAAAATTGTTAGAATAAGTTTTTCTCTCTGTGTGTTTTTCAAACTCCTTTTAAAAAATGTAATTTTGTTCGCGAGTCTAGTTCTGGCCATTTCTTTTTCTTTGTCATCAGTATTATTATTACTTCCCCCTAAATTTTGATGCATCGCTCAACATCCGCTATTACTTGCAGTGGTGAAAAATTTTTACGATCCACCGGTAAAGCAAACTTTTTCCCTAAGGACAAAATCCATTTGCTTTCCCATGGTATTTCAATATCAGTTTTGTTCTCAAACCAGAGTTCATTAAATCTTAAGCCCGGTTTATGAAATAAGTTTTCTATTAGAGCATTTAATTTTTGTTTTTGTTTTTCTTTAGTATTCGTCGTTATGTGTTTTGCTCTTTCTGTTTGATGCTTCATGATAGTGGAAAAGTCGGCAGTAGTCACAAAATTTTGTATACCTATTTTCAGGCGGTAGAGTTTTCTTCTAATTATTTTAATATCAACATTTGTATGTGATATTTTTAAATCCATTAACTTATTATGAAAGTTTCGTTCTATTTTGTCAAGTTTTCCCTTAATAGTGTGACATCCAATAAGTTTTATAACCTGTGTCGTTGTGTGTTTGATGTGTGCAGGTATCAGACAGTGTTTTTTGCAATCTAAAAGAAAGCGTAGTCTTTGTTGTTTGTGTACTAATTTCTTAATTTCATTGCAGTACTCTTTCATGGTACCACATGTTTCTCCATCATACTTATGTGATATGTGTTGGAAAAATCCTCTCATATTGTAATTTTTGTCTTTACCAAGTGTTTAAAAAAAGTACAGGTGTTGTTGTTAAATTTTAATAAACAATGTTTAAATCCGGCTGTCCGTTGGTTTCTGTTGTTTTTTTTAAATACTTTTGGCCAAATCAAATTTGTTGTGAATTGAATTCTTTTTATTTAGCTGGTGAGGCTTATATTGTCTTATGTCAATAAAAACTCAATTTTCATTACATATTTTTCCCGACGTTTCGTGAATTTTATGTTCACTTCTTCACTTCAATTAAATTGTCCTGGTGCACTACCTGAATAATTAATTGACTAATTCATAACTTGATTTATCATGGTGTACCACTTGGATAAAACCATAACCAATTGAAATTTACTTATCCTTGCGTACCACTTGGATAAAAATCACCAACCTTTTTCAATGCTTGTGTACTACTTTTGTAAACCCCAACCGTTTACAAATCAGTTAAGCCAGGCAAACGAGTCTAGTATTAACAACCATATTGCCTCTAAGCTAACACAAATTAAACTAAAATTAACTCAGGTACATTTATATTGTATTTATATAATTATTTATATTGTAAACTTTTGATATTCAAGTTGCTTTTGAAACCTATATGGTGCTACGGAATTCAGTTATGGGGCACTGCTTCAGCTTTAAATTGAAAGAAAATTCAACGAAGGCAAAACAAAATTTTACTCTTGATAACATCGGCTCCATGGTATATAAAAAACTCAAATTTACATCGTGATTTAAATATGCCACAAGTGACTGAAGAAATTGCAAAATACGCAGGCAACAAAAAACAAAAAAAAAACAAAACTCGAGTCACATTGTAATCCGCTTGATCGTAATATCTTGAACTTTACTGGATACAACCGCTTAAAAAAGAGGAACACAAGGGCTCTAATACTCAACACTCCAAATGTAACTTCTTGAAAATAATATTTGTGCTTAATACGACATTTATGTATTATTAATTACTATAATTAAGTTTATGTCCGATACTGGTCAGGCGTAATAATTATATTTAGATTTAAGATATGAATACTTATTGTTATTTCATTTTGAAGATACAATAAATAAATATATGTAAAAAAATGTCAACACTGTTTTTGTTTTGTAGACTACAACGACAAATGTAGCACGGAGAAAAATCTGTAGCCTGTAGCTTGTTGCCGTTAAAATAATCACCCAGTCGGAGAATGTGTGGTTGACTACAAAAATAGTTAACTTATAGTTAACTTTTCTTAGACTGACTAAAAGCTAGCTGCAGTTTCATCCAGAACAAACCCAAAATTAATTCTTAAGTTGAGTATGTAATCGAATTTGATGAGAGCCAACAAATTTATTCTCAGCTACTTTAAAACTCATTTCAGTTTTATATTAACATTTTGCTGTTGTTATTTTAGAAGGCAGCTTAGCCGAGTGGTAGCGCGATGAGTACACAACGAAATAGTTAGCTTAAAGTTAGTTTAAAGTTAGCCAAATTTCCGATAGGGCATTCTCATATAAACATGTCTGTTCTATTCTTGACATTTTTTAGTCGGTAGCTTGCTGTGAATGTTTTTAATGCTTTAAACTTAAAATTCGCTACAGCTACGATAGGAATTTTAAAAATTTTAGGAACAATAATACGAGTATGGTTATATAATATTGTAAACCATGTTTTTCGTGATGTAAAGGATCCTATATTTTAATATAGTCTGTTAACTTAAATTAACAAAACAACCTTTATATATTTATAATATTAGTAAGATATGATTTCATTAATATATTTTTAAATATTTAATGTTTTTATTTTGTTTTTTAATTTCAGGTTTTGGGTAAATCTCATTAAGAATCCTAACTTCGTTTTTGATATACACAAATCAAATATTGTTGATTCGTGTCTATCAGTGGTAGCACAAACTTTTATGGACTCCTGTTCTACATCAGATCACAGGCTAGGTAACTATTATTATATAAATTCATGATAAGTAGAATAATATATTAAGTAAGTTTTGTGTTGAAAATCCGTTTCGTATTGAGATAGTGAGACTATTTTCATAGTAGGTTTAACGCAGTTTTCGTTTCCAGCCGGGGTAGGCGTCAGCCTGTCGAGGTCCTTACCAAAGCTCTGCTTCCTTTGTAAGTAATAATACAAAGATGTTGGGGTGTAATATTCAGAGAACACAGTATACTTTTATTCAAGAAACTTAACTTAACTACTTTAAACTCAATATGTAGATTCGTTGGTTATAAAATTTACTTGTGTCGTCTGGGTGACCCCTGGATACTTTGCCCTTGTAATTGTAAAAGTCCTCGGAAAATATTGTTACCTCCTGTGAACAGACGAAATATTGGAAAAGTTTTGTATGCCTTACTAAATACAATACACGAAAGATTCGGAAGTTCGTGTATTGACTAAATACAATATTCAGGAGTTCCTGTAATCGGCTAAAAGACGAGTTATGTTTACTAGCTACAAAACACACGAAAGATTCGGAAGTTCGTATGCTTTACTAACTATAATACACGAAAGATTCGGGAGTTCGTGTATTTACTAGCTACGTTTACCAATTCTACTAGGTAATATATAAATATCGAAACAAGAATCGGCAAAGCTCTCGTATGATAGTTCAAGTGGCCTTCTTGTAACTACCATTCGTACGGTATCGTGACTTGCTTCCCGATTGCTTTTAAAACTTGACTTCTTATATACTTCCACTCCACAACTGTATGAGTGTGTTGTACCCTACATTAATTGAGGTGGTATGTACCTATCCGTTGTGTAGTTGTAACTATACGTTTTATTATTTGCTGTCAGATATGATATTTGAGAATCTATATAATAAAAAAATAAAAAAAAACTAATAAAATATTTCTATTGTCAGAGTTAGTTTGCTAAAATCATGCGATTTCAAATCGATCGGCTTACAGAACAATGCCGAATATCTTAGTTGGCTTATATTCAGTACAAACCCGAAAATAATTGAAAAAAGGAAAACAAAAATTATAGATACGAGTACACATAATAAAAAAGATATTTACCGAATGTAAACCAATAATTGTGTATACAAAAAAACATGAAAAAATAAGATGAGCCAAAGACCCTCGCGAATCAATTCATATCTTCACAAATAAATATTATATGGGTTGCTCTTAAAACAAACTGCATGTTCCAACAAAATCTTGACGGAAAAAGAGGTATTAGACGGGTAACACCCATAAAAAGAAATTATTATTTTTCTTATGTCTACAGAATTACAATAGTGAGGCACATCAAATTTTATGTGGATAACGCTTAGGATAAAATGCATGTTCCATCAAAATCTTGGGGTATAGGAAAGGGTAGACGGGCAACCCATTAAAAATAACTAATTATTCACCCCTATCGTGAAAATTTTTTCCTTCGCAATATTTCCACTTTTCACCAAATTAAAATCGTGAATAATTTTTCCCTTGAAATTTTTTCCCTTGTTTTGATTATCCTTATCGTGAATAATTTTTTCACGTCAATTTCGCACTTTTTCCTTGGTTTAGTTCATTTTATTTTTGCAGGCGAACTGAATTATTGCATCGAGTAATTCCAATATTTTCCGTATTCATAAAAATTTTAAACAGCATTTCATAAGTTGTTTAAGCAATAGTCCCTAAAATTGTATTCATAATATATTTTAAGCTTAAAAACCGTTTTTTAAACCTTGCGTAAATCACGAAATTTTAAAATTGACTGCCCCCCATTTTAAGATGACGTTGTTGTATTTTTGCTTCGTGTTTGTTTACATTTTTAGTTTTGCCTGTATGTATGTTTGTATGTGTGTACTTATGTACATAGAAATGTACATGTGAATGTTATTTCGAAAGAAGAAAATGGAATTGTATTTTTATGGAAACTCATGCCGAAATTTCAAATGGAGTCCAAATAAATTTTTACCAGAGAAGGAGCGATCAGCTTTCCATTACCATTTCGTCTTTTCTCAATGTGTAAACAAAAAATAATAATAATTATAGTGATGTATAAAAACCCACAACAAATAAAATATTCTTATGCTTTTTAATCTGCAATAAAACTAATCATATAAAAAGGACTTTTAACAAAGATTCGCTGTAAACTCTTTATTTTTTTAATTTCGTACGAACACAGTTTTTTATTTTATAAAAGCAATATTTTTCTAAAAATGGACAAAAAACTAATACATACAGTAATACAGTGGTTTTTAAACCTCAATTTACTTTTTTCATGAATACGGCTGCAAAAGTTTAAAATATTTATTTTTAGGACAAGATTAGTAATGGCCTATTTCCCACCTGCGAAAGAAAATGTTCGACTTACAATTTATATTGAAAACAAAAACAAATTTTCATATTTTATTGTTGTTTTCAATATAAATTGCAAGTCAAACGTTTTCTTTCGCAGGTGAGAAATAGGCCATAAGTAAAGTTCACGATTCTTAACAATAATTCCCTGCAACACCTTTTTTCTCTTTGGTTCACACACAGTAAATTTCGTGGTGGAATACTAAAGCTTTATTCCA